>CM068728.1:11801469-12306314 GCA_035079005.1 Fraxinus americana | reverse complement strand
AGATAGCATTATTCTGTTAGTTTATATTTAAATTTTAGGGGAAAATTCATAAATAAGGTGTTTAGTTTACACCAATTCAAAAATCATATTTATAGTTTGAAAATTCAAAAATCAGGTTTTTTTTTTTAAATTCTAATATAATATAATAAACACACCCCCACATGCACCACACCTACCGCTCCGGGGACTATTCCGGCGACCACTCTTCTCCGGCGATCATTCCGAAGACCATTCCGGCGACTATTTCGGCAATCATTCCGGTCACAGATTTATAATTTAATTAATCACATATTATTTTTCAGTCACAAATAATAATTTTTATACGTCACAGATTATTTAATGGTCATGGTTCAAAAATTTTATAGGTCACATTTAATTCGTTGGTCACAAATTTCAAAATTAATTAGTCACAGATCAAAATTTATAGGTCACACGGTCACAGATTTCCAAATTAGTTGGTCACAGATTTTTATGGTTACAGATAAAAAAATGGTTAATTTCATTGGTCACATATTTTTAAATTTGTTGGTCACAGATTATTTTTCAGTCACATATTGTCAAATTTTTAGGTCACAGTTAAATACTTGGTCACAGATAACCAAATACTTGATCACATACCACTGAAATAAAATGTGACCTATAAAACCAAATAGTTGGTCACGTACACCAAAAACCCAACCCCCGATCCCGATCTACCAATAGTTGGTCACATACACCAACCGACACGACCGCCAGAAATCATCACAGCCACCAAGACCAAAATTTATAGGTCACACGGTCACAGATTTCCAAATTAGTTGGTCACAGATTTTTATGGTTATAGATAAAAAAATAGTTAATTTCATTGGTCACATATTTTTAAATTTGTTGGTCACAGATTATTTTTCAGTCACATATTGTCAAATTTTTAGGTCACAGTTAAATACTTGGTCACAGATAACCAAATACTTGATCACATACCACTGAAATAAAATGTGACCTATAAAACCAAATAGTTGGTCACGTACACCAAAAACCCAACCCCCGATCCCGATCTACCAATAGTTGGTCACATACACCAACCGACACGACCACTTGAGAAATCATCAACAAACACCAAGACCACCAGACCTCACCAAAATCGGCTTGCACGAGGCACCAAAGACATCTAATAGCACAACCAACAAAAATACCTAAAACCCCCCATCAACACCAAAACACCACCAACACCAGAACCGCACCCAGCCACTACAACACCTCCACCAACACTGCACAGCATTGCAATCGCAACCGCACCACCACCACACCGCACCGCATCGCCATGGCAATGACAACCATCGATCCAAAACTACAGATCCGAAAACATATATCCAAACCACAAATCAAACACACGAATCCAACTCTGCCAACACCAAAATCAAAGCTTACTCCACTTCCAACTCCGTCAAATGCTGGGCGACAGGTTGTAGTGACGATGTCACCGTAACGCTCACATCATGGCACGACTGCACAGCAGCCACCAGAGGTGGCATCAGGGGCTGACACACCCAACGACTCCGGCTAAGCTGAACAAATCGGAAGAGAACAGTTCTCTGGGCGAGGATCTCCAGCAGTGGACGCTCCTTGACGGCGGTTAGCACTCCTGGACGGCCGTAGAGAGAGAAGATGGGGAGATACGGGAGAGGAGAGGGAGAAAATGAAACGGGTGAAAATGAAATTGATTTAGGGTTGTATATATAAATATTTAATTATTAATTTCATACCCGAGTTTTGATTAAAACAATTTTGCACCTGATTTTTGCACTTGGATCTTCAAATGTCTGGAAATTATGTAATTTCCTCTAAATTTTATTTCAAAAATACCAATTATGGACCAGATAGTTGGTTGCTTTAATGGACAAGCCAATATCTGGGGCTTCAATGAACCCAGCAAGGAGTTTGGGCCCAACAATAGTGTCCAATAAATACAAGGGAATATGGATATACATATTGGCCCCAACTCTTGGGGCTGTAGCAAGTGCTTGGGTCTACAATATCCTCAGGGGAAAATTAGGCCCACTACTCCAAAAAATTAAGACATTTGAATAATACCCTGTTAAATAATTAATACATTCAATCACGTAATTAATACTTCTAAACTTCCAAAACCTTGCGGCATTTCGTTCGAAAGAGTATCATCAATGGCGAAACCTCTGGGACCCACAGGCGGAGGACCACCGAGAAGAAACTGAGCGTTTTAAAGCTACAGAGGAGACTTTGGAAGAAGAAAATGATGGAGACGAAGACGATGACTCCGAGTTGAAAAAGACTATAACCACTTCGAAAACCTGCAAATCAAAGAGCCCGAGGTGGGAGCTAAGGCCGACCGCTCAAAGCTTGCTGATGGGTATTATGAGATCGAGGCCGTATGCAAAAAGCGAGCTTGAAAGGTTCGTCATTTCTCTATTTTTTCTGTGTTTAGAGAAGGTGGAATTTTTTTATCAAATTATTCTTCGTTCGTTACATTTACAACACATGTTGCCTTCACTTGCTAAGTTATTCCTTGTTTCTGGTAGAACTCGCACAATCTTGTGGAGTACAAATAGGTTACTTAGCTCTCTTACCTTCAATATGTGGAATTTCTGCTTGAAAATTGTTCAGTTTTCCTCGTGACATTATATGAAAATTGTAATAAAAATTGAAAAGGGAAAACAAGGAAAGACTGGATTTGTAAATTTTGGGATGAGAGCTAGTTTTAGCTCTGTGTTTGATTCCTCATATAGTAGAGTACAAATTTCTTAGTTATTCATTTGCTGGAAATGGATGGAGTAAGCTTGGGGCATGTAGCATCTTAAGGAGGATTCTGGTGTTAAAGGGTAGTTTATGGCATTAGCATTCACAGGCTATATTTGTATTTTCTGATTCATAAACTTTTCAGCAATTTTTACTATTTAAACTTCTAAAAACTCTTTTCACCATTTAGTTTGGTCTTCGATTAATATAAGCTGCCTTTCATTCGTATTCTTCAGAGACCAGATTCATTGAAGGTTGATGCACAGGATATTGCTAGTGCAAGGTTTAGAGTTAACTTATCGGGACTTCCTGCACGAGAATTCCAACATGAATACGATCATCTTCAGGTTGTATATTCATGAACTGTTAATGTTTTCTATTGCCGGCTCATAAGGAAGTATACTCAGGCCTGAAAGTTTTCACTAAATAGAGTTTACTGTTGATGTTTGGTTGTGCTTATTCTCTCTAAAATTATTGTCTTGGTCTGTATTCAGAAAATGGCAGTCGTTGACTTTTATACATTTCTAGTAATGATTAAAGTAAAAAAAATAAAAATAGGAAACTATTTATTATGTGATTCTTGGATTGGTTGTAAAAGGAAATTGAGCTTAAAACTGAAAGTTTTCAAGAGGACTCGTGCTGGCATTCGAGGTGGTTAGGTGACTGACGAATGATTGATTCCTGAGGATGGAATTGATGAAGAAGAGGAGATCGAAGAAGAGGAGGATATTGAGAGTCAGCCCAATGTTCTTGTAAGGAAAAGTTCGACTCAAATTGTTACAGAAGGAGGAAGCCTTTAAATTTCGTCAAAAGATTGTCACTTTTTTTTTTTTTTAAATTTTCGTCACTTCTTTGAGTTTGTCACTTTTTTTTTTAATTTTGTCACTTTCTGAGCATGTCACTTTTTTTTTATTGTCTGTCACTTTTTAATCCGTATAATTTCTTTTTAAGTTGTGCCACTTTTTTGTATTCGTCACCTTTTTAAATTTTGTCGCTTTTTTTTTTTTTTTAGTTTTTTGTCACCTTTTAAGTTTTTGTCACTTTTTAAGAAGATAAAAAAATAAAATAATATGTTATATTTTCCTAACATAATCAGCATGTGGATTGGCCTGAGCATGGTGATTATTTTAAGAACGTGATTATTGGTGATGCCCAAATGGATGGTTCTATTTTGGTATTTGCCACTTTTTTTAGATTTGTCACTTTTTTTGAGTTTGTGTCACTTATTTTTATAAAAAAAGTGACACTGTGTCATTTTCTCATTTTATACAGTATTTTTTACTTCCTAAAAACATTTCATATGATTTTTTAAAACATCCATAATTTTAAGGATATTTTTGTAAGTACCCCTATCATCAGGTTCACAAACAAGCCTTTAAGAGAAATCACCAAGAGTGCTTCTTTCCTCAAGAGCTCGCCCCGAATGGTCCCAACTTATAATTAAGCCCATCTGGTTTTAGCTTGCTATGAAATGTTTGAGAATTTTGCTCTTATTTTCTACATTAT
Source organism: Fraxinus americana (assembly GCA_035079005.1). NCBI lineage: Eukaryota > Viridiplantae > Streptophyta > Magnoliopsida > Lamiales > Oleaceae > Fraxinus > Fraxinus americana. The sequence continues at coordinate 12,302,057 of CM068728.1, read as the reverse complement.
GTAAAAGAAACTTTAAAAAATAAATAAATGCTAAAATAATATTGTCCAACTCGATCCCAAGTCAGCAATCTTGACCGAGTCGAGTTGAATGTACGGGTTGAGTTGGATATCTTGATAGTTGCACAGAGTAATTATGACTTGATCAAGTTGGTTTTAATTTTGATTTTCTTTTAGCATGGATTTGAAAAGTAGTTAGTAGCATAGTTATTAGACCCGACTCAGACATCGATCCGGACAAGGTACTGGGTCTCGAGTTACTGGTTGAATCGGTGGATCAATGGTCGGATCTGTGGGTCATTGCGTAAAAATCTATAAAATAAAAATTAAAGTATGAAATTTTTTTTAGGCAAAGTTATTATTTTAAAATTATTTTTTCACTAATTATTTAGGTCTATAAAATAAAGTAAAATGTATAACCAAAGTTTTTATAAAAATACTTTTAGAAAAATTATTATTTTTAATATATATGATTCATTGCATACATCTAACTTATTGCACATAAAAAACACTAAATTGCTCTACAACTCCAATGGTGATGAACTAATTGTTTTACTTAGAGATCCAAAGTTCAATTCCTTCAATCCCCAAAATTTTAAAAAATAATTTTGAAAACCGATAAATCGGCCAAGTTAACTCGGTCAAAACCGCCATTTAACTCGGTCAAAGCCAATTTTTGACCAAGTCATGTGCATTTCTATTAAATTAATATACCTGGCCCGGATAAGAGCCCAGGTCACCAATTTTCCGGCCCCCTCAACCTAAAACCAAAGCGACTTCCATCGTATAAACGAAGAGAGTAGGCAACAACTAGGGTTAAGAGCTTGGAAGGGATGAATAAGGCAAACAGAGAGGGTGGAAGTTCTTTAAGGGTGGTTGCTCCTCTCTGTGCAGCCGATGATTTTTCTCCCATTTTTGAAAATGAAAATCAACAGCCCTTCATGAAAAAAAAAGCAAAAAAACAAAAACAAAAACGAACAAACAAAACAAAACAAATCCATTTTTGTACCTTGATTTCTTCTCAACTGCTCGATGTTGTCAAGATCCAAGAGAAGAAACCTAAGAGTTTCTCTAATGTATTCTGCGGATTGATTATTTATTATAAGCTCAGCCAAACGGGCTCTATAGTTCTTTGATTAACGTTGTAGTACTTTGACTATTTTAATCCCCAAGGTAGTGACAATATTTCTTAATTCTTTCAAGCTCATTGATCGGCTATCGAGATAAAACGACTTGTATCTTGGCGTGGTGATCCGGATGGTATGTTGATCGGCTATCGAGATAAAAAAGACTTGTATCTTGGCGTGGTGATCCGGATGGTATGTGAATTTTTGGATTTTCCATTCATATGCAACCGGTAATTTCGCAGTCATGGCAGGGGCGATCCTCTCCATCAATCGAACAACAGATCTAAGCCTTCTTTCTTCTGTTTCTGACTTCTTTCATCTTTAAAGATTTTTTTTCATTTTTTTTTTAAGCTTTGTTAAGATTTATTTGGAATCAGTTCAAAAATTAAATTTGAGACAATATTTTTAATTATTTTGTTGGGTGTGAAGCAGTATTGAGAATGGGGTTGTCTGGTTCTGCAACTTGGGGAAGAAGGAGATGGGGGTGGGGGGTTGTAGTTTTGTTTTTCAATTTTAAATTTTTTGATTTAAGAGAGGAAATGTATTATGTTCAAAATGTTCTTAACTTATTGAGGAGAAAATTATTAGATTTTTAATTTCAGAGTCAACTGACAGTTTTTGGGGTCAAACTAACGGAATCCGTCAATTTGGATTGAAGGTGCGATTTTTTTAAAGATTCGGTACCGTGGGTGGTACAAATTAAAGGTTTGGGCAAAGTCCGCAAATAACTGAAAAGTTTGATATCTCGACTGCAATTTTCCCTTTTTTTAATGTTAAGTTTATATACGAGAATAGTAAAACGTCCATTTTAATTGCAACGGTCGTAAATATATGATCAAATTTAGAAGTAATATTAATTAGGAGTAAACGCATGCCTTTTTTCTCCTGAATACGCTAACCTAGTAATTAATTGACGCGGTGACATTTCAAGTTTTCAACGCCTCACTCTGTCTCTCTCACACAAAGGTTAAATTAATTTATGTTATAAAGAAATCTTGAGGCTGTATCTGTAAATATCAACTTTAAGGAGTATCCCAAGTTTTAATCATTTTGGGATTTTGAACATTAATCTTAATCTAATTTACGTCCATTTTATCAACTAGCTTGTGATCAGGGCCGACCTTTATATTTTGGGGGCCTTATGCAAACTTCAAATATGTGATCCATTCGAATATTAAGCTCATGTTTAATAGAAATTAAAATAAAAAAAATTTTAGATTTTAATAAAAGTTGGTGAAACGTGTGTTTAAAAAAGGAAAATAATAATAATAAATGGATCAAATAAATCTCAAATCAGATTACATAACACATAGAGAAGCGTCGGTTTAATTAAAGCATTAATCAATGTAATAACACTGAAAAACTAAAAAAAAAAAAGGGACAAATAAAATGAAATGCAAGAATCTAGAGAGAGAAATAAATACCAGTGCCTTTATCTGCTTCTTGAGTAAGTGTATGATCCACCATAAGCAAGAAGAACGTAAATTTTGAAAGAGAAAAGTGATCTTTTGTTTCTTGTTAAGAAAAAAGTAAAACGATGGTTGAGAAGATAAATGATCAAATTAATTATATCTATTTATGTGATAAATGTATGTAATAAATTTTATGCAATTTATATGAGTTTTTAAGAAATGTTTGTATTTTCAAATTTTGTTGCTTTTTTGTATTTACATGTGATAATTCTGATTTAAAGAATTTCGTAATCATAATTTTCGATTTTCTTCAACCAGTTAATTAACCTTACGTAATTTGGGGCACTCATCAAAGTGGAGCCGTAGGCGATCCGCATACGCCACCTATATAGTCAGGTTGACCTTGCTTGTGATTTAAATTTTATTTAATTTTATGTATGATATTGCTAAGTTCCAAAAACTCACTTTCTCCAAAGTCGTTTTCAACTATGTAATTCAAAGTCGTTTTCAACTATGTATTATTCAATAAAATGATTTTGCACGTTTTCTATATGAATAATGCTATTTATCGATATAATGATGGAATATTGATGATGTGACCATTTATCTGGAATAATGAGATTGAACAATTCAATTTTTATGAAAGCTGTAAGAGAGAGAAATGTGAGGGATAATAAGTTGTCTTATCACCGATATTTCATCATTATGATGATAAATAACGTTACTATTTCTCCATAACTTTGTTATACTCTCCAAAATAGTTACTTTTTACAAAATCTATTCTGATAAATATCTACACGACATGGTTTAAATATTCATGTAAAACTTGATTCCCTGTTGACAGTTATTATGTATTCATGTCAACGTGAATCGTATACTGGGGACGGCATTTTAAATTGCATTTAATATGTAACACTAACTATAAAATTGCTTTCTACCTGAAGATTCTAGCAAGTTGATCAGAGCATCCTTCCTTCCTCCCTCTTTACCAGCATAAATTCAGCCATTTGGCTTACTCTTGCCTAGCCCTCCAACTAAAAGTGTGAACCTATGGCTGAGATATCAGAAGCTGGTGGAAGCCTGCAATCTACAGCTTTGAACATAAAAGATGATGATTGCTTGACAATCTCTTCACAAAGACTCGAATTTATACATTTTATGCAAAAGGTTGTCTCCTCATCCGTTTAAGCGTTTATACTACATTACACAGTTCGACTGAGATAATTCTACTGTTCTATTATACTCCATGACATTTATATATGTTGAATGCATGCAGTTGATAGCTGAGTTTATGGGCACGTACTTGATGCTGTTTGCCGGTTTTGCGGCTGGGGTGGTGAACAGGGATAAAGAGGACGCGCTAACATTTCCAGGAGTAGCAATATTGTGGGGATTGGATGTGATGGTCATGATTTACACTGTTGGGCATATATCTGGTGCACATTTCAACCCTGCTGTTACCATTGCTTTTGCCGCCTGCAAGAGGTTTGCATGGAAACATGTAATGTATACAAACCATCTCTTGATCATCGACTCGAACTTCAAATTTTACTTTCAACTGGTGAACTAAGATAATTTCGGCCGATTCCTTCCAATGCCATTTGCTAAGTTTTGATATGCCATAAATGATAAAATTTTAACTTATTCTAGTCTAACGTACCAAACATGATACTTTAACTAAAATTGTAAGGTTTTTTTTGCAGGTACCAGCCTATATCACAGTTCAGTTGCTTGCCTCAACACTAGCAAGTGCTACACTTGTACTAATATTTGACAGAGAAAAAGGTCACGTTGTTGGTACCTTTCCAATTGGCTCGAATAAGCAGTCTTTAGAAGTTGAGTTCATAATCACATTCTACCTGATGTTTGCCGTAAGGGGTGTTGCCACTGATGATCGAGCAGTAATTAGTTTTACTTCTGCACCTTTTCATTATGTATTTATTATCAACTCCTCTTGTTTGATAATACGACTAGTAGATCAAATTCACTGTTATAATTATAAATTTTATTTGTTTACAGAAAGGGGAACTCGCTGGGCTTACATTAGGAGCTACTGTAACAATTAATACATTATTTGCAGGGTATTGATCTTACACGGTTTGGAGTTCTAATTTTTGATGACCAAATCGACATTTTCATCATAAACACCTACGTGAAGGCTGAGTACAAGGGTCCTTAGGACAAGGCTTCTGTTTTTGCTTGTGCTTATGCCAGCTTCCTTTATAAAATTTTCCAGCAAATTATTCAAACATATTTAAAAACAACATCTTATTTTCTGAAGCAGTTTTGACTTTTAAAAAGTCACGTCAAATGAATCATAAATCTTCTTTAAATATTTAGTAGCAATCAAATGAATTCATAACCTTTTACCTTTTCCCGATACCATATTGAATGCTCAATTTGAGCATATTTGGTTGTACCTAAAAGTCCGTCAATTTTATTTTTAAGTTACGTTTTTGCTAAGGATAATTTCCATATTTACTTATTTTACAAAAAAAGATTTACTTTATTGTAACAGTATAAATATCCTTAACACAGTACATATGCAAAGAACTGGCAATTTACTGATTAGTATTCGGTTGGGATTCTTTGATGACAGGCCAATTTCTGGGGCATCAATGAACCCGGCAAGAAGTTTGGGACCAGCCATGGTGTTCAATCAATACAAGGGAATATGGATCTACATAGTTGGCCCTATAACAGGAGCCATAGCAGGCGCTTGGTTCTACGATGTAATTAGGTTAACAGACAAACCTTGTCATGGAATCATCAGGAATAAATCTTTCCAGGGAAGTTCAGCAAATGTTACTTCAAGTGACCAATAATCTTGGTTGTGTAGGGAAAAAAACACTGTTGTGACCAAATTTCATGTTGGTCGCTGAACTTCATTTCATTTCAGAGTGATCATTTTGGAATGAAATAAAATTTATGTACTATTAATAAATTCCGAGTTAAGTTCTGTCATGAACTATGTGTTTTGAATAAAACTATTTCAATTGTAGTGTGTCATATTGTAAGTACTCATTTCTTGAATCAATCTTCAACATTATCTATGTTCAGATTATAAAAAGACACTCGCGCTTTTTGATCCCTGTTGCCCAGTTTCTAAACTATTTGCTTGACCCCAGTTTTTCATCTCTTGTTCAGATATTATTTTTATTTTTTAAGTAGCCAGGGCAATATTAAAGATAATTTTACACGTTTCTTAAGGAAATGGACTTAATCCATACTTGTCATCACGCATGAAATGCTACAGTTCAGTAGGTTTATTGCTGAACCCGTCTTCATTCATGCATCACAATTCCAGCAATGACATTAGCGTGTTCAGTAGAGATTAAAATCAGATTAAAATTGAAAAATTAGCCGTTATTGTTGACTTTTATTTGACGAGTGGGACCCAATAACGACTATATTTTCAATTTTAATTGGATTTTAAGAATGACCGAACACGCTAACATCAAAATCTAGAATTGACATACATGACCTAGTACCAAGCTTGGCACTCCAATAGGGCAGTGTACTTCAACCCAATGTTATAAATTACTTAATACGCGGTTGAGCATCAAGCATTACAAACATATGTGTAATTATACGTTTTATAATATTTAATATTATTTTAAATATTCTAAACTAATAAATAAATAAAATAATGCATTTTTTGAACTTTATACATATTCATTAAATTTTCAACAAAAACATATTGTTCAAAATTATAAATACTACAATTATTTGATAATCAATTCATATTTCTAACATCACTTACTAGTTAAGTTTCTAATTTATCCTTCATCCTATTTTTGTTCATCAACCTTGTATTAAATTGGACACAAATTAGATTGTTCATCTTTGTGGTGAATGGCAGATTCAAGAATGTTGGTGAGTTGGGGTGGTCGTTGACCTTTTGATCGTTGACTGTCAATAGTCAACGGTCGCAATAACCAAGTCGTTTATTAATATTTAATTAAATAATACTAAAAATTCTTCAATCAATATATAAATGCACTAAAACGTAAAAATCATATATATATATATACAAGATTGTCTCATTCTCAAATTTTTTTTGTTACACAAGTCACTCTTAATTAGTTTCATAGTAGAGAATGTTATTTCAACAGTTGCAGTTGCCATAGGTAATATCAAAACTAATATGATGAGCCTATAAACCAACCAAAAATAACAAGAATTTCTTATTTCAACTGAATTTTGAGCTACACAAGATATGCTATTGTGGTTAAAGAAAGCTTCATCCATTCTCACAAACATAAAAAAACTTGTTAAGTTGAGGTTTGAGTAATAAGAGCTCTTTACTGGTAAAGTTCAAAGGATAGAACTGAGCAAAATATAGCAATTTAGCCTGTCAACTTGCAAATGAGGCTCTTGTTCTTAAAACAAGAAATGCAGGTCAAGAGCTCAGTAATTATCTCTTACAAATAATGTATATCACATATTCAGAAATTCTTCAATTTTCATAAATCATCAGAACTCGCATACTAAATCACCAATTAAATGATGAATACATATATAATACCACTTCCAGACTTTAAGTTCTAAATGAAAATTGCATCAACATGAACTAAAAAAAAATCAAAAAAGAGAGGGCTATAGTCACTGGGGAGTCTCAGCATTGGTGGTAAGTAGTAGTGGAGGCTCGGCGTTGACGATAAGTCACAACCTGGATGAGTTACAATGGCTGGGGCGGGGCTGCGGGAGGAGATAAGAAATAATTAGAGATGGGGTTTGATTTGCTTTGTGCCTTTTTGCAATTGTCGTACAATTTGGATTTGGATGAAGAATTCATACAGGTCTCAACACCAAGCCTTTGGGCCTAAGGTTAAAAAAAATAATAATAAAAAGAGACGCAAAACAAAAGGCCCACTATTTAAAAAGAAAAATATGGCCCAAAAAACTCATCTTCCCTACCCTTTTTCACAGTGACTGACGGCGAGCGCTGCTGCGTCCATTCCAACCTGAAAATTCTGACAGAGCCAGCGTGAACGCTTGTGTTAGCTCACCAGGTGCTGGCTCCACCGCTGCTTGTGGCATCTAGGCGGCTCCTCTTGGTGTATACCGACGTAGGAAAAAATTGAAAAATTTTAGTATACTAATTTAAATTATCCAACCACTACCAAAGTAATAACTGAAATACATCAACAGAATTAGTACTTCGCCGTCAAAGACACACCAATTTCGAGGGCTGTCCGTGGGTCGGTTCGGTTCAGTTCTGAAGAGACTCGAACCGACCCAAAACTTTCGGGTATTTAATAAAGTGGAAATTGCATGAAACCAGGCCTTTTCTATCAGGTTTTAAAAAATCAGTTTTTCACTTTTTTTTTTTTCAGTTATCAGGTTTTTTTTTTATTAGACAATTAATATTTTAATTAAACAGTTAATATTTTAATTATCAATTACGCGCGTATCCCGTTAAAGGTGGATTCAAATGGTGAAAAACTTAACTTCCCATATTTTCAAACTTCCCATATTTTCAAACTTCCCATATTTTCAAATCCCTAATTTCTCTCGACCACCATCCCATCTCCCCATTCTTGACTCCCTCTCTCAACCGGCATCTTCCCCGTTTGTGATAAGTATTCACGGTATCTCGAGTGAAGTAAATACTCTTTAGGAGGTGAACAAAAATGGCCAAGAAGAGCGTTGAGATGACGGGCAAGAAGTCGGCGCAGAAGCCGGTGCGTAAGGAGAAGAGGAAGATAATGGACAGCGACTCCAAAATGCCGAAAGCAAGGGAAAAATCGCACGGGTCAAGTGGTATTCAGTTAAGGAAGAAGGTAATGGCATGGGTCAAATGGCAATCGCCGGTTAAATCAAACATTTCGTTTTTTTCATCATTTTGTCATTTCATTTTGTGTCCTGTTTGTTGTTGATTGAGGAATAGGGTTGAAGTTGGGGTTTTTGTTACTGTGGATGTTTAATTTTTGATCTTAATGTATGCCTGTGACCTTGATCGTGTGTTAGTGTATTTTTTCATTTCCTGTGACCTGATTTCTTGTTCCTGTGACCTGATGTCTTGGTGTTTTCCCTTTCCCTGTGACCTGATATCTTGTTTTATTGAGAACTAGTTTTGAGTGTTGGGTGTGTTTTACGTTGGCAGATCAAATATGGATGTGAATGTACACATATATGGGTGTTATGAACTCATCCTGTAACCTCAATTCTTCGCATCATGTTTACATAAGTTGTGATCTGTTTTATGATTGTGAAGTAGCATTGAATGTTGTCATAGTGAAATTGCAGTTTAGACATGTCCTGTGACTTCTGCATGTGCTTAGTTCTGTATGTGCCTGTGACCTCAATAAAAATAAAAACTCTACAACAGAAAACGAGAAAAAGAATCCAAACAGTTAAAGAAAGAGCACAATGTGGGGTGTTTTAACTCTCTATCAACAAAGAATTTAATAGAACAAAAAACAATTAAAGGGGAAAAGAAGATTCTTGATATTGAAAAGGAAATATTAAGAAAACTAAAAAAAGAAAGCTTAAGGGTAAATCTATGAATCAAAATCAGTAACAACCCATGAAAGGTAAATACAGTGGAATATCAAAAGAGTGAAGTTCAAAAGAAACCCACAAAAGGGGTAAACTTGGACTCAAAGAGAGGTTTGGTGTCAGAAACAGAGAGAGACATACAGTGTAAGTAAAGGAAAAAGATCAAAAAGCTATACTGAAATTCTACTAAATTTGCAGAGAGGGTTAGAGAAAGTGGAACGTTCCTGTTTGTGTAGGAAGGGTAAATGAAAATAAAAGAAATTACTGCTTAAGTTTATTATCAGGTGAGAAGATAAAGCCTTTATTTCGTGATACGATATGTTAGTTCTATTTTTTTTTTCTTTTTGTATATTTTCATATATTTTTTCATTTCCTGTGACCTGATTTCTTGTTCCTGTGACCTGATGTCTTGGTGTTTTCCCTTTCCCTGTGACCTGATATCTTGTTTTATTGTGAACTAGTTTTGAGTGTTGGGTGTGTTTTACGTTGGCAGATCAAATATGGATGTGAATGTACACATATATGGGTGTTATGAACTCATCCTGTAACCTCAATTCTTCGCATCATGTTTACATAAGTTGTGATCTGTTTTATGATTGTGAAGTAGCATTGAATGTTACCATAGTGAAATTGCAGTTTATACATGTCCTGTGACTTCTGCATGTGCTTAGATCTGTATGTGCCTGTGACCTCAATTCTTCACATCATGTTTACATAATTTGTGATCTGTTTTATGATTGTGAAGTAGCATTGAATGTTGCCATAGTGAAATATAATTTAAGCCATGTCCTGTGATTTCTGTATGTGTTTAGTTTTGAATGTGCTTTGGGTGTTTTGTCATCTATGACTAATGTTAATTTCCATATGTGAGATTGATAACCATGCATTGCTGCAGGTTTGGGAATACATGTTACCTGAAGAAAAATGGTTTTTTGGCAAGATTACAACGTCCATGCCAAAAGGTGTTCTGACTAACATTAAGAGACATCTAAGTGAAGCCCAACAAACAATTCTCAAGGGTACATGCTTTGGACATTTTATGGATTGCCCCGACATAGCCCTACAGTCACAGTTGATCCACTACTTCCTGCTCGCATGTGTTCATACGCCAAACGAAGATGAACTGTGGTTTCGTGTCTCAGGAAGATACGTTAGATTCTCCATGGTCGAACTATGTGTAATTACTGGTCTCCGATGCATAGGGGACAGTGATGTGGACAATGTTCTGGCATGTGATCTAATACATTATGGTTCTTTTTTTCAGACATGATTGCGGCATCTTCACCATCAAGTATGCTGAGTACTTGCTACATGATGATAAGGATTCGATGCCGATCAAATTCGATGCGGGGAGAGTAAGGCTGGACATTGCCACAAGACTTTATAAACATCGGAGCATATACAAGAGGAGATGAGATTGTCATGGAGTCATGGAGTCATGGATGTCCTTATTTGTTTTTGAAAAATTTAAAACAATTATCGAACTCTGTAAAGTCTCTTATTGTCATTTTTTATGATGGCATAGTCTATTTTGATGTGCAGTTTTTGTTTTTAATGGGACAAAATGTACATTGATTTTTTCTAATGGTAATGGGCAAAATTTTCATTATGAGCAGGCATGAGTTTGAATTAGAAGTTGTCTTTTGCATGTGTTTACATTACAATATGATGAAGACAGGGCATGGATACAGGTTTATGATGGTCCAGTTTTGTGGATATTTAGAGAGGTCACAGCTTGTAGTATTATTTTTCTACAGGGTCACATGTGATATTATGGTTGGAGTGTGAAGGTCACAGGAATACTAGCAGTTACATAATATTGCATGAAGTCACAGACCACTATATTCGTTTCACGGAGTCACAGATTATAGCAAACTGTTAACATAAGCTTTGCTGGAGGTCACAGTTGGATTGTATATATAAGAAACTTCCAACATGCAATAATTTGAACAAGTATTGCTCATTTCAATTATTTTCAAATCACATTAAAATGTTGGATGGCTACAACGTGTTAAACAAAAGATAATGAATTTGTGAAATTGTAATGAATATGGTGCAAATGTCATCGACTGATTTGCTTGTTCTGAATCTTTGTCCCTTCTTGACTGTGGCTCAATGGAACCAAGTTAGTACATCTCCTTCGATTGTGACCATGTCCCCTACAGCGACCACATTTCACAATCTGTTTCCCTTCACTTGCTGATCTTTTCCTCTTTTCGGCAAGTCTATCAGAACTCCTTTTCTGAAAAGGAGCTAATACAGTTTTGTGATTCAATTCTACAGGGACGGTCCATTCAGATGGATCTCCAACTGGTAACACGAACTCTTGGTATGTCTTCATGTATGCATCTTTTGTGTAGTAATAAGAACAATAGTCGTAGGGATCCCCTTTAGTATGTGCAATCACAGCCAGTGCATGCGGACATGGAAATAGATCAACTTGAAACATCCTGCATGTGCATGTACGTTGGTCTATATCTACAACGAAAGATGAATGGTCATCATTGACTGCAAACAGTGTCTGGCTCACAGGTAACACCTGCAAGGAACAGTGACCTGATATCTGGGATCCATTCAGCAAACATACGTGGACATCCATTAATCTGCAAAATGAAATGCATGTTGTCTGTATTTAAATTGATTCATGCAGGTCACAGATAGGAGACCACATAGGGTCATAAATTCAGGCAGGTTAAAAATAACAGTAATAACTCAAATTGATTCCATATAGGGCATATATGTGTTTGGGTCACAGGTAGTAGAACATGCAGGTCACATACAGATTTCGGGACACAGATAGTAGAGCATGCAGGTCACAGAATTCAATCGAAATTAAATGCAGGCCACATAAGTCTTTCGGGTCACAGGTAGTAGAACATGCAAGTCACATACAGATTTCGGGACACAGATAGTATAACATGCAGGTCACAGAATTCAATCGAAATTAAATGCAGGCCACATAGGTCTTTCGAGTCACAGGTAGTAGAACATGCAGGTCACATACAGAATTCGGGACACAGATAGTATAACATGCATGTCACAGAATTCAATTGTAGGAAGACAGTATTATTAATCGAAATTAAATGCAGGCGACATAGGTGTTCCGGGTCACAGGTTTTTTGAACATACAGAATTCAGAATAGAGGCAACAGAAGTTGCATTGAATTCATGCACGTCGCAGATGTCAAATGCAGGAAGCCACAGATTTCGAAAATATCATCAATTGGACCTTCCACGCAGCAGTGACCTGCCAATTGGATTTTCAGTAGCAGAGATTCGAATGTCGATTACGATCTGTGACCGAATTTCCACCGTTGGAGCTCCGTTACCGGCGAGGATTAGTTCTCTTTCGGCCGATTTCTCCTTTAATCTCCTGTCAAATTTGGTCCGAGGATGAAGCAGAAAGAGAGTAAATATGGAGATGATCTGTTATATTAGGAAGCAGAATCTTAACTGTATCACTAAATTAAGGACCGAATAATATTAGATTTGTATTTAAATATATTTAATGAAATCGACCGAAAACCTGATTTTTGAAAGATTAAACGTTGGGACCTGATTCGTGATTTGGTGAAAGTAAACACCTGACCCATAAATTTTTCCCTTTAATAAATGGAACCGTCGGGTCCAAATATAATTATGGAACCGTTCGGTTCCGTTCGGTTCGATTCGAGTTTGTTCGGTTCCGTACCATAATTAATTTTTTTAATATTTACAGCAACACTACATAAATACAACTAATGACATTTCATTCGTAACTTTTACAAATTAACGTCGCTCAATTCAAAAACATATAAATAACTAGTCGTCCAATAAAATTAATTCGATGCATACAAATATTAAAAAGTAGATATTAATATTACAGCAACACTACAGAAAGTATATTCATTTGTTTCAAATTAAAATAGGCTAATGGGCTTTAAAAATGATTTAGGCTTTAAAATTAAAATTATGAAATAATCTGATTTATTTAATTAATTTGCTAATTTGTTTAGAAAAAAAATAAAATAATTTAATTAATTCAATATAAAAAATAAAAAAATTATTTAGTTTCGGTTCTTATTCTGTTCTTCGGTTCTTGGTCTAGACCCGACCCAAACTCATCGGTTCTCGATTCGGGTACCCGTTCGGGTATTTAATTTATGAAGAACCGCTCGGTTCAGTTCGGGTCGGGTCGAGTTCGGTTCGATCCGGTTCTATTCGGGACTTTTGGACACCCCTACCAATTTCTCTCACAACTTAATGAACTAGTATAGAAGTCTCTCACCAACCAAGGATCCTCTTTAGTCTTTACTATTAATTTCAAGTTTGGTGTTTCAGTGCCATAAAAGCCCCGCCAACTAATTAGTAAATAAAAAAAAAAGAAAAAAAATTATAATATGTACATATGGTATATTATCAAGAAAAAGAATAATAACGTACCCGGACAGCAATTTGAAGTATTGTTCTAACATCTGCTTGTTGCTAGTTTTCTTTCAGATGCACCTTCTTTTTTAGTATACCTTTGCAACTCAACGTTTATTACATGATGTTACATTTGAGCATCATGAAAGAACTTCTCAACACAAAGAAAGACATTATATGGGCTAATTTGATTTTTTGTTGGACTCAATTTACCCTTTTTAAGAAAAACATGTTGAACTTTGTTATGTTAATTTGGACACAATTTATAACACAAACGCTTGCACATTTTAGCATTTAATCTCGTATATGTGGTCAACAAATTAGTTGACCGCATTATCGCGTGCATACCTCATATGCAAATGCCCCACGCATATGCATTTTAGAACTTTGCTTTAACCATTCATGTAGAACAAATGGGTCGGCTTGTGAAACCAGTTTTAAGGATATACCATGTACTTCCTATACTATCCCACTCTATAAACAGCAGTTTTTGATCTAAAAAGAGGTGATGTAGGTAGTGAAGGGAGTATAAAGTTTACCACCATGAACATTTCATCGAGCAAATTGGGCTGGTGATTTTTTCAAGGATAAATAGGATAGTAAGCGATTAGAATCTAAGTACTAAAATCAAAATTGAACAAAAGAAGGTTCCACCATATGTAATGACTACTTGTGAGTCACAGAGTTCCACCTCGTTTACTAAATGCCTTTTATGTAGATTTATGAGCACATTGAGCATCATTTCTTAATAAGCCGATTTGAAGTGAGTTTTAATCCAAGAGTTTGTGAGTATATTCCATTTTTTTTTTATAGTGCAGTCACCTAGTCAATTATATTCTCACTCCCTGACTCCCATGAGAATTTCATCGAGCAAATTGCGATGGCGAGTTTTCCAAGATTGCAATGCTTCACGACTCACGTAGTGAATTATATTCTTACACGCACTTTCGTACAAGGATAAACAAGACAACAAACAGTTAGAATCTGAATACCGAGATCGAAATTCAACAAAAGAAGGTTCCACCATATGTAATGACTACTTCTGAGTCCCAGAGTTCCACCTTGTTTATGGAAGGCCTGCCTTGTAGATTAAGGAGCGCATTCAGCACGCTCTCTTTATAAGCTGATTTGAAGGGTGATTTCAATCCAAGAGTTTGTGATGTATCTTCCAAAATTTATAGTGCAGTCACAGTAATATTAAAGAAGCATTGTATTGTAACCAAGGATAATATTCAGTATCATGTCAAAGATAAATGAACTGGCAAACAAACGAAAAAAATAATAATAATAAAAAAGTGTATATATATACACACATGCTAGCTTTTAGAATTTCCCCATGTTGGGCATTTTTACATCTAGATGTTTTCAAACATTTAAAAAACCATGGATGCTGAGATAATGATAATGTACCTGTTATACACAAACACGTCAAATATATATGTCAAGTGCAAAAGATCCTATTTGTGATCACTCTAGCCGTGCTAAATTAGCCAAAATCGTGGTCTCTGATAGACTGTTGACTCTAAACTGGGCGATCATTCTGTGAAGCACCATTGTTCGGAGAATCATTCCGTGAAGCACCATTGTTCGGAGAATCTTCCCTTAGTCTTATTCTTGGGATAATGAAGGGTTTGCAACAGAGAAGAGCAAAAATCAACTCCATTGTAAAGAGAGTCAAGCTAATCCATACAAATAATGTTTTCTTCCAATACCATATGAGTTTTTGCAGAAATGGAAGTTCCGACTCCAGCAATACAGATGCAAAATATATTTCAGGAATACCAGCACCATGAAAAAATTCGGCTCGTTGCTCAATTATCACCTTTAAGCAGGCAGTTGGCGTGGCACCTTCAATATATCCTCTAAGCTTTATGTCCAATTTCTGGGATTCTGAAGTATAACCAGTTAAAATAGGAGCAACTTTTACAAAAGTCAGCAAAAGGCGGATAGGCAGACTCATAAATCGCAACATGCACGGACGCCTTAAGCTTGCAAGAGTTCTACCATCGGCAGCAAGGAAATCTGCTCTAACCTTCGTTGGAGACGGAAAATAAATAAGCTATTAAATAAATTTAAATTCTACAAAGACTTGGTCCTACATTTGGCGTAGCATGATGCCACATAAAACTACTTCTTATCAAACACTGTATTCTCAAAATGGCATAACAGTGTGAATGGCTCTTAGATTCCAGATTAGCACAAAGTATTCAGAAATCCAGAAATCCCGAATCTGGGTTTCTGTAAAAGGAAAAATAGGTGCCATAAAGTTTCCAAAGAAAAAAAAACAAGAAACTCATCGTCATAAATGAGGTTCTTATAGACATCATATTCTTCTCTTTCTATATCACAGTTAGCAACGGGCAAAACTGTGTGCTATAATGTTTTTGACTTTTTCCGAGTAAAAGGTGTTGTACGAGATGGGCGATGCTTCATGCAATACAATTGGGAAAGAAAACTTGCAGTCAGTCAGAATTATTTCACTGAATTTACATTTCTTGAAAGTCAATACAATTGAATTTAAAGGATCAAAAAAGGTGTTTGATAAGAAAGGAAAAAAAAAATATCGCAAACACAAGAAAAGAGAATAGAAAAGCCTAGTCAGTGATATAGCAGGTATCTCGTGTGGGAAAAGCTGTATCTCTAACTCTTTGTGGAAATGGCCCATCCTGAACACATAGAATGAACTTATCCAAAAATGGCACAACTTAAAAATCTCTACACTCACGGAAAGGAAACAACCTTCTCAAAGCATGTGGGAGAACTCGCATAACTTACAAAATTATACGGTTCTGAATTTCATTTTGTGGAATGCTAGGAGTCACAGGCTCATAAATCTCAAACTCGGCAGAATAAAAATTCTGAACTATGTTGAATTACACAAGCGAATATGTTGGACACAGCAGCCGAGGGGAGTGGGGGCCAGTGACCACCACTGGAATTTGGAGTTTTTAAAAAAATTAAATCATTTTTTTCCCAAAAAAATGTTTGCCCTTCAATTCTTTTTATTTTTTTCTTTTGGAATTGGACTTGCGTAATTTGAGTGGATTATTGTTAGGCCTAACTTTATGTTTAATTTGTTGCTTAGTTTGAGTGAATTGTTGTTATGCATCATTAATTTGAATTGGACTTTCTTAATTTGCGTAGCTTATTGTTAGGTTGGTTTTAATGTGCTTATGTGAACTAGACTTGCTTCAATGTGTATATATTTAATTTGAGATCAATGGATACATGATATCATGGTTGTCTATATCGAAAAAGATGCATTTGATAAAGTTGAAAATGATGACACTATACGGTTTTTTAAAGTATGAAAGCCGTATAGAACAATTCTAAAAAATTGTGACAGTTTTAATATTATTGAGTATTGCTTTGTTTGATAGTTAATTTTGCCCCTACTGAACTTAGTTCCTGGCTCCGCCGCTGGTTTGACAGGACCAAATTTCAACAATGTCGACTTATCAATATGGCTGATTACTGATATAGACCTACATAATGTAATGGAAATGACACATAACACATACCTGAAAAATCCCAAGATTTTGGTTGTAGTCAGACTCAGGCAATGCCAATGAAACTGTAACCTGCAACTTATGGTTAGGAGGTATAACCCTCAACCCAACAGCCTTCCCAATTTCAGGGTTCTTCACAAGATATGCATCCTTACTTACCTCCGGGCATGCTGTTATTGGTAGAAATGCCACCGGACTCTTCTCCGTGTAATCAAAATTCAAACTTCCTTTCATTCTTATTGGCTCCTCCACCACCCTCTTAATCAGTAATCCACCAATCACAAATGCTGATATCAACAATCCCGTCAATACAATGCACACATAACCGGACCACAACAATCCCCATCCGCACTTCAAGCCTAATTTCCACATTGACTTGTGCTCTTTTAACCATTCATACACAGATGGAGACACATTTTCACATATAAAAGTCCAAATTCCTATAATCTTTTGAATTAAATGCAGTCTAGCACGCCTAAAAACCCCAAATGGATTAATTGCAAACAAGCATGAGTAATAAATTAACCAAATTGGAAACATGAAAAAACCAACCATCAAATTAACTTGAAAGCCAATGGCTTTTATTACTAAACCAGCTATTAATAACAGAAGATTTGAATTTGTATCATGGGTTTCCCTCAAATTTGACTCATCTCCAACAATATCATTCCTTTCATTGTTTGCATCCGTAACTACGGAATGTTCACCATTCTTCTCTTTATCCTCTTCATTTACAATACTTTCTGAATTTCCCAAAATATATTTGACCTCCACAGAACCAGAAGGCTCCATTTTTTCTGAATTTTCAAATTGCCTCTCGCTTTCCTTAATTTTGCGGGACAGTGTGGGCTTTCTATTTCTGGCATTCACGTAATCCTCCAAACTAACTGAAGAACGAGGCTCTGAGTACTCCACCGTGTCTGTGTCGGAGGATGGTCGATGATCAGTAGATCGGCGGCGGCGTAGAGTCGACGGAGGTGAAGATTTATTTGACGTCAACGGGGAACGATCGGATTCGATTTTTTCGGAAAAGGTTTCAACACAGTCGTAAAATGGAAAATCATCAAGCGCATCGTGAAATTCCTCAGCGTCGTCTGGTGCATTCATTTTCGATGCCTCCATCGAATACGTATATTTTAAATTCTATATACAATGCTTTTGAGCATGTATATGCGTGTGTATGGATTGAGAATAGTAGAATTAGGGCTTGGGTAGAGTTTATTACATTGACGAGAAGCAGAGAAATTGGAAATCAGAGATGATTGGAGTTGTACCTTCGGCTATTAGAGTTGTGCATATTCTGCGGAGCACGAAACTCGAAGTTCGGCACTGTAGCTGAGTACAATCGGTGCAAAGAGAAGCTGCGTAAATCGCATGATTGTGGGATTACCCAATACGCGCCTTTTAATATTTTTCGCTTGTTGCGATTTTGATACAACTGATAAGGTGTTATTAGAGCGCGTTTGGAGTAGCTTTTGGAATAAACTATCTTAGGCCCCGTTCGGGAGGGATTAAAAGTCAATTAAAATTGAAAATATGGCCGTTATTGGGTCCCACTCGTCTAATAAAAGTCAACAATAACGGCTATATTTTCAATTTTAATCCGATTTTAATTCCTCCCATACAAGGCCTTAATTTGTGTTTAGAATAAAATTGAACGTGATCGGATTCGGTTCGGTTTAACTCGATTCTAAAGAGAATCGAACAAAACTCAAATTTTCGGGTATTTAATAACTGGAACCAAACAGGTTTGATTCCGTTCAATTCAGTTCAGTTCCATTTTGGTTCCCGAGTTCCGTGCCATATTTAATTTTTTTTATATTTACAACAATAATATAATAATTTAATTAATGACATGATAAATCTTAATTCTTATAAAATAACATAGTCCAATTTAAATTTATACAAATAATAAGTTCTGTAATAAGATTCATTCATCTATGTATACAAATTACCAAAAAGTAAATAATAATACGAAAACATTGGTGGCTTCGTCTCATTGATTCCTTTGCTTCAAGTCTTTAAGCCTACCTAAAAATGAAATATAAATTAGAAGTTAACAAAATTAAATTTTTTTAAATATTATTAGTACTTACCGACCATTTAAAACAATCATCAATTGCTTGATTTGTCACATTAAGAAACTCTGCAAGAAATAATTAAAAATAATAATTAATAAACATAAATCTTGATTATTGATCTTCCACCAATTTAAAATGCCAAAATCTCTATCACTAACATCTTCAATTTGATTAAGTTAGGCTTGAACTAAAAATTAAATATAAGAAAATCATATTTTGGTTTGGACTACATTAATTAGTTGGTAAATGAAATAGAAAAATTATATTTTTGGACTCAATTGATTAATTCACAAAATTATTTAGAAAAAATTTAAATAATTGGCTTATTTAATATTTTTTTTAAAAAAGGAATACTCGGTTCTTAATTGATTTAAACGAGTGAGACTTTTTAAGTTAAATGCTCGAACTGAAAAATCAAACCAAACATTAACTTAAAAAGTCTCACTCGTTCGATTCAGTTCGGTTCAACAGTTTTGTTCAAACTGACACTTACCTGTTTGGAGGCCCAACTTACACGTTTGCATTTCTTAATCACTTTAATTTTCTACAATTAAAACTCAACTTCGAATTACTTATTTGGTAGTTACTATGCTCAACTAAATTATTCAAAATCAATGAAACTTGCACGGATGAAAATTCTATTATGAAATAATTTCAAACATTAATTTGTGTTAGTTGGCGAACAAGTAGAAATTGAGTGAGTTAAAACATTATGAGTTGTGTACAATTTAGATTGCATTACATTAGTTTTGAACGATAACGTTGACCTAAAAGTATATTCAGGATATTCTCTCAACACAACATCTTCCTATTTTATAGCAAGTCAATACTTAAAACTAAAGATTTTACCCTATTTTTCAAATTAATCAAATTGCTCTCGTTTGGACCACATTTTTATCTCATTAAAGTGAAAAATATGACAGTTATCCATCACATCAATATTTAAATTCAAATTTTCTATCTCTTGTGTGGACCCCAATAACAGCTATATTTTTCATTCTCATTCTACAAAAAGGTGACTAAAACAGGGCTATATGTGAATAGATTGGTTATTGACATATAATAAAAAAGATATGTTAAATAAAAGATGAAGAGAAATTAATAAATTTAAAAAAAAAAATGAAAGTCAAAATAGAGATCATTTTTGGAGAGTGTAAAAAAATTTACTCCTAAATTTAAAGACACTGTATTATTCATAAGATACTCTTTATGACCCTGTTTGAGCTACATTATTTTTTTCATTCTCATTATTTTAATTATTTTTAATCACACATTTTTCAATAAAATAATATTTTTCATCATATCAATAATTTTTCCTTCTTTTTCAACCACATATTTCTCATCACATCAACAGTAAAAATGCATTATTTTTTCCAAATATGTGCACCAAACGGGGATAGAGAGTTTTTTTTTTTTTTGTGTGTTCTTAATCAGGCCTTGGTTCAAGGTCACATGGCATTGGGTCTCAAGATACGACGGGCCGAAAATTAGGAGCCCAAAAATTCCAACGAAAGATTTTTTTATGTGGAAATTACACCATCCCCTACTTTTAGAGATCCAAATTCAAAATTCAGTTTTCATGTTTTAATGTTCAAAAATCAGATATTTTATAGATAGATACAAATTTTTATATTTAATTAAATATTAATAATAATATTATAAAAAATAATTTATATACACCTACCCCACCCTAAAATTTCTCAAACCCTACTCACCTAGTTTCTCTCATCACCGTCGCTCTCTTTCTTCTCACCGATTTCTCCCTTCTCATCCTCTCTGTCGCGCTCGTACCGGCCTCACCGGACTGAAACCCACCCCATTCGACGGCGACAAGCGGTGGCAGCAGCGACGCCTCGAGGACCTAGCTCCTTCTGGCCAATTTCCCTCCTTCCGGACCCATTTCCCTTCAAATATTTCTAGCTCCTCTACGCGACCTTTTCTCTGTTCCAGTTTTACATCCCAAAATTAATTCCTTCATAGTAGAAATCGCCGGATCTAGTGGCGCCGTGATTGTAAGATGGGGTTGGGGGTGGCGTTGGCTTGCTACTATGATGTCGGCGAGGGAGTATTCTGGCCAGTGCGGTAACTCAATTTGTGAAATGATTAGCCGAAATTGGAAAAGCGACCACACTCTGTGCAGTTGCAGCCCAAATCGGCAGAGTCGCCTCTGCTTTTTTTTTTTTAATTTGATATACAGGGGGTGTTTTTTGGTTGGTAATTTCTGGTGTGGCGTGGTGGTGCTGTGGGTACGGTGTGTTGTGTGCGGTGGTGATTTTTTGCGTGGTGGTGGCTCTATCGGTGTGCAGTGGTGGTGAGGAGTCAGTAGTTGATTTGTGGTTGTGCGCAGTGGTGTGCAGAACGTTATTGGTGAGATGCTGGTGGCGATGGGTCTTTGGAGGTGTTGCCGGATGTGGTAGCGGTGGCGTTTAAGTGGCGGAGGTTATGTTGGATGTGATGGTGGTGTTGGCTGTGCTGTGTGTTTGACGGCGGTGAGGTGGTGCCGGCTTGCAAGAAAGCAGCTGAAGCGGTTTTTTATTTTTTATGGTGGTGGCACAACTGTTGATGGTCGTCATAGATTAGACTGTGACCGCATGATGGACTATCGGTGATCTTAAAATTCGACAATTTGTGACTAAAAATTAATCTGTGATCTGTAATTTTTTGATCCGTGACCAATAAAATAATATATGACCTATAAAATTATTGATTTGTGATCTCGAAATAATCTGTGACCTGCAAAATTTTTGATCTGTGACCGATAAACAAATTATGACCTATAAAAATTTTGACCTATGCTGTGATTATTTGAAAATAACTCGTGACTATGAATAAAATTCTGATTTGTGACCTGAACTGTGATTTGTGACTTGAGTTGTGACCTGGACTGTGACTTGTGACCTGAGTCGGAGCAGTCGCCGGAACGGTCACCGGAATCGAAGTAGTCGTCGGAACGATCGCCGGAGCAGTCGCTGGAATCGACACCGGAGCGTCGCCGGAATAGCCGATGGACTGGTCGCCGGAGCGGTGGGGGTGGTGGAGGTGGGGTGAGTTAATTGGGAATTTTGAATTCTTACTTGGGATGGTTATTTGGTGTGAAGTATTGAACAATGTCAACAAAATAAGTAAATAACTATAAATAGAAGATATGCATATTGACGTGGCTATGGAAAAGGGTTAATTTCATTTTTCAAAAGCAATAGAGAAAATGTACTTGAATCGACCATGATTAATGTTAAAGAGGTTGCTATGCTTATAAAATATTATATCTAGGGGCCTCATAGTAATTTGTTGCCCAGGTCCTCAAAATTTTCATGGTCGATCTGCTCTTAATTGCTAACTAGATAAGTGATGAAAACACAATATTTTTTATTCATTCAATCTGTACATGTTGTTATTGAGCTCTAATGTAGTGAGACATCATCAGGACATCTTATAGAGTTATAATTATGTATTTTTGTGGGGCTTTTTTCTTCTTTTTTTGTTGTAAGGGTAAAGGAGGAAATTACATTGGTTAAGATGTATGTTCTAAGAGATACCTTTCAATGTGGTAATTAAGAGCATGAACTTGATAGAGTTGTGTGCATCACAGTCCTGTTAAATTGACATGTGATTATTAAAAATATGGATAGGTTCTTTGTGCATAGAATTGGGGAGAAAGACTTGACATACACTTATAATAAGATACATATGAAAAGAAAAAGAAATTCATTTACAACAATAATGCAAATACATAGTATGCGTATTATTTTCAATTGATCATTATCGTGATTTATATAACTTTTATAATAATTTTATTGTGTACCTTATGCTGGTCACGTTGATTGAAAATGTCTCTAAAATATATTGGTATCAATTTTGATATAGTATGTCATTCACGAGTATTTACACGTGTATATACAACATTTGTACACAATTGAGAATCCTCCATGCACGACATTGTTGGATAGATGAATTAACAACGTAAGAATGTTTTATTGTTCAATACTGGCACATCCAGTCAAGCATTGCGTGCATACGTGATATTTGTTGGCATCTTGAGTGGGAGACCTTTCGGGTGATCAAAAGGGAAGACATTGGTGTACAGTGTCACAAGAGGATGATCCACTTGACTATGTCTTTATTATATTATAAGTATTGACGTCGTGAGCGGGATACTTCTTGAGCGATCATAGAAAAAGCTAGGGGATGTATCTCTTAGTCTCTGGTAGGTTACAAAATGATGGTCCACTTGACTATGTCGATAGATTATTGACCATATAATTATTGATATTGATATTGTCCACATCTCTTTCCGATGCACAGTAGGTGGGTTAAGAAAGCATTTAAATGATATGCTTTCGAATTTACTTCAATGAATATTTGAATACGATGTATTACAAGCATGATCTTTTGAAAGGAAATGGCATGGAAATTTACATGTACTTATAGTATGTATAATTTTTTACTTAGTATGGTTTAGCTCATGTAATTCTTGCATTATTGGCGAGCATGGCGAGTTTAGAACTCCTCAAATGACATGGCTGGTTGTTGGAACTCCTACAGGATTTCAAGGGTCAATATACATGAATGACTACTTGACAAGTTATTTTGGATTGTTGTTTTGGTCCTAACAGTCTTTTGTACTATATTTTGGGATCTTGTACTGGATTTATAACTTTTGTAATCGGGATTTAGTATGGTGTACTCCTCATGTATTTATAAATGTTACATATGATCAACAAAATATACAAGGTTGCAAGCGTGAAACTGTTTATTTCCTTTCAAACATGTACGTTGGTTGTGAAAGTCTTTCTCCTTATAAACGTGTGTGTATAATTGTCTATAGAAAGGGGTGTGACCAAATCAATAATTCTTGATTGTAAACTTTTGACATTCTTAATAATCAAGACACTTTGATCGTGTGTTTGTTCATCGTGTTATTCAATCGTTTCATACATCTCCATGTATGAAATTGGTATTAGATTGATGTTGTGCTCATCATGCTATCGAGGAGGTCAAGACCTACCCTTCGAGATCTTTTGTAGAGGAGATATGTTGTGAGAAAGGAAAGAGATAATATGCGTTCGTTATCAGATCAATTTGCTAACACAACGAATAATCGCAATGACAACACAACAATAAAACTTGTTGAGGGTTCTGTGGAGTTCCATGCATCAAACGCAAGAAGTTCATGTTGAAGCCACGGAAGATGCCCCAATCTTCAATGAAGAGATTGGTATGCATGTTTGAAATACAAAAGTTTTTGAATTGGCTCTCTGTAGAAATACTAGTTCTATACTTCAAGAATGTTTCTAGACCAGTAAGTGAATGAGCAAACTGGGTACATATTTATTAGAGATGTCGACGGAAACGACGTTAACTAAAACGTCTTGTTTGACAAAAAATGTCGCCGTGGCGAATGAGGAGAAAGAGTTCGTCCTCATTTTCCTAGGTTGGAGAGTTTGCGATGATTCTATTGACTGCAAAACACTCTAAGTAGTGTGGGTTGTGAAATAGAAATTCAAGATTTTCTAATTATGATTTCGTGGTTTACATTACTAGGGATTACATTTTCAATTTTGGAAGTAGATATATGATAATCTTGATTCTAAATTTGGTAGCAAGATTTCCTGTACTATGGTGAGATATTGGTGGGAAAAAAAAATCATGTATCTTACTTTAGGAGGAAATAGGAGGAAATGACCTTCCCATTCTTGTGTAATTCCAAAATGACCTTTGATTAGGAAATATAATTTAAAAAAAAAAAAAAAAAGGACAAAATATAGGTTAACCTTTAAAAAGCCAAAAATACCTTCATTTGACAAAAGGAAGGCTCTCACCGACCTCTCACCATCGACCGACCACCTGAAAGCTTCAAACCGACCACCTGAAAATCGGCAAAGACGTCATCGGCGACTTGAAAGGTTGGTTGTTGTCATTAAAATGGATTTTTCATACATAGGTTTTTCATAGATTTAGTTCATAAATTTAGTTCGAATTTAATGTATTTTAGTTCGTTTATTTAGTATTGTTTGATTGTGGAGTTGATTTAAAAGTATTTGAGGGAGTCATATTCGATTTTTGGAGCTTAAACTCGCAGGAAATAGCCATTTCCGACAACGGAACACAGCCGGCTGTGTTCCCAAGAAAAAGTTGTTAACAGCCGGTTTAAAAAAATCGGCTGTTAACAGCATCTGAGTCGGCTGAGATTCGGATGTTGGGCCACAGCCGGCCAAACCGACTGTTAACAGCATCTGGGACGGCTTAACAGCCGGCCCAGATTCGGATGTTAACCGCCAAATCTGGGTCGACTGTCATTTGGGCCACGGCCCGAAAACGAGCATTAAGGGCCTTTGGGCGTCAGTCGATTGACACGCCCGAATCCGATCATTGATGGCAGAATGACAGAATCTGAACCAGTTGTCACTGGGCCACATCTAACAGCCGGCCCAATATTTATTTATGTTAATATTTTTATAATTTAATATAATAAATAAATATTTATATAATTAAATATTTTACATTTCATTAAAATTAATATAATTACATAAATGATTTATGTAATTGAATATTAAATAAATATTTATATAATTAAATATTGTACTTAATTTAAGAAATCGAACATGAAATAAATATTTATAGAATTAAATATTTTGCATAATCGAAAAGAATTTATAGAATTAAATAATTAATTTAAATTTGATAATTACTAATGTCATTAAATAAATCATTTTAATTATTAAATTTTTTATTTTGACACATTAGTAATTTCTTATTTTTTTCCGTTACATGTTATTAATAATTGAAAAAATTGAATATGAAATAAATATTTATAGAATTAAATAATTAATTTTAATTTGATAATTACTAATATCATTAAATAAATTATTTTAATTATTAAATTTTATATTTTAACATATTAGTAATTTCTTATTTTTTCCGTTTCATTTTATTAATAATTGAAAAAATCGAATATGAAATAAATATTTATAGAATTAAATAATTAATTTAAATTTGATAATTACTAATATCATTAAATAAATCATTTTAATTATTAAATTTTATATTTTAACATATTAGAAATTTCTTATTTTTTCCGTTAAATTTTATTAATAATTGAATAAATCGAATATAAAATAAATATTTATAAAATTAAATAATGAATTTTAATTTGATAATTACTAATATCATTAAATAAATCATTGTAATTATTAAATTTTATATTTTAACATATTAGCAACTTCTTATTTTTTCGTTAAATTTTATTAATAATTGAATAAATCGAATATGAAATAAATATTTATAGAATTAAATAATGAATTTTAATTTGATAAGTACTAATATCATTAAATAAATCATTTTAATTATTAAATTTTATATTTTAACATATTAGCAACTGCTTATTTTTTTCGTTAAATTTTATTAATAATTGAATAAATTGAATATGAAATAAATATTTATAGAATTAAATATTTTACGTAATTGAAAAACATTTATATAATTAAATAATAAAATTGAATTTGATAATTACTGATAGAATTAACAAATTCTTGTTTCCATTTACTTTTTAATTTAATTATTTGTTTTGTGTAGTTGTTACAATTCGGTTCACTTAATTTTCTGAGATTATGCTATATTTCATTATCTTATATTTGAAATGCAGATGTTTAATGGATTTTTTTTTCAGTATGGAGTATCATTTAGAGCTGATATTGAGACAGATGCCGGATAAGGCTACCTGGAACGGTAACCTTGGCAGTTACACAGATATGCTTCAACGTTCGTTTCTTTGGCCCATGTACGAGTTGAGAGATGTACAGTTCTCAGGGCAGATCCTCGATGTCCTACTGTGTCGGTTGCGTAGTCCAGTCGACGACGATGCCCTCCACTTCAACCTCGGGGGTAAGGTCGCCAGTTTCTCCATGTTCGATTTTGCTCTCATCACTGGACTGAAGATTACGGGGGATGATGCAGCTTGTGCCGATACTCAGAGAGGCGACTACACAATACTTACTTTGGGGGGACAGGGGTCAGTGCTGCTATCGGATATGATGGACGCAATCACGAGGTGTGACCATATGTTGAACAGACTGAAGCTCGGCTTGGTCTACATCCTTGAGAGCGTGTTGCGATGTCACCATCGGAGGACTGGAATCGACCTATTCCATTTGCAGATGGTCGACGATCTTGATGTCTTCAACACATATCCGTGGGGTTGGAGATGTTTTGAGGACACGGTGCACGTCTTCACCAGAACACACTCGAGGTCGAAGGGGACCATGCGTCAATACGATGCGTAAGGATTGCCCCTTGCCATGCAGGTAAATGTTTAACATAATTTATTATAAAAAAAATTGTTATTATATAAATATAATAATTGTATGTGTTGCAGATTTGGGCATATAAGACTGTCCCCCTCCTAGGTACCCAGTTTGCGAGGCGAGGGGAGACACGCTACCCTCGGATGTATCATTGGCGAGTATCCCGAGCAGAGGGATGTCAAACTAGCAAGAAGCTATCAGCTCTCTTCGACGACCCTCGGGTTAGATAATATGATGACGTGATCATTAACTAGTCGAAATTTTAGTATGTCAGCTTCAAGTCATAACGGAGTTGATGTTGTCGATGGAGGAGGAGGGTCGTTGATATGTGCGTGAATTGGCTGCTCCACACGACGAAACAGACCAGGATAAGGTACGTAAATTGAGTATAATTTTTTTTATTAAATATAACTATTTTTGAATCCGTTAGCCGATTTTCATTAAATGTAACTATTTTTAATGTTCCAATTTGTGTAGGAACGCAGTCCAATAGATCGCAAATCACCTCGACCGAGGGCATCACAGTCGCCTCCTCCGAGGGCATCACCGTCACCTCGGAGGGAATCACCGTCTCGGCCAAGGGCCTCACCGCGAACTACAAATGACTCGTTCGTATCCATCTTAGTCGCTCGCAAAGACCAACGGCAACTGTCATCGATGCAAGTAATTGTCAACAAGGATTTGCTTGATTTCTTTACCTTGAACTCAAAATTGAATTTCAATGCTAACTTGTGCAAAGCTTCCTGCAAATCTTTCTTCGTTTCAAACAGTTGCTCAACGTGCAAATCTTCATCATCGGGAACCACGCGTGAAGAATTAGATGAAGGTCTGCTCGTTCCGGCCCCTGAACTCCCACCCAGCTCATGTCTCTGACGAGATAAAGTAATTAAATCCTTATTTGTAAATTCATTTACATTATCGCTGTCCTGAACTACCGATTGAATTATGTGCGTCGCGGTGATGTCACGATGGGGAACAATTGACTCGGGAATATTAGCGTCATCCTCGCGAGTTATCTCCACTGTATCCCAAAAATCATTTGCATTATCATCGGCTTCATCCGAATATTCATTTCTACCTTCTGCGTCGTCCTTCGTCACTAAACTCACGTAAATCGGTGTCACTTGCGTTTTGTTCAACTCAAACAGATAATTCACTTCAATATCAGATGTAACCTTTAAATGTGGAATTGAATATGGAAAATTCTCTCTGAATTGATATCTCAGTACCATATTGTATCGAGATTCATCGACGTTCAGCTTGTTCTGTATATCATGGTACAACTCCTTATACGATGTAGTCTCTGTTATATGTGTTGCCATACTACCTTTTATATTGTTCATCCATTTCCATTTCCATTCCCATCGATTATTTTCATCCAATTCAAAATCACCAAAATGACAAATCAGGAGTATAATCATATATGTCAGGCATAGAAACAAAGAATTTATAAATGGAATATTCAAAAAAATTTGACTTACAGTCCGAACAAAAATTATTAAAAATAAAACAGCCGAAAAATCGATCTTAACCGCACTAACAGCCTATTTTTCGGTACATGTTAAATAAAAATTTGGGATGTTGACGGTGAACGATCGATTTTTTTTATCATATCATGTTAACAAACGATAAAATTCGGTACATTAACAGTCGAAAGTCCGTCAGCCGAAATTTTCTGCTGTTAACAGACGTATTGTCGTCTGTTAACAGACGAATTGTCGTCTGTCAACAAAATCGGCTGTTAACAGCCTTCACAGCCGACAATTTAATGTCGATTTTTCTGCCATTTACAGTCGAAATTTGTAAATAGAATCGAAAAACTAATATAGATGAATTTTTTTCTTTTATGCTAAAAAAATTATACATCTGTTAAAATAGTTAGATCTGGTCTTACCGATATCGATCTTAATTTATCGAGTAAAAACGTATGCACATTTAACGAAAACAAAGTTAAGCATATGTAAATATACTTACCGAATCGAAATAATTGACCAAAAATAATTTTTTTCTTCAACTATCGATATTTTTGAGATTTTCAGAGTCAAGAAGATAAGAGAGTTTTTATCTGTGTTTGAGCATATTTTGTAATTTTAAGTAGGGACCGTTTGATTTTTATTTGTTAACTAAAATGGTAGTATTGTTTTTTTAACACAAACATGTTTTGTAATTGTTTTAGTAACTTAAGAGTGTTTTTGTCTTTTTACAGTAAATAGGTCATTTTGGGATTATTGTCAATTGTAAAAGTCAAAGTAGAATTATGGGGCTTTGACTAGGTTATTTTTAAAAGAAGCCCCTTACTTTAGGGATATGATAACCGGGCTAGGCCCGAATAATCCTACATCTAAGTGTATGAATTGGGCTCTTATGTGGGCTTCCATTAGCTGTGATTATGAATTGGGCTCTTATCTTGCAAGATCTTGTATTCCATTTGAAACAGCGGAAGATTACATATTCAAGAGTATAAGTTTAGTCTATTTCAAAAATAAGAACACAAGTTTAAAATTACCAAAATGAGATTTTTTTTAAATTTTTATTTATGAAATAATAAATTATTAAATTAATTTATTATTAAATATTTAATTATAATATAATATAATTAACCTCTCCCACCTTCACCACCCCTACCGCTCCGACGACCGTTCCGATCACCGCTCTACTCCGGCGAACTTTCCGACAACAGTTCCGGTGACTACTCCGTTTCCGGCGACCGTTTCAGCGTCAATTTTTCCGGCGACTGCTCCGCTATATTTTTTGTACGGTTAACATGTTTTTTTTACGTTCACAACCCAGGTCACAAGTCACAGCTCAGGTCACAAGTCACAAGTCAAGAGTCATAGCCCATATCACAAGTCCTAGCTCAGGTCACAAGTCATAAGTCAAGAGTCACAGCCCAGGTCACAAGTCATAAATCAAGAATTTTTTACTTCACAAATTAATTTAGTCAGTCACATATTATTTCACCGTCACGACACAGTTGTTAAACACCACCGCACGCCTCCACCTCGACCTCGACCTCCACCTCCACCTCACCACCAGAAATCTTCGTTCCTACCACACACCTCCATTGCCACCAGTCATCACCACCGCCGCTACGACACCGCACAACTCCACCTCCAAATCTACTGCCACCACCAGCCATCACCGCTAAAACAACACGGATCGCCCACCTCCACCTCCCGCAATCTCACAAACAACCATAACCACCACCCGTCACTATTGCCACCACCGCCAAAATAACATAAATCACACACACAACACACAGATCGGCATACACAACAAATTGCCCATCTCTACCACACGCAACCGCACAAAAACCAGCACACCCGCAACAAATCAGCACACACCCGTAACAAATCAACAACTGCGCCTCCACTGGCATGGAGTCAGACCTCAACGCTACCGTACACCACCACCTCACCAACAAAAATCATTACAAAATCACGATGCAGAGAATGAGGGCGTGGGTGCGACGGTCCTACCGGTTACGCGTGGCGGTCCTAAACGTTGCACCACCGGGCAAAGCTGCTGTGAGCTCAAAGCTGCATCGGCGTCGGTGGGGGTTCCGGTGGGAAGGTGGGAAGGGCGCCAATGGGAAGGTAGATCGAGGAGAGATAGGGAGATGGAGATAAGTGAGTGATTAGGGTTTGGAAATGAAAATGATTATTATATAATTAATATTTAATCTATAAATATAAAATATCTCATTTTTGAAAAGTGAAACTTGTGGTCTGATTTTTGAAAATGGATATTGAAAAGAAGGGTTTTGTGTAATTTCCACTTGAAACAATTGATTGGAATTAAGCTCTTGTTTATGTTCCATTTAAATCAGATTTTGGAAAAAAATTATATTTTGAAATAGTGAGTTTTTCAATAATATGTGTTAATCAAATCAATGGGATATATGTAGTCCCAGTTTGATTTATATAAAATTAGATTTTTAGTATTTTTTGTTTTGATAAAATTGAAATGTATGATTAAAAAATTGTATATCATGTAAATATGTGATTAAAATTAATTATTAATTTATGTTTTAATCAATTTTTTTTAAAAGTTAAGTCAAACATACTCTTCGTGAACAAGTGAACTTACATCTTACAAGTAGGTATGAGTCAAATATGAATACTCTCAAAAGAAGAGAAGCCATACTTGGGAATCATAATAATATATTTGACTTCAGAAATCTCCAATAACATTTTGAAACACGTAAGAAGGCACATGATGCCATTTTTCAAGTTCGCATTCACTAGTTTTTAATGGTCTAGAAAACAATGAGAATTCAATAAAATATAAAGATATTTTAAGGGGAGGTTTTCAAGAATGGCCAGTCAACTTAGAGATTTTAGGCTTTTTGTTAAAAAAAATCAATTTTACCCTTAATATGGATTTTTATTGCAAAACATGTCCTCAAATTTTAGAATAGTTTTATTTTATATTTTAACTATTTTCATTCGTCTTCACTAGATATTTCTTCTTCAAAAATTTCTTCATCAGTTTCTATTTCTTCAAAGTTATCTTCTTCACATTCATCTCTAATTTGATTAAAATCTATAATAACTTTCTTTTTTGGACATTCTGTACTTATATATCCTTATTTATTACAATTCCAACATTTAGTTTCTAAATCATTAGAATTTGATTTTTCTAAATTTTTCTCAATCAAATTTTCCTTTTAATGCATATCCCTCTTTCTAAGTCATTAGAATTTGATTTTTCTAAACTTTTCTCAATCAAATTTTCCTTTTAATGCATATCCCTCTATTCCTTTGTATACTTTAGTTTCTAAATCATCAGAATTTTCAATTTCCATGATATATAGGGCTTTAACTCCTCATAATTTTTAATATAGTGCTCTGATACCATTTTTGTGGATAAAACAAAAATACAATTTTAATAGTAAACAAAATCTTCAAATTCTTGGGTTTAATAGGTGGAAAGAGTTAATGGTGAAGAAAAGTTAAATTTTAATTCCAAAGGGGAAGCAATTTGTCGAATTTATATAAGATCAAAATTTTAGGGACTAAAATGAAATCCATTATATCTTAGAATGATTTGTTAGACAAATTTTTATCTTGAGGGTATTTTAGGAACTATAAAACTTTAAGATGGTCAAAGGCCATTCTTGAATTATGGCTTCAAATTTAGGCTATTCATATGTATTTCCTCATATTTTAAGTCACTTGATATTTTAAGTCACTTGATAGAGATTTTTTAAAATATTTTTTTTTTGGAGATTGTATGGCAAAAAATAGAGAATAGTTTTGAATTTAGGTACAAATTTGTTTATTTGAAGAATGTATTTTTGAAAATGAGTATGATGAAAAATTATTTTTATAAAATGAGAGTTAAATGCCTAAGTATTTTATTTATTTATTTTTACTTTTTGTGAACACCGCCGCCTCTATCCAAAACTCCAAGTATACCCTTGGAAAATTAGCACCAAGCAATAATTAATTCGACGAATAGCAAGAAAGAAATATTACTCTTGTTTTCTCTTTATTCTCATATATTTTATATCATCCTGTTTTATATTATCTTTTAATGGGCTATACGCTCTGTATATAACTATCTTGAATCTTCTTTTTCTACTTTTTATTCGATGTAAGACAATATCATATTCCCTTTACACAAGATAATTTTAAGTTTCCCAACTTGAGAAGAAAAAAAAAGCCCTAACATCACTTATTCATAAATTTACTTAAGATAAACCTTTTAAGTTGAACCAAACATACTAGTTATGATAATTGAACATAAAAATATAGAATTAAACACTACATACAGGGCCCCACCCCAATGTATTAAAAAAAAATATGTGGCCCCCACCCCCCATATGTGTTACCTGACAGGAGCCTATGAAGTAGACTCCTGTAAGTGTAACACTACTCAAAAATATATGTATGTATACGTTTCAGTTTTCACAAGGTGGCAAGTTGGCGTCGACTTAAAGGGTAGGCATCTGGTCTGTGTCTAATATTTATGGCTCGATCCTTCAGTTTTGAATATTCAAATGGGCCCAATTTAGATATTTTGCTCAAAAGTCGCTCTTCTCATCCATTTTCATATTCGGATAAGATACAGAAGATTTGTCAATGTTAACAGAATTAATCCATTTGTTTTTTCCTTATAATTCACATAGTCGAAAGCAGCCGGCAAGAACTTCGGGCCTGTTTCATAGCCCTTTATTTTTCATTGAAGTTGGAATTGAAATTCCGTTTCCTACTTTTGTCGTGTTTGATGACACTTTTTTTTTCCTGGAATTGGTTTTCCACCTTTTTCTAGGTACAATTATTTGATGCACAAAAACTTGATTTTGTTTTCTCACCTATTTGGTGGGAAAACATTTTCCACCATTTTTTTTTTCTTTTTTTTTTTGTTGCAATGTGAACAAATTCTAGATACAATGGTAAAAAAAAAATTTCACTTTTATTGACAACTTCCATGCAAAACAAAGTCAAACGAATGATATTCGGTATGGTAAATTTTTTTTTTTTACAATTGGAACAAATTTTAAACTCAACGGTAGAAAAAATTATCACTTTAATGGACAAATTCCATAAAAAAACAAAGTCAAATGAACACA
This sequence comes from Fraxinus americana, assembly GCA_035079005.1. Taxonomy (NCBI): domain Eukaryota; kingdom Viridiplantae; phylum Streptophyta; class Magnoliopsida; order Lamiales; family Oleaceae; genus Fraxinus; species Fraxinus americana. The sequence goes on along the minus strand of CM068728.1, from coordinate 12,268,146 downwards.
AAACTTTCTACATTTTCATAGAAAATTTTACCAATCAAACACAATTAATTACAATTCCCAATAAAATATTTTCTAGGAAAATCAATTCCCTGTAAAACATTTTCTTTCCACCCATTTTCCAATTTTGCAATCAAACGGACCCTTCATGTTTTTTTATTTATAAAATATATTATAGATACAATATCAGAGATATCACATGAATTTTATCTAATGTTTCAATAATTACACTAACCTTCCATATTTTAATTTTGAGGACTCACTAATTTTTGAGTCATATACGGGGTGGAGCCACGGGACATATTTCCTTTTTTTTTTTTTTTTTTTTTTGCCCTAAGAAAAATATGAAAACTTCTATCATCAACATGGGCGGACCCAGAAAAAAAGTTCAGTGGTGGCGAAACCAAAAAATATTAGAAAAAAAAATTTGAAAATCTAAAAAAACTTGGACAAAAAAGCTAAAAAAATCTGAAGAAAAAATCAGGAATCTAAAAATTGAATGGAAGCGACGACCCCCACTGGACTTCATGTAGGTCCACCCCTGATCATTAGTTGAAGTTAATGCACTCAAAGTAAACTATAATAATATAAATTGAAACGTTATATACACAAAGCTCATTCGATTTAGTTTAAATTAGTCATATAAAATTTAATTATTTTAGTTCCAAGTGGTATTGACTATTAATATTCTGAATATATTATCTTAGTCCTTAGACGAGTTATATATGTACAATCAAATATCAAATATTAAAAGTGTGTAATGTTTTAATGAACTAATGTATACTATCTTTTAGCTACGCTAAATACCAGATTTTTAATTGATTCTGACAAAAATTGATGAAACGCGTAATTGAACAGTTGATAAAAACTGTGGGTCCTATAAATAAATAGTTAAAATTAATTGTTGATAAACAAATTTTAAACAAATTGTAAAAGTACATATTTTTAAATCTTGTTTTAGTTTATAAATATGATTTTTTATTGATAATTATTGTCAAATTCTTTACCAAATTTTATATTTAAAATTTTACTAGCTTGCATGTTTAGAATTGTGCATGCAAAAAGTCTTTTAAGTTAATTATTAAAGGCACAAATTAAATTGCAACTAATTATTAAAAAAAAAAAAATCATCTTTTATTCACGAGGACATTTTATGTATTATCAAAACTAGTTATATGTGAAGTTAGTGTAATTTTTTAAACGTGGGCAGATATTATTGATAAGGAAAAGATATTCTCCCTATATTATTTATGACTTAAGCAGCCAGCCATTTTAGCACAAAAAAAAAAAAAGAATAAAACACGACCACATTAGTTTCTTAAAGGAATAAAACTTGATTAAGGAATTTCGAAAGGAAAAGGTGCCACAAGAGTTAAAATGCAAACTGATCATTTTTGTGTGTATTTTTCTTGCTTGCTTACAGGGACGGATGGGCTGTAGCTCGACCCAGTTCCAACCCACTGAATCTATTTTTAGTTAGAAAAAAAAAATTTACGTAAAAAAAAAAAATCACGTATTAACCCGGTCTATCATTCGATCCTGGATTCGTCCTTGCTTACGAATGTTTTAGGAGTTAAGCCAGTTTGTCAGAAATTATTGTCCACCTATATGATAGATGCAGTGATGACAACAGATAATTTGATATAAAAGTTGATTGTTTTTTTAAACAATCTAATGACAAAATATCGTGTCACATTTTGTAATGAAGATGACAATTTTTTCTGACAACGTAGAATAATTCATGTTCGAACACGAGGTTGACAACTCATTTGTTGAAAATTTCGCGAAAAAGCATGAACATTAAAAGGCAAACATTTTTGTATAAGATTCGATAAAATGTCAAAAAATAAAAATTCTAAGTTACCCTTTGACAATTTTGTAAATTATTTATATTTATAAAAAGAAATAATAGTGAGATTAAATTTCTTTGGGTCCCTGTCTGAACCGTGATTCTTTCCGTTTTCTCTATATCTACCCGGTTTTCACACCGGCTCATATTCGACCGACAGTTTATGCATAGGATCAAATTCTAACAGTAAAATTTACACATTGTGATAATCTACTATTTATACAATATTACTTATGTATCCAAGTGCTTGAACTTTGATGCTTGAAGTTGAAGATGCTGCGCAGAAGCACCGTTGTCTCGTGGATTCTTGCAGTTTGTTGTTTCAGGTTGCTTAAATTTGCGGAGGCTCAGGTGCCGCGAGAAGAAGGTGAGATTGAGTTTTCCCTCTTGCTTTGTGAAAATATGCAGTTATTTTGCCGGTTCTTGGTCAGTGTTAATTTAATTTTAAATTCCTCCTTTCAGTCTTTAATTTTTATTTTATGTTACCGTTTCTCAAGAACAAAAAGAATAAAATATTAGTGAATAGAGAGAAGTTTGCCTGAACTCTAAAATGTTGTGGAAAGCAGTTCCTGGAAATATAGTTTGGGTTGGTTGAGAAGAAGTAATTTACTACTTTCCCAACTACGTATATAATCATCATCATGAAACATTAAGCGAAGTTGCTGGAGGAATTTGATGAAATAGAGATTCCCAAATGGGCAAAAAATAGAAATAGAAACGATGAAAACTCTCAACAGTTAGTCGAAATTTGATAAACATCTATCTTAACATTAAAATTAGGAACATCCCTTGAAATTTTCTGTTCACTAGCCTTTTAATAATTGAGTCAGAAACAAATAGACTAGGACTTTAACCTTTATCGTTAACTCATGAACTCATTCACGAAGTTGAGATTCACTTATTTAGAGGCCATTTTCCCAAGTTGGTCTCATGCAATCCGCGATTGATTGTTTCTTACTTATTTCCATTACAAGTTGGGTTAATGCAATAAATGATTCATTGATTGATACTTATTTCGATCAAAGGCTTGGCTTATTGCATTGTTTTATAATATTCCCACTGTTCTCTCTTAGTAAATGTTCTTCGACAAATTGCCACTACAATGGGTGCAACAAACTGGAGCTTCAATGCTGATACATGTGAAGTGGAGGCTATCACACCATCGCCACCAAGTGGGTCTGAGGGTTATGTTGAATGTAACTGCAACTTTAATAACCACACTGTCTGCCGTGTCACGAAAATGTATAGTTTATTCCTCTTTAGCACTTCCTATTTATTTCTGTTGTATGCAGAAGCTCTATTGTCTCTTTTGATATCTTAGCCAGTACTTTAGTAAATTTGAGATCTCGGTATTGTTATTACTATTTGCTAAAAGCATTTTACAATATAATCAAATACTCTTTATCTCCTTGCATGTTCATTTTAAATCCACACTGTAGTCCTTTGATTGATCCATGTTGATTAGTATTGGCCTCTAAAGTTCATCAACCATGAAAAGAAGTACGTAAAGAACGCAAAGTAACACAAGATTTATGTTGTTTAATCAATATAATCTTGGAGTACAACAAACAGAAATAAAGTCTCTGAAACCCCAAAATCCTAAATAAATACAAATTTAGCAATGGGTCGCATCCACATTGCAGAGGCTCTAGCCTCCGACTCGAACAATTAATTGAAGTGGGTGCAACCAATTCTAGTAAACATGTCATCCTTGTTTTGCTTTGATTGCCTTAAAACATGGTAAATTGACCTAATGCTATATGTTATTTATTAAATGATACATGGAGTGATGACCAAATAATGTAACGAATGACTACTTGTAATAACTTCGTGTTTTCAGAAGTTAGTTGGCTGCCAATCTATCTCCGTTCATATAAGAATGGAATAAGGAAGTTTGTGATCATGACTTGCTAAAAATGGCATGAATCCAATGGCTATCTTGCAACAGAGTACATAACATCACCGAAGGTGTAGCAACGTCTAACTAATTCAGGACACAAAGAAAATTGTTGACCTACTATGGCTCTGTTACACCTTACCTCAGTTGTGTGAGTAGTATAACTGGTTCGTAATGCCTCCAGAAGCTACTAATACCGTGATGAGCTTGGACTTGTGGAATGGACCATGTATGATGAATTAAGCATAACGTCCTTGTCTTGCTTTGAGTGGAAAGTTAGTATGTTGCATTACAAATTAGTTATTAGAGGACACTGGCTGGTTCATAAGGGTTTGGGTAGTTCCTCATTGTCAAGAGAAGCAAAAAGTATGATACATTTTAACACTATTCATTTTTATAACTGGACGAAAGCTTCATAGTGTTTGAAGATGTTATTTATATTATTTGTCAAGACAAAAAAGCGAATTTCATACTATTCCATGGCAGTGCCTGTTATATTTAGTCTGCATTCCCATTTTATGTTAGAAGAGATGTAGTCCCGATATAAGTTTTCTCGTATATTGATATGTAGCTAAATATTTAATTCCATATCCACTTTTTGCAGTGTCATAAAGAGTTATGATCTTCCTGGAGTTCTTCCACCTGAACTTGTGCAGCTCCCCTACCTCAAATTTATGTAAGAGGCGTTTAAACTGGTTTATATAGAATTAATGGTTTATGCCATGTGGGAAAACATCTTGTACATTTTAATTAACATTTTGCTTACAGTGATTTTGCCTACAATCTCCTCACTGGTACAATCCCACAAGAATGGGCTACAAAACAGTTGAATTCCATGTATGCTCCATCTTGTGGCCTAATTATAATAGTTAATGATTTCTTTCAGAACTAATTGTAATGCGAGAATTTTGGTGCAGCTCTGTTCTTGTAAACCGGTTATCAGGGGAAATACCAAAGTATTTAGGAAACATGACAAATCTCACTTACATGTATGTCTTTCTATTGAACTTCCTTACTTCTTTTAGTGACACATTTGGTTATTGGATTCTGGTAATTGGGTAAAATATTAGGGTGGTAACACTATGATTGATGCTATTTGACAGCAATTGACATTTTAATTTATTAGTTTTTCATTTATCTTAAAAAGGGGGATAGATCTGTTGTTTACTTCTCATCACTTCTGGAATAACTATTATTGTAATTCCCTAAGTTTTGTGTAATTGTTTTAGAAAAGATAAAAATGTGTCCAACTCTTCACTTCAAGCAATTTAATTGCGACATTTTATCAGGAACCTTGAAGCAAACCAATTCTCAGGGGCTATTCCATCAGAACTTGGGAAGTTAATAAACTTGGAAACTCTGTAAGATCTCACATTTCATTTGGATTAAATGCTTTAAATGTTATATTTTTGGCGGACAAAACAACATTAGACTTTAGTTTGATACACCAATAATTAATTACAGGATACTGTCCTCGAACCAATTGACTGGGAATCTGCCAACATCATTTTCAAGACTAACAAATTTAAATGATTTGTAAGCATATATTCTATCTCTGGAAATTCACCATAGAATTTTTTTTATTTTTTTTTTGCCATGTTCAAACAATGCTTCCTTTTATACTGCAGTAGGGTAAGTGATAACAGCTTAAGAGGACCAATACCTGACCTTATTCAGAACTGGAAACAGCTTAGCAAACTGTAAGGTTTTTATTCATGAAAAATTGTATTTTAAAGACTAGATAGATGAATTATTTTGTCACAATATATATTTTTTGTTTAAATTCTCAATGAAGAGAAATGCACGCGAGTGGATTAGAGGGGCCAATTCCTTCACAAATATCTCTCCTGACTACGTTAACGGATTTGTAAGTATATACCAGATGTTTGATTTGTCTGTTGACTTTTCTTTTTACGTATTTGTTTTTTTCTCTTTCTGCAAGTTCTTTGCTTACAATTTTTTTATTGAATTTCCTAATACAGGAGAATTAGTGAAATAAAAGGGCCGCCTGAGGAATTTCCTATGCTGAGGAGTAGTACAGACCTAGAGACCCTGTATGCTGAATACATATTTCATGTGGAAAGTCTTTTTGCTTATCCTTCAGGCTCTCTGTTACTAAAATATTCTATTCTTTGATTTAGGGTGTTGAGAAACTGTAACATTTACGGAAGAATCCCTCGATATATTTGGAGACTTAGAGTTCTGCACATGCTGTGAGTAATAAAACTACAATTCAAATTAAATATTTAGCTTCCTAGTTTGTATAGTTGCACAGTTGTCTCTTGGCTGCATGACGGTCAACATTTCTTTGGCATTATTTAAATAACCAAATCTGCTACTGGACTTCTTCTTGCCCCCTTTTTATCTCCCGCTCATTGGGTATCTGGACTATAGCCCGATTACGCAGAAGCAAATTTGACCACTAGTTTCGTGAATCCTGCTATATTGAGAATGATTCTCGTTGAAAAGAGAGCTCTGCTCATGCTGGAAATTCCTTACTGTGGATGCTAAAAGACTGTGTTTTTCTATTCTTTCTCCTCTACCCATCTTCCATCTAGTTACTTTGCAAAATTTATGACATGTCTATAGAATGTCTCTTTTCTTAATTATCTCTGTGTTTTAAAATATGAACAGGGATGTCAGTTTCAATAAGTTAGAGGGGGAGATTTCAAGAGACATTGCAAGAAAACTGATAGTTGTGTGAGTTCGAATTTCATTTTTTTGCTTCATTTGGTTGGTTTGGATTTGCTCATAAGCATGACTGTAGAAATAAACAGGACACTGCTTTACATATGTACTCACTATGATGTTTCCATAAACAGGTTCGTTACTGGCAACATGCTGACTGGAAATATACCTGATACAATCTTGAAGGATGGAAGCAATATGTATGTTCATTATCTGTTACTAAACTTGCTGGATATTTTGCATATAATTTCTTTTCATTTCTAGATTACTAGTAGAGAGCCAAGTGATCATGGTGTGTACTATAGAATAATGGAGTTTAAATTTGATACATCAATATTATCAAGGATATGACAGAGTAGTGTGGATGTGATATCCAATGAGGCAGCAGTAAGCTTGCATCAAGAGACCACCCTAAGTCCATATCCTTTTATAAATGAACCAATGAGACATATCCAATATTAGGTATCTTGGTTCATGCGTTATATAACTTTAGTTGATGAAATTAGGAGGGGTATAATTGTAAGTTAAAATTTCTGAGTTGCAGGTGTTAGTTAAGTAGAATTAAGAAATATGTATATTCTTCTTTAGTCAGAGCAAGAATAGCAATTTCACTAGAAATTCTGGAGAGTTGTGAAGTTCCAAAAGTACAACAGCATTTGAGGAGAATGTAATGTATAGGACTAGAGTGCATAGAACGAAATGAAGAAATGTTACACGGGTTTCACGTGATCGCAAGATAACTATCAAGTTAAATGGTAAGTTTGAAATATGATTTCTAGACTATTTATGCTTTACTGGACTAAATGTTGGACTGTTAATGGACAATATGTCTATAAGATGAATGCAACACAAATGAGGATGTTAAGATAGACATGTTGCCATGCTACAATAGAATAAAATAAAAAATGATGATATACACCAACAAAGAGAGGTGTCACGTTGAGTTTCATTGAGGTAAATACTACTCAGGTGGTTGGGTCAGTTCTTGCATTACATAGATATAAAGAAGTCATGTTAACAGTTAATGGTCTCTCCCTAATGCTTTATATAAATAGTGTTAGAGCCTAGAACATGTTATGAAAGGGAGAGGCAGACTAGAATTAAAGCCTGTTTGGGAGAGATTAAATCAATTCTCATTTTCAACCACACATTCTTCAATAAAATAATATTTTCCATCGCATCAATAATTTTTTCTTCTTTTTCAACCACACATTTCCCATCATATCACTATTCAAAATCAATTCTTCCCCCAAAAATCTCTCCCAAACAAGCTCTTAATATGGCCTGATGAGGTTGAATATTTTTTATTTTTTATGTGAATGGACATTTCAGTTATCATAGAATTGGGTCGACATAACGACAAATGGTGATTCATGTAACCAATCCCTAGATGAATGTTCATTTTTATTTGCACTGTAGCATCAACTAGTCAAATTCAGAGGCCAAAAGAATTTACTTGGAAGGTGAACGTGTTTTTATAGCATTGCTACATGATTTATCTTTTAGCTGTATATGCGAGGTTTTTCTCTAAATTATGTTGTAGCTCCCTGCAAAAGATTAACCATTTTTTTCTTCCTGCATATATTGGCCAACTAAATATCTTCATTTGTTGCCATCAATCGCAACTTATAAGATGCTTGGTTGTATATATGTGTAATTTGAATTATCTAGATGATGACACCCAACTTTATTCACTCTGTGCAGTGATCTTTCTTACAATAATTTTACTTTGCAAGGCCCAGAGCAACCTGCTTGTCAAGAAAACATGTTAGCAAATTTATTTATTTCGTCTTCTGTGATTTAGTTAGCATGCAATTTTTATGATGTTTATAACTTGTTGCTGCCTAATTTTCCTTAGCAGAAATCGAAACGTTAACTTGTTCAAAAGCTCATTGACATCGAACATGAGGTAAGATGCATTTTCTTGTTTCGGATCTTAGTAAATACACTGGCCAGTACTGGAAAGAGAGCTAGTTACAAAACAGTTTTATCAAGGACTGAACATCTTATAATCACTGTTTCCATGCTCAACCTGCAACAGTCAGCGGATGCTTCCTTGTACAAAGGATGTAGCCTGCCCTAGATGTATGTATGTTCTCTTTTTCTTTATACGGTTAAGTAGACTTTCGTATTGCCATTGACATTATGTGTAATTAGTTTTGGTTATGACATTCTTATGATTTCAATACTATTGATGTTAATTATGCGTGGTTCTCTAGCAATGATATATAACCATAACCAAAAATGGCTGATATAATATAAAAATTTGCATAGGCTCCATGTATAACCAATTTTGCGAAAGAAATTTGTTTTCATATCATTTCACAATTCTTTTTAATCCATTGTAGAAAAATAGATTTGGATTAGCTTTTTAAGGAATATTATTAACATTGAGGACCCTTAACATGAATTATTGCTTTACTTTTATTTCAATATCAACTAAATGAAGTTTTCATTCTTCTCTTTTACCCTCTGCAACTTCAATATACCAGAGATTCATCTTCATCTTATGAACTTAATGTCTTTTATGAGGAACTACTACTGGAAACTTCATGATTATTTAGTAGTACTTTTAAGTGCTTTTAAGCTGTGAATTATAAGTGTGTAGTAAGTTGTGGATTCTATAAAATGTGTGGATAAAAATTATGTTTGATCCATTTAATAACAAGTTAAGCTTTGCCAAGCATGCTTTTTTTATTGGGTGATATCACTCCTCATAGATCCATGTCTTGCCCTAAATACTGAAGTTGTGTTGAGCCTTAAATATATCATATTTTGTTGTTTTGGCCCTAAAGTCGTTAACCTTGAAGGAATTTTTGGTTTGAAAATTGGAGAATTCACCTTCTCTTTCACAATTATGTATGCACGAGATTTTTTTTTTGTTCATTTGCAGTTTATTTAAGCTTTTCAGTTACTTACCATTATTTTGTTAAACCTTAATGAAATTGCGTACTTTACCAAGAAAATAATTTCTTGTTGCAGATCAGTGTTCTTTACATGTTAATTGTGGTGGAAATGATTTGACTGTAGAAGAAAGCCATGGAAGAGTTATATATCAAGGAGATATGTATGGCGATTCTGCAAGATATTTAAGTAGTAGTCATTGGGGCTTTACTGGCACCGGGGACTTCATGGATGAGCTTAATTACCAATATTCACGTCCTATCAGAACTACAGCAATAACAAATCTCTCTGAGTTGTATAGTACAGCACGTCTTAATCCTCTTTCACTTACATATTTTCATCATTGCCTGGAGGATGGGAGTTACAACGTGAGCCTGCACTTTGCTGAAATACTTTTCACAAATGACAATACATATTACAGTCTTGGAAGGCGGATGTTTGATATATATATCCAGGTAGTTTGTATATTTTTTTTTATTCTACAGCTAGGTAGTGTGTGTGTGTGTGTGTGTGTGTGTGTGTGTGAAACTTGAAAAGTGGTTTCCATATCACTTGTATCGTTTTCATGATCCTCTTTCAATCTCAGGAAGAATTAGTCTGGAAAGATTTTAACATTGAAGATAAGGCTCGAGGAGCAAAAAGGCCCGTTATTGTACATTTCAATGTCACAGTGACAGATAATAGCTTGGAGATCCGATTTTACTGGGCTAGCAGAGGGACTGCGCGAATTCCTAATAGAGGAGACTATGGTTCCCTTGTATCAGCTATTTCGGTTAATCCAAGTAAGTAATCAAAACTTTCTTTTTGTAATCATGTCCTTGTTTTCCTATTAATTTTATGAATGTGCAATCAAAATATTGTAAGAAACTAGATATGCTAAATCTAAACTTTTGTTTTCCTGTGCTGTCAAAAAAAGTTTGGTTTAGTTTGTTAGATGCAGGTGATCATTCAATATGATACAAAACTGTACGTAAAGGTTTTGGGATCAAATCTCATTGCTAGCCATTTATGAAAGTTCGCGTTCTCAACTTCCAAAAAGGAATACAACCCCGTGTTGATGATATCAAATAAATAAATTTCCTATTTAATGATAATCTGATAAACACTTAAATCTCTTAGAGAGTGGAGATTATTAACTGTGGTTCGTTCAATATTCTAATGTCTTCAACTTGCTACTCGATAGCTGGATGCTTCTCTCAGATTTATACAAGGCTACCAACTATGAAGTGTATGTGTTGCCTGCTCCAGAAAATTGTTCACGCAGCTAAATTTCCCTGGCTTCTGCAGAAGATATTATGCATCATCTGATAAGAAAGAAAATTTGTAGTAAAAAGTGAAGATTATAATTGAAAGTTATGTCGATAGAAACTGAATCATTTTTCCTTCTTAACAATTGACCTCTTAGTTAAACCCTATTTGTAAGTTAAAATTCGCTATACGTTCAAAAAGTGGCAGATCCAAAATATACTCAAACTAGTGCAAATTTATTTATTTATTTATTTTATTATTATTTTTTACCTGCTTGTGTTAATGTAGTAGCCATGGTGCCAATATTATATTTGAGGCATGAATGTTGGAAATATGCATAACCTACCAGTATCATATCATATGAATTAAAGAAAGTTAGATATATCTTTCACTTATACTATTTTTGTTCCACAAACTTATGTTTTTCTCCCAGCAGATTTCAGAATTTGTTCGAATGGAAGCAAAAAGATTGTAACTGCTTATATAATAGTTGGAGTTTTGTCAGCATTTGCTTTTTTCATGATACTTGGCATCCTTTGGTGGAAAGGCTATTTGAGAGGGAAAAAACAAGCTAGAAGAGGTGATACTTTTAATTATGTAAACATTAGCAGATTTGTTGAGTCATAAGCTATTTACTTATATCAATCAAGTCGAATGTTTTAGTTTAACGGATCTGTTGAGTCAAAAGCCATTCAGTTCTCGTACATTATACCTTTTCTTTTAATTTTCTGTATTTGATGTGTGTTATAATGCAGGTTCTTTGTTTCTTAACTTTTTTGGTACAAATTTTCTTTACCTCTAACATTTTTTTTTTTTTTTTTGATTGGAAAATGCAAAAATGAATAAACAAAGGATTATTTGACACCATGGGACATTCACCTCACTGTTTTATTTATTGGGCAGGTTTTGAAGATCTAGAATTGCAAACTGTAGCTTTTAGTTTGAAACAAATTAAAGCTGCCACTAACAACTTTGATGCTACAAACAAGATCGGAGAAGGTGGTTTCGGTTCCGTGTACAAGGTATTGTTTTTGGTGAAAGATTATTAATTCCATCTTCCTTAGTCATAGATTTCTGATTAACGAATTGGTGCAGGGTCAACTATCTGATGGTACCGTAATAGCTGTGAAGCAGCTATCATCTAGATCAAGGCAAGGAAACCGTGAATTTTTGAATGAGATTGGCATGATTTCGTGTTTACAACATCCAAATCTCGTCAAATTGCATGGATGCTGTATTGAAGGAGATCAATTGCTGGTCGTGTACGAGTACATGGAAAATAATAGCCTTGCTCAAGTTTTATTCAGTAAGCGTTTGCTTATATAGTACATATCGTTTGCATTTCAATTTTTGCCGATGATATTAGCTGGCTTCATTCTGGTGCCGGATAATGTTCAGATTCAGAGGAAAGCCGCCAATTAATGCTAGATTGGCCAACAAGATTCAAGATATGTATTGGAATTGCTCGAGGATTAGCTTTTCTTCACGACGAATCAAGGCTCAAAATAGTTCACAGAGACATTAAAGCCACTAACGTGTTGCTAGATAGAGATCTAAATCCGAAAATATCGGACTTCGGATTGGCTAGGCTTAACGAAGACGAGAAGACTCATATTAGCACAAAAGTTGCTGGAACAATGTGAGTTTGACTCGTTTATACAAATATTGATTTAACAGTGATTTCTACCTTTTTACCTTACATATACTCGTATTACTCTTCTCGTCTTGATTGTAGAGGATATATGGCACCTGAATATGCACTGTGGGGTTATCTAACCGACAAAGCGGACGTTTATAGCTTTGGAGTTGTGGCTTTGGAAATTGTCAGTGGCAAAAGCAACAATAATTACATGCCAAACCACAATTTCATTTGCCTTTTGGATTGGGTACTAAAAACATCCTTCACCTCTTCATTTCATTATACATACTTCCATTATCTATACCACATTTCCTTAATAACTTGCAAAATTGTTGCACACTGTTTCACTGCTACATAATTGTATTGCAGGCTTCTCACTTGCAAGAAAGTAAAAACATAGACGAACTTGTTGATCCGAGGTTGGGTTTTCGAGTTAACAAAGAGGAAGTAGGAAGAATGGTGAAAATAGCTCTCCTGTGTACCAACATAACGCCGTCCGTCAGGCCTACAATGTCCGAGGTAGTTCAAATGCTTGAAGGACAAATGGCGATTCCAGATGTTCTCACGATAGGAAGTATGTATACAGATGATATGAGGTTTAAAACCATGAAAGACTTCAATCGGGAGAGGCAAAGCGGAAGTTCCAATGGAAGCCAAACTCAGAATTCAACAACAATACGAACAGATGCAGATTTTTCTTCATCTACCATAGATCTTTACGAAATCACAAGAGATACGATATCATATTGAGGAATCGTGACAATATTTTGAGTCTGGGAGAATTGTTTGTGTAAAAATACTAGGAATTTTTTCTTTCTTAGGATTTTTATTATTATTATTATTATAGTAAAAGAAAGCTCACATTGATATGCACGATCTCTAAACTAGCCCGTGTTTGGTTTAGATTAAGATAAATAAAAATTTCAAGTCAATGTCAACAATTAATTTTAATCATACATTTTAGAGTAATACTATTTATCATCATTATGATGGAACAACGAATATGTGGTAATCCATTATCCCTCACATTTATCTCTCTCATAAAAATTGAATCGTCCAATCTCATTATTGCATATAGATTGTCACATCATCAATGTTTCATTATCATAATGATAAATAACATTATTCTACATTTGAATTAACAATTTTTCAATCACTCATTTCATCAAATTTTATTAAAATATACTGAAAAATTGATTTTAATATATACCAAACAAGAGCTATATATTAAAATGGTGTAATTTTGGTTTAGTGTAAAATTCTATTCCTTTCTTTTAGCTTTTGAAATTAATGTTTTATTTTTCTCTATTTCTTAAACTGATATTTGCCCTTAAAATTTGAAAAGATGATCTTTGTTTGAGCAGGGACGGATTCACGAAGAAATTTAAGACGGGCTAATATGCAAAAAAAAAAAAAAAAAGTTTTACAGGTAAAAAAATTGTTTTTACTTAATTTTTTTTTTAAGGTGAATTGGGCTACTGCCCGTCCCTCCTCGATCCGCCAATGTATTTGAGAGTATTGCACCCTTGAACATACATATTATCGTAATGCTGGGTTTTAATACCAAATAAATCTCTGGTGATGATATTAAATTTGATTGGATTAATTATGTCAACACCATATTAATTAGTTTGACCCGAAAAACAATTTGGGCCAATGGAGGCAGCTTAATGAATTAAGGTTGCTCATGGCCTAATTGAATTGTGGATGGCCCTTTCATGTATTGTTCCATTTATTTACCTATTCTTAAAACCTATTAATAAGCCTTTGTTTTCGAATTAACTATGCTATTGCAAGAGCAAAGAGGTGGCTTACTTTTTGTACTCTCTCCTTTGTGCTTGTGGTTGCAATTAAACACCAAAATTGTGTCATTTGTGGAGGCAAGAAAGTAGGCAGCCGAAGTGAGTAGAGTTGTGGGTTCAAGCAATCATTTAGTTGGTATTTGATTATTTATTAGTTTAAACTGAGCCTAGTTTGTGCACGATTCGAAATACTTCTGTGACACAATGTATCAGAGCTTGACTTTAGTGGTCTTGGCGTGTGAAATTTGTGTGAAACTTTAATTTTCGTCCAAACCAATTGTCGTCTATGTGAATAGAGGCTATATCTCGATTCAGGACGATGAGGTGCACCCGGCTAGCCAACGCCGATGCATGTGGTGCGTAGAGCTGTGGAGGAGGCTGCTCATGAAGGCCACACGAGGAGACGGTGACGTGCGTATAGGTGCGTGGGTGAGATTTTGGCGTCTGTCTTCAAAGACAGAACATTCCCGGTGTTTTTTTTTTTTTTTTCAGTTTTGGGCAATGTTTTGGTTCTAGATCATTTTAACCTTGGACGTTCAAGTTCCAAATTTTGCTTCATTGGTTGTTGCACTTGCTAGAAGTTTTAGGGTAAGTAGTGGCTGCCCTAGATCGATAAATTCGCATCTCTTCTTATTTACTGACCCGCAGATTCAGTCTATTGATGAATTAGCTTATAATTTTTAAATTTCAGTACTAGTAGGTCATCGTGTGAATTGACCATTAGGATTGATGTTACCATGTGGGGTAACCATTGCCTATTGCTAGAATCTAGGAATTGTTTGCCATATTTTAAGTGCTAAATTTGATTGTAGAAAGTTGATAACTTTATTCTTTATTGTAATTGTCATTAAGTTATTGTATGAGACTTACATTGTGTTAAAATTGCTTTGTTAACATACCCTCTTTGTTGCATCGATTATTCGGTTAGAAAAACTATATTTTACCTGTTTGACCACTTCCTTGATATGAGGTCACGAATCTCACGAAATCCTGAGAATCTATAACGTTGTATATTGTGACCTTAGGACTACTTGTGCGACCTAATTGTGCATTATTGATATATGTCCAAAATGATTACACATTTTGATTTGGAAATTTTCAATGACAATGAGATTTTTCTCTCTCCGACAACAGAAAATGAGAAGGATTTTGATTCAACAAAAGATTTCAAAAGCCATATATGACAATTTTCTACTGATTTGTAAAAAGAACAAAAAGAAGAATCTGATAATCTTGCTTACACTTCAATTATTTTACATCTGCCACATGCTGTTTTGAGAAAGTGGTAAGCTTAAAACAAAGAAAGAACTTTGAAAAAAGTTGGAGAACTTGTATTTGTTTAAGTCTACTTCTAACAAACATTACTTCCTCGGAAGATTTTTCAGTTTTAAAATGAATCTTTCAAAAGATTTGGATGACAATTTGTATATTTTCAATAAACTTGTTCAAGATATTATTAACTATGATGAAACTGTGTCTAAAACCTATAAGACCGTTATTTTGCTTAATTTCATGCCGACACGTATAAGAAGGTTAAGAATGCAATTAAGTATGGTAGAAACTCTTTAACACCTAGCATTGTCATTGATTCTCTTAGGAGGAAAGAGATGGAGATTAGAGTTGATAAACAAGATAAGATGAGTGATGAGCTACACATGATACGATTGATATGTACATTTGCATGAATTTGAGAGTGGTCGCATTATTGTGTGTAATGTGTTGCATGTATAGTGTTTGGGATTTCTATTGTAAGGATTGATACAGAGTGTGTTTTCACTTTAGTATGTATATTAGCAATAAGTGTTTCTATTGGTAATTTTGGAGTATAGATACTTGATGATACATTATGACATAAATGGGGATGTAGAGATGACATTTGGATCACGAAAAAGGAAGTGATCAAATGTTTGAAATCCTCTATTTGTTAAGAATTCCGATAGGGTGGAGTGTGAGTGACACTTCTATTATATACCTAGGTTAAGAGATGTGAGGTATTGATAGAGGAACATCATATGGACTCAGGATCTATTGTGATTTACTTGTTAGACACGAGGAGTGATCAATCTAATGAACATGATTAGCGAGTAGAGGAAATATGTGGTCTCGACATATGAGCTATACAGAATGGGATATGATAATTGTAGTGAGATCTTACTTTGGGATCATTCATGCATTAATTGCATATGTCAGCAATTTACTTGATTAACTGGGTGTTAGTCAAATGTTCTTTACATGTTAAAGATGTTGAAAAGATCTGTATATTATCATATGTTGTAACTTCATAGCATGTTTTATATGTTCTTGATTGATTATCGTGAATATCTGTTTCTATTTGGGTTTTTGAAACTAGCCATTGGTGAGTACATTGAACGTGTATAATATTTGTTTCGGGTAGAGACATAGATAAGGTATGTGATTGCAATTTTATTTGGTTATCTTGATTAGACAAATATAAACTTGGTGTTATTTGCTTGTAAGTTTATTGGGTATTAATGTGGAGATTTGTTGGATTTTGATACTTAATAAATCTCAAATAGTAATGTTAAAATGGGTTGGATTAATTACGTTAACACCATTTTTATTGACTCGACCTGAAAATACATTGGGTTATTGGAAGCACCTCCTTAATTAATTAAGGGAAAATTACATAAAACCAGAGGTTTAATATGACCTTTTAAAAAATCAGGTATACCTTTCTAAAACTCAGGTACTTCTTTTAAAAAATCAGGTTTTGAGTTTATTTTTGTAAAAATCAGGTACTATATAAACCCTAATTTATCAAACCCTAATTTGCTAATCCCTCTCTCCCCCCCCTCTCCCCTGCAGTGGAGCTGAGCCCACTTCGTCCGCCTCCATGAGGTTTTGGCGACCAAGACCCGATTCAGCGAGGACCTCAGCTGCAAATATTTCCAACAATTGATCTCTGCAATAGGTTATTGCCACTCACGTGGCGTTTTCCACCGTGATCTGAAACCGGAAAACTTATTGCTGGACGAGAATTGGGAACTCAAGGTCACGGATTTTTGCGACGGGGGTTCAGGTAAGTCGGAGAAGTAGGAGATAAAAATGGATCGAGATAAATTATGGTTCTTGTAATTGCCATTTTTTAATTATGGGTGTTGGAGTGGTGGAATAGGGCGTGGGTGATGTTAGTGTTGTAGTGGCGGTGATGTCGACGTGGTGTAGGTGGTGTGGTGCTTTATAGTGGTGGAGTGTGGTGTGGGTGTTTATGACGATTTTATTGGTTGATTGAAATTTGTAACCAATGTGGCGGTGGTTTTGTCAGTGATGGTGGTGGTGATGCTGTTAGAGATAGCATTGAACTGATGGTTGCAAGTGCTAATGGTGGTCACATATTAGACTAGTCGTGACCGCATAATGGACTAACTGTGACTTTAAAATTCGATAATCTGTGACTAAAAATTATTCTGTGATCTGTAATTTTTTTATCTGTGACCAATAAAATAATATGTGACCTACAAAATTTTAGATTTGTGACTCGAAATAATTTGCGACTTACAAAATTTTTGATCTGTGATCGATAAAAAAATTGTGACCTATAAATTTTTTGATAAGTTGTGACTTAAAATTAATTTTTAACTAATTAATAAGATATCTGTGATCAAATTGCACAATTAAATATTTAATTAATTAATAAAAAGTAAAAACCTGATTTTTGCAATTTTAAAACTTTAGCACCTGATTTTTGCAAGTGTCAAAGTTAATACCTAATCTATCAACTTTTCTTTTAATTAAAGTTGTTCATGACCCAATTCACTTGTGGATGATCCTTTTATGTATTAGCCCATTTACTATATTGTTGGCCATTAATTTACGTGGAAATTACACAAAATCCTTCTTTTCAATATCCATTTTCAAAAATCAGACTACAAATTTCACATTTCAGAAATCATATATTTTATATTTACAAATTAAATATTAATTATATAATAATCATTTTAATTTCCAAACCCTAATCACTCACTTCTCTCCATCTCTCCTTCTCTCCTCGATCTACCTTCCCACCGGAACCCCCACCGACGCCGAGGCAGCTTTGAACTTACAGCAACTTTGCCCGGTGGTGCAACGTTCAGGACCGCCACGCATAACCTCTCGTAGGACCGTCGCACCCATGCCCTTCTTCTCTGCATCGTGATTTTGTAATGGTTTTTATTGGTGAGGTGGTGGTGTACGGTAGCGTTGAGGCTTGACTCCATGCCCGCGGAGGCACAGTTGTTGATCTGTTACGGGTGTGTGCTGGTTTTTGTGCGGTTGCATGTGGTAGAGGTGGGCAATCTGTGTGTATGTCGATCTGTGTGTTGTGTGTGTGATTTGTGTTGTTTTGGCGGTGGTGGCGATAGTGACGGGTGGTGGTGATGGCTGTTTGTGAGATTGCAGGTGGTGGAGGTGGGCGATCTGTGGGTATATGTGCTGATCTGTGTTGTTTTGGCGGTGGTGGCAGTGGAGTTGGGAGGTGGAGTTGTGCTGTATCGTGGCGGTGGTGGTGATGACTGGTGGCAGTGAAGGTCTATGGTGTTGGGCGGCAGCGATGGTGGTGTGGTGGTGGGAACGAAGATTTCTGGTGGTGCGGTGGAAGTGGAGGTGGAGGTGGAGGTAGAGGTGGAGGCGTGCGGTGGTGTTTGACAGCTGTGTCTTGGCGGTGGTTGTCGGTGGTGGTCATATGTGACCCATTAGTTGACCTGTGAGTATGTGACCAACTATTTAGTCACTTGTGACCAATTATTTAACTTTGACCCTTAAAATCTGATAATTTGTGACCTTAAAATTCAAATTGTGACTCACAATTGATTAAGTTGTGACCGAAAAATAAACTGTGGCCTATAAAATTTTTGATTTGTGACATCGAATAAATTTGTGACCTTCAAAATTTCTGATTTGTGACTTGCAAAATTTTTGATTTGTAACCAATAAATAAATTGTGACCTATAAAATTCTTGAACTGTGACCGTAAATTAATTTGTGAAGTAAAAAATATGATTTGTGACTGACTAAATTGTAAATTTGTGACCATATTATATAAATCTGTGACGGTCATTGGAATAGTCGTCGGAATTGGAAAAGTCGTCGGAACGGTCGCCGGAGAAAAGCAGTGGCTGGAATAGTCCCCGGAGCAGTAGGTGGGGTTGATTAATTATGTTATATTATAATTAAATATTTAATAAATTTATTAATTCATAAATAAAAATTAAAAAAAAACTGATTTTTGAAATTTGAAACTTGTTTTCTTATTTTTGAAATGGCACATACTTAACATCTTAGAAATGAAATTTTCCTTTAATTTACCTATCCCTAAACCGATTAATAAGCCTCGATTTTGGGATTAACCGTGTGTGTTATTGCTAGAGAAAAGAGGCAGCCGACTTTGTGTTCTTCCTCTCGTTTGTGCTTGAGTTTAGATCAATTGCTCCGTCCATTTCCCCTCCCTTTGTGGCTGCAATTAACCACCAAAATTGTGTCCTTTATGAGTGCAAGAAAATATGCAACCGAAGTGAATGGAGTTGTGGTTTCGATCAATCAATTGGTTGGTGTTTGATTATGTGTTGGGTTTAAACAGAGCTTGATTTGTGCACGATTCGAAGTACTTTCGTGATAGTAAATCTTAAAAATCTTATCCCACAACCCCTAGCCACATCATTGGCTCTCTGTGTATAATTCCAAATTCCAAATTAATTAATCTTAATTGAAGTTTTTTTTTTTGAATTATTCATTCTTTTTTAAAACAAAATATTATTATTATTAGTTATTGCAACAATATTCTCTAGTGTCAGCTCAAGATTTTTTCTATTCTTTCATTTTTCTCGAAAACAAATAGGATAAAACAGAGTAAAAATGCAAAGAAACTGTTTTTATTTGTAATCATAAACTTATAATCTACAAAATATTATGTGTTTGGAAAGTTAAAAGTTAATTTTGATATAAAAAAAAGAGGGATAAGTTATTTGGCCCCTATTTGAAAGAAAAGAAAGAGAGGTGATACACAAGAGACAAAGTAATTGTGTTTGAGTAGGTCTCATGTCATACCTTACTCAATGAAGAATTTGTATATTTATAAAGTTGTACATCTAACAGAAATCAACTTTACAAGGGTGTCAAACAAACTAAAGATAAAAATTCATACATTTTAAATATTCAAGTTTCAAAAATTTGTTACTATCTTACTGCATATTTATTAATGTTTTCCATGATATATACTAACACCCCCTACAAATTGATGGGCAGCAAGCAGATCATGAGTCTGTGCCTTAAAAACTTGAACCGTAAAGCTATATGTCCCTTTCGTGAATATGTCTGCAATTTGATCTTTTGTGGAAATATGACAAACTTGAACATCCTTGTTCACTACTTTTTCTCTCACAAAATGATAATCTACTTCAATATGCTTGGTTCGAGCATGGAATACAGGATTAGAGGCCAAAGCAATAGCACCTATGTTTTCACACCAAATCACTGGACATTTAGGAAGTGCAATTCCTAATTCCTGAAATAGCATACGCATCCAATAGAGTTCAGTAGTTGCTAAAGCCAGTGATCTATATTCAGCTTCTGTACTTGAACGAGATACAATGTTCTACTTTTTAGCACTCCAAGAAACCAAATTTTCTCCTAGAAAAATACCATAACCATTGCTGCTCCGTCGATCATCGGGATTTCCTGCCCAGTCAGAGTCGTAGTATGCATTTAAATCAATGCCTGAAGGTGTGTAATAGAGGCCATAATCAACTGTCCCTTTCAAATAGCGAAGAATTCCTTTAAGAGCAATCTAGTGTCCTTCCCGTGGGTTATGCATAAATTGGCATAGTTGGTTGACAATATATGAGATATCAGGACGAGAGAGAGTGCAATATTGAAGAGCTCCCATGACCATCCTGTATCGACTTGGATCAGTAAGCAAATTACCATCCTGATTCAATAATTTTTGGCCAGTCACTGTTGGAGAGGATAAAGGCTTTGTTCCAGCCATATCTGTTTAACTGTTTTATATAAAAGATCAGAGATATTCTTTCTTTGACGCAAGTGAAGACCATGAGAATTCCGACATGCTTGCACTCCTAAGAAGTAGCTCACATTGCCAAGATCTTTGAGTTGAAATTGAGTGCCAAGCTGGTTGATAAACTGAGAAATGGCTGGTAAATTTGATCCTGTCACAATTATGTCATCTACATAAACAAGAACAGAAATATGTATGTCACCTTTGTCATAGACAAACAATGATGAGTCAACTGAGGATTCAAGAAAACCAAATCCAATTAGCTGCTGAGACAGCCTACGAAACCATTGTTAAGATTTGAGGGTCCATCTTAAAAGGTCAACCTTATTAAGAGGAGTAGCCCAAGATCTTTATTAATTGGTCTGTGTCAACATTTTTATTCGATGTGGGATTATATCCCTTAACACGCCCCCGCAAGATGGTGGCTCATTTGAGCAGACCAATCTTGAAAATCCACGTGCTCACTTTTTGGAGTCTTACCGGGATCGAATCGCTCGTTGGAGTATCATGGGCTCTGATACCATGTTAAGATTTGGGGGTCCATCTTAAAAGGTCAACCTTATTAAGAGGAGTAGCCCAAGATCTTTATTAATTGGTCTGTGTCAACATCTTTATTCAATGTGGGATTATATCCCTTAACAACCATGCTCTTGGAGCCTGTTTAATGCCGTAAAGTGGTTTATGTGACCTGCAAACAAAATCAGGTTGAGACTTATCAATAAATCCTTTCGGCTGCTTAATGAAAACCTCTTCTTCCAATATGCCATGTAAAAATGCATTAGAGACGTCCAGTTGATGAATTGGCCAATGAAAATTTACTGCTAAGGCCAGAATTAATCGAATAGTCGAAGGTTTGATCACTGGGGAAAACATTTCATGATAATCAACTCCATCACAATGATCAAATCCTTTTGCAACCAAACGTGCCTTGTATCTCTCTATACTGCCATCTTGCTTTCTTTTAATCCTATAGAACCACCCGTTTTGAACTACTGGCTTATGAAGTGGTCTCGGACATAAAAACCATGTACCACTGGCCATTAATGCATCAAACTCACGTCCCATAGCACCCCGCCATTCAGATAAAGACACAGCCTAAGTAAAACAACTTGGTTCCTGCTCCTGATGAACACTAGATAACATACGAAGATGATGTTTAGTAGATATAAAACTTTTGAAGTCAGGGAACTATTTTGGCTTAAGGTTTTCAGTTTTGGAAGTCAGGGTTATTATTTGTGTAGTAGGCTGTGGGTGAGTCACATGACTCACATGTGTAGGTTTAGGAGATTCATGATTTGGAAGATCTTGCTCCTCAGTTGATAAAACAGGGTTACTGGATAAATAAGGAGAAGTCTATACAGGCTGACTATTTGAGGGTAAGTCAACAATATTTGAATAGTGAGATAAAGGTTGTGGCTGAACAAAACTTTTACATACCAATTGCAGCTGAATAGGTGGTGGTAATTTAAATTGAGAAAGCTTACCAGATACAATAGAATCATTGGTGGTGGAAGAGACTGAAACCTTATCAGCTGGAAAAAATTTCTCGTAAAAAATAACACTGCGTGAAATGTAAACACGTCAAAGAGCTTGTTTGGGAGAGATTTTTTGGGGGAAAATTGATTTTGAATAGTAATATGATGGGAAATGTGTGGTTGAAAAAGAAGAAAAAAATTATTGATGTGATGGAAAATATTATTTTATTGAAGAATGTGTGGTTGAAAATGAGAATTGATTTACTGTAGAAAAATTTAATTCCTCCCACACATGGCCAAAGTTTCTATGTCTAAACATCTATATCCTTTCTGTTGTCCAGAGTATCGTAGAAAAACAGACCTTTTACTTTTAAAGCATGGTTTATGTTTTTCATATGGCGTGAGTAAAGGATAGCAGCTGCATCCAAAGACACGTAGATAACTATATCTAGGGATAGTTTTATGTAGCACATAGAAAGGAGACAAATTATTTAAAACCTTGGTTGGCAGCCTATTTATGAGATAGACAGATGTTAGAAAAGAATTAGTTCAATAGCTTGTTGGTAGATGTGATTTTGCAAGAAGTGTTAATCCCATTTCTTTGATGTGTCCATGTTTTCTCTTTGCAACTCCATTTTGTGGAGAAGTATAGGGACACGTTAGGCAATAATAAATGCCATTTGTACTTAAAAATTGTTTGAATTCATTGGAGAAAAATTCACCGCCATTGACTGTTTGAAATTGTTTAATTTTGCAAGAGAATAAATTTTCAACAAGAGCTTTATATTGCTTGAAAAAATCAAATGCATCAGATTTATGAACCATGGGATACAACCATGTAAAACGTGAAAAATTGCCAATAAAGAGAACATAAAAACGACATCTACCAACTGAAGTTATAGGTGATACCCAAACATCAGAGTGTATGAGAGCCAAGGGAATTTGAGTCTGACATGTGGAGCTATCATAGGGAGCTTGTTTGGCTTTTTCTAGAGGACATGACTCACAAAAAGTCAACTTGGCAAAAGACTCATTACTAGGGAGACATCCAGACTAAAACAATTTATTCAAGACAAATTCGGAGGCGTGACCTAAACGGTTATGCCAACTATCCTTGGTTGTCTTAGTTCCTAATTTGGCTGTGAAGCAATGCATTTTATTTGCGACGCTCTTGTTGCCAGCTAGGGGATAAAGTCCATTCTCAGCTCAACCGTGGTAGAGGATTCTGTTGGCCTGACTCTGTTTCATAAAAAAATTACTACCAGTCAGTATAAAGTAACAATTATTATCCAAACATAATTTGTTTATGGACAGAAGATTTACAGATGCATTCGGACAGTGTAAAATATGTATCATATGAAAAGAGTGGTTATCGAGTAAAAGAGAAGTGTGTCCAGTATTTTCAATATATAAACTTGTCCCGTTGCCAACTGTGACTGCTGAGTAGTAAGATTTGCGACATTGCTAGTTATGTCTGCATTAGCCCCGCTGTCAGCATACCAAACTTGGTTATCAAGTGCTACATTTGATTCAGCGGCTATGGTTGTAAGTTCTGCAAGTGGAATTCAATATTGATATGCACCGTTAAACCGTTCATAACAATCTAGTGTAGTATGGCCAGACATCCCGCAAATTTGACATATAGGTCCGTTGGAGGAATTACCCTATGGACGAGGGTTATTCTGTGGTGCAGAACTTCGTACATTAGAGGAAGCAGGGGCACGATTCTGTCTAAAAGAAGGATTCAAACCAGGCTTCTGAGATTTCTTGGGGAAGTTTCGCAATTTAAGCTTGGAGGCAGTAAAAGCATAATGTGTATCAGAAGAATTTTGATGCCGATTATCAAGTAGTGCTTCAAAGCTGATGAGTGCAGCTTGGAAATCATCCAATGAGAGATCATTATCTCGTGTTGCAAATGTGTAGGAAGTAAAAAAGGGAGTAAAACTCACCCTTAGGCCCTCTAACAATTGAGCAATAAAGTCCTGATCATCCATAGGCTTGCCTGCTGCAACAAGTTGATCAACAAGACATATAGCCTCATCAACATAGGCAGTGTAGGTTTTTATTACCTTGAGAAAGAGTTTGAAGTTGGCCCTTAAGCAAAGCAACCCGTGACCTTGATGCTAATGCAAAACGGGTCTAAGGAGAATCCCAAGCTTGCTTAGCCTTCTTGATTTCATAAAGAGAGGCAACCAATTTCTTTGAAATGGAAGCCAGGATCCAACTTGTAACGCAATTGTCCTTTCGGAACCATATTGCATAAGCTGGATTTGGTTCATCCCAAATAGTTTCTTCAGGAGCCTTGATTTGGTTCTACAAAAACACTACACCACCGCAGATCTGCCTCATCAATACCAACTTATGGGTACTCTATATCGTATGCAACAACAACCCGGGCAATCCATCAATAGTTTCTTATCTGAAATGCACTATGTTTGGGATCAACTTGCTTCCTCAGAACCAGAGTTTACAGATGCCAAAAATGCTGAGAAATTTTCCGACTATCGAGATCAGCAACATTTGATTCTCTTTCTCATGGCCCTCACTAATGAGTTTGAGCATGTTTGTGCATCTCTCCTTCACCGCAATCCCTTACTTACTTTAGATCAAGCTGTTACTGAACTTCTTTCAGAGGAAACTCGTCTTGCCCCTCGCAAAACAACCTCTATAGATGCTGTCTTCGCCACTCCCAAAGGACCTCAACCCAACAATAAAGGGCATTCATCTGGATCTTTTCAACACAAAGGGCATCCATCTGGATCTTCAAAATTCTGCAATTACTGCAAGAAATCAGGACACACTCTCTTGGAATGCCCGATTCGAGTTTGCCAATTCTGTCAGAAGCAAGCCCCAGGTCATCTTCAGCGTGATTATTTTCAAAATCCCAACAGACACTCCCAGCAATACATGTCTCGCAGTACTCCTTCTAGATCTGCCGCCACTACTGCTGAAGGTTCATCATTCACTACTTCTAGTGAGACGTTTTCTGCCTCTAACAGAGAAAATTGTCAAACAAGTCCTTGCTCATTCTGGTAATATACCCTCTACTGCTATATCAGTCACCTCGATAATTCATCCTGGTTCTTCGACTCTGCATGCTGTAATCACATGATACCCGATTCCACTATATTTGTCACCAAACATCTTGCTAATCATGCTCCGACTATTCAAACTGCTGATGATTCTTCTATGATGTGAGTCATATCGAAAAAATATCGACATTAAACACTTCTCTTCCTGATACTTACTGTATTCCCCAACTCACTCTCAATCTTATATCTGCTGGTCAATTATGTGACTTCGGTCTAACTGTCCTCTTTTCTGCTTCTGATTGTTGTGTGCAGGATCCAAAGACGGGACAAACTCTTGGGATATGTCGTAAGGTTGGGCGACTCTTTGAGCTCATCAATCTTCACCTTCCATCTCGTTTCTCCTCATCAGTTTAAACAGCAGCTCCAGTCTCATCTACCCCATCCATCAGTCTCTGGCATTCTCGTCCGGGTCACGGTTCTGTAGGTCATCTTCAATCTTTAGCATCTAGTGGTCATTTAGGACTTGTTACTAAAGAACATTTTGATTGTCTTCCTTGTCAACTTGCAAAACAATCGGCATTGTCATTTTACAAAAGTGATTCATTTTCTTCTGCACCATTTGATTTGATTCACTCTGATGTTTGGGGCCCGTCTCCCACTCTTACAATGGGAGGCTCTAGATATTTTGTCATTTTTGTTGATGATTACTCTCGTTACACTTGGATATTTCTTATACGCAATCGATGTGAATTACCTCAGTTGTTCTTTGATTTTGCTACCATGGTCAAAACTCAATTTTCTTGCAATATCAAAGTGTTTCGTGCTGACAATGCTGCTGATTACACAAACTACAAAGTCCTCACCAACATGGCACCCTTCCTCATCATTTATGTCCAAGCACTTCTCAACAAAATGGGCATGCTGAACGCAAACATCGAGACATTCTCAATACCGTCCGTGCTCTTCTCATATCCGCCTCATGTCCTGAACGCTTTTGGGGTGAAGCTGCTCTTACAGCTGTTTATACCAAGAACCGTGTGCCTTCTCCCATTACTTGGAATCAATCACCATTTGAACGTCTTTATGGTCACCCTCCTGACTATAACACTCTTAAGGTATTTGGTTGTGCCTGTTTTGTTCTTCTTCAG
Organism: Fraxinus americana; assembly: GCA_035079005.1. Lineage (NCBI taxonomy): Eukaryota > Viridiplantae > Streptophyta > Magnoliopsida > Lamiales > Oleaceae > Fraxinus > Fraxinus americana. Next base: position 12,241,458 of record CM068728.1, on the reverse strand, counting down.
CCTCATGAGCGCACCAAATTGGAATCTAGATCTCGATTATGTTATTTCTTAGGATACGGTATTGAACACCGAGGCTACAGATGTTGGGATCCTTACTCCAAATGTCTTTGAGTATCTCGTCATGTTGTTTTCTGGGAACACAAGATGTTCACCTCCATATCCAAGTTTCACCTACCGCATGACAACATCTCTCTCTTATTCACTGATCTCTCCACAGATCTTTTTCTGACACTCCTAAGACAAACTCTTCCTCTGAGTCAACATCTCCACCAACACATCCTCTATCTCTCTCAGATATGTCATTACCAACTGACATGTCTACAGATCCCTCAACTGAGTTATCTACCTTACCCTCTTCTGAAGAACTTGTCTCTTTCGATGGATCCGCTCCAACAGTTTCTGATCTTCCTACTCGACGAAGTGACAGGGTAAAAATTCATTCTGTTAATCTTCGTGACTTTGTTGTATTTTCTACTATTCTTTCTTACCATGAACCTCAGTCTTATCATGAAGCTAGTTCTAATCCTCTTTGGCAGAAAGTAATGGTTGATGAACTATAGGCACTCGAAAACACTCATACCTGGGATCTAGTGGATCTACCAAAGGGCAAACATGCTATGGGATGCAAGTGGATCTACAAGAGCAAAACTCACTCTGATGGGTCAATTGATCGGTACAAAGCTCGCTTGGTAGCTAAAGAGTTTACCCAGGAGTATGGGATTGACTATGAGGAGACCTTTGCCCCTGTTGCTCGCCTTACTTCAGCTCGCAGCCTAATTGCAGTTGCCGCCGTTCGTCGTTGGGAATTGTTTCAGATGGATGTGAAAAATGCCTTTCTTAATGATGAACTCACCGAAGAAGTTTATATGTGCCATCCTCCTAGTTCTCATCATCTTCCGCATCAAGTCTGCAAACTTCGTCGGGCTCTATATGGTCTCAAGCAAGCTCCTCGGGCTTGGTTTGCCAAGTTCAGCACCATTGTTGGAGATTTTGGGTTCACTTCCAGCTCACATGATTCTGCTCTTTTCATTCGCAAAACAGACCAGGGTACTATCCTTCTTCTCCTCTATGTTGATGATATGATCATCACTGGTGATGACACATCCGGAAGTTTGGATCTCAAGACTTATCTTAGCCAACATGTCGAGATGAAAGATCTTGGAAAGCTTAGTTACTTTTTGGGACTTGAGATCACTTCTAACTCTGGGGGATATTATATTTCGCAAGCAAAGTATGCTTCTGATCTTCTTACTCGAGCGGGACTCACAGATAGTAAGACATAGTAAGACATGTACTACTCCTCTAGAGCTCAACTCTAAACTCACTCCTATGAATGGTACACCTTTGGATGACCCCACCTTGTTTCGCCAATTGGTCGGTAGTCTTGTTTATCTTACAGTTACTCGCCCTGACATCTCTTATACTGTCCATATTGTCAGTCAATTTCTCTTTGCTCCTCACACATCCCATTATGCCACAGTACTTCGGATTCTCAGGTACATCAAAGGGGCCCTATTTTATGGTCTCCATTTCTCATCCCAATCTTCACTTGAGCTTCGCGCCTACTCAGATGCAAATTGGGCAGGTAACCCCACTGATCGTAGATCTACCACTGGTTATTGCTTCTTCCTTGGTGATTCTCTTATTTCTTAGCGCAGCAAAAAGCAAACAATAGTCGCTCGATCCAGTACAGAGGCTGAGTATCGAGCCCTTGCTGATACAACTCAGGAACTTCTTTGGCTTCGCTGGTTACTTGAAGACATGAGCATCGCTCTTTCTACTTCCACTATCATAAGCTGCGATAATCAAAGTGATATCCAAATTGCTCACAATGATGTATTTCATGAACGCGCAAAATACATTGAGATTGATTGTCACTTTATACGTCATCATCTCACCCGTGGGACTATTGGACTATTATCAGTTTCTTCAATCGATCAAACTGCTGATATCTTCACTAAAACACATCCTCCTGGACGCCTTCAGGATTTAGTTTCCAAACTAGTTTGAGGGGGGCTGTTAATGTATATACATATATACACAATGTACATGTTAGTTAGTCCTACATTGATTAGAAAGTAAAACATTCCTATCAAGTTAAACTATAAATAGGATGTCTCTCTTGTAAACAAATTACACTATCCAATACAATTCTATTATCTTTGTATTGTCTTATTTTCTCTCTTAAATTCAACCAGGAAAACCATAAACCACATATTCCAAGCCATAAAGTTAGGATCGGTAAGTTTCTCAGTAACAAGCTGAGAAGTGGCATGAAGGGTTTGACTGGGGTGTGTAATATTTTCAGTGTCCCTAGAAGGGGAAGACATTGTGAAAAATAGAAGAAATGTGCGGAAGCTGAATAGAAAAGGATAAGGCGTTAGCCAATTTTAGCTTTCATACCATAAAAGAAAAGGAAGAGATGTGATATACACAGAGACGGAGATGGGGGGTGACCGCCCCCAACATTGTCCGCTGGTCCACTATTTCTAGTTAATTTGTAATATATTTTTCAGTTTCGCTCCCCCCACCCCAACCCAACTCAACCCAACCCAAAATTTTGACTCGTCCCCACAAAATTTTGAATTTTTTTCCATTAATAAATATTGACCCAATAACTTATACTTAAAATTCAACCATACAAAAATCTTATACCTAAACAAAAGATCTAATACTTACTTAAATAGAGACCAATTTCAGATGTCCAAACCATCTCTACCATCTATTATATAGATAGACAGTTTACTTTTTGTCTTTTTGATATACATCTAACGTTCATGTTTTCAATTTGTATAGCGTTAGACATATAGATGGACATATTATTTTTGTATCGACAAACTAATTGTCTTTTTGATCAGTCAATCTAACTTGCATATTTTGGTACTCAAAATCGTCGTTTTCAATCCTTTTAGTTAAAAAAAAAAAAATTCGAGGCGGACCCTGGGAGGGGGGCCCGCCCCCCTCCACCCCTCGTGTTTTCGCCCCTGCAAGATTGAAATTCTGGTTACGTCACTGAATATACAAGAGACAAAGTAATTGTGTTTGAGTGGTCTCCCATTATACATTACTCAATGTAGAATTTGTATATTTAATTATTTATAGAGTTGTACATCCAACAGAAATCAACTTTATAGGGGTGTCTAACAAACTAGTCTAACAAACTAAATATAAATATTCATACATTTTAAATATTCAAGTTTCAAAAATCAGTTACTATTAGTTATGTTCTCCATGATATATGCTAACACTATTTGACCTTCATTTTTATAAAAATTAGTAAGACGCACGTGCAATGCACGTGTCATAGTACAGTCGGCTATATGATAGCGTAAATATAAAAAAAAATTATTTATCTTAAACATTAGTTACATTAAATTTAAAACACTTAAAATGATGATAGGTGACAAAATAATATTAAGAGATTTGATTTAAAACTTATTTTCTTGACTTTGCGTTTGAAGGTATCTCTGTTCTTTTTAAAAAAAATACAGGACATAGATGATTAGGTGTTGATGCCCTACTAAAGAGATAATGAAGTTCAACCTAGCCATTTTTTTTCTATCTATTGAGATAAGACATTATGTCTCCTTCATCTCGTGCTCATAGAATTTTCAATTACATGTATCAGTTGCACCAGTATTTAATTTCTTTACAAAGACCCTATGCAAGACGTATGTAATCAAGACTAATTAATTCATGATACTACAGTGCATAATTTAGGACAAATCAAGGGTCTCTATCAGTATTAAAATCACAACACAACGAAAGCTTCCATCATAGAGACAAAAAGAATAACAAACGATTACCTAGCTTCATAAATTCCGTCGAATATCTTTTCAGCATGTTCTAATGATACTGTATATTAAATCCATTTAAAAATAAAATAAATAATCCACTTCATAGAAGATGTATGTTGACTCATTGCATGATATAGGAAGATTCTTCTAAAAATCATTGAATTCCTTCAATATCCATTTTGACGTCATAAATTTACCATTTTTAACCGTAAAAATTGAAGAAAAATGAAATTGGGGGAAATTGGTTTAAGTATTTGGGTTGAGGATGAGGTAAAAAAGAAAAATTAACGATTATGATTTTACGTTTAATAATTTAAAATTATTTTTATATTTAAACTTAAATGAAAGTATATTTATTATTATCACATTTTAAGTTTTTTTTAAAAAAAAAATTAAATCGATCGAAATGGATATTCATATCATGAAATATCGAATCAAACGAAAAATTGTAGGAATATAAAGTTCGAAAAAAAGATATTGGAATGAAGTTGCAATTGAAAAAAAATATAAACAATTATGAATTTACGTTTCACAATTAATGTAAAATTATTTTTGATATTTAAAATTTATCGATCATATATTTATCGTGGCCGCACTTCAACATTTCCAATAAATTTTAAATCGCTTAAAACGAATATTTGTAACTTTAAATACTGAATAAAAAGGGCTTAGGGGGCTTAGCCGAGTCGCTTAAAATGAATATTTGTAACTTAAAATATTGAGTCAAACGTAAAAAAAAAAAAAAAAGGTTTAGCCGAGTTGAGCCATAAAGCCATTTTGACTTGGCTCGGCTTATGAACAATAACCACCGAAGTGACTCTTTTATTTATGTAGGATACATTTTTTTAAAATTAATTTTAAACCACATATTCTTTTATAATTTTTTTTTTATATATTTTAATGATGCATTATCTAAAAAATCACTTTTCCAAAATACATTTTCTACCAAAAGTTCATTTTAATCAGAGGTGTATTTTAACGAGCCGTGCTATCCATACCAAAAATGGTTGACATACAGGTTGACCGACACTCACAATGAGGGCTCGACTTTTTGTTTTTGGAATTTTTTTAATCAGACGGGGCCCGTCGCATGTGAAAGATTGACAAATTCATTGTCATCTATTTTTGGTACAAATGGAAAAGTCCTATTTTTTAACACCAACTCTTTAGTAACTTTTTACGATTTTGGTACATGTACACTTAGTTTGACGTCATGGATGACATCCTCTGATAAAAAGACATAAATATCATTCTTCTTATTCTTTAATCAAATCAAGGTTCTCTATTCCTGATATATGGTAACGTTGATGTATTTCTCCTAATAAATAGAAAAGTTAATTATGCTCGTATTTATCAACATATTTTTTTTAATCAAAACAATCGTTTAATATTCTAATTTTATTTTCTAATTTATTAATTTCTTTATTAATTCTGACTATATTTTCTGTAAAATATAAAGGCACTGGTATATTTCTAATATTTTTCAGAAAATAATCAAACACAATATAAAATGATTTAATTTCTTCTCTTTTCCTTTCGTAGTCAATTTCTAAATACTGAATAATAATAATTAAAATTTCATAAATAGCATGAGTGCAAATATTAATACAAGTATTTAACATAAATAAGAAAGATCTTACAGTATTGAAGCAGAAGGTAAAGATAGAATAATATCAACGAGATTTCCCTCGAGTTTGCTCTCGTATGTTTGTATACTCAGATATAAGTGATCGATATTATTTGAGTTTAAGAAAGTGGGTTATGGTCCAACACGACTTCCACATTCTTATAATTTTTCTCTCTGACTCTTTTTTCATATCTCATAATGGATTACACGAAATCACAGTTTTCCTTTCAACTCCTTGTTAAAAGATCACCTTGAAAGGTAACAGGGTTCTCATGGCTTTCTCTAACAACGCCTCAAATGCCTACACACGGCTATATGGCAACAAGATACTTGCACTAACCCTCAAGGTTCTCACCGTTGGAGTATAAGTAAGATATGAGTTTTTTGAGAAATCAACAAGAATAGAAAGACAGTATTTTCAAACAACTTTGATTTTATAAACACATCACACTAATATCTCTTACATAAGAGTATACATATATATTTTGGCTACACTCTTAGTACTTTCTCTAAAGAGATAAGAACTCCATAGAGATTACATTATTACAAGTTTCAAATGAAAGAGAGAAACAGAAATGGTTACAAGATTCGAAAAACTAGAGAGAACGATGGTTTTTTGCTTAAGGATGGGATGCCTTCTTCTGAGAATTAGTCTTCAATATATAGACTCAAAAAGTTCTCCAGCTATCCTTCATTATTGTGGTGTTACTGTGTGAAATAATGAGAATCTTACTGTGGCCTAAAGTTCTTTGTCTTAGCATGGAAAATTATTTGAGATGAAACCCCAGAATTTTTTTTTATCAAAGTAAATCTGATAAAGTAGTGATAAAGGGGGTCCTCTACTTTTCCATATGAGACTCGAACCATTCATCCGAAAATTCTTCTGGATCTAGTGAGATTGGTGAGCCATTTTCTTCATTGCTACAACACTCACACTTATGATTTGGATAACGTCAAAATTGTTTACACAGCTTATTTTTTGTCTTCCGTGTTCCACTAGCGTCACCTCCAAAAATATGATCATACCATAAATCAAGATACTAGCAATCTTCTTATTTAGTGGGTGCTACAACTTTGCTGTAAATCGAGTGGTCTTGTGATTCATATACCCAAATTTTCTGATTTTCCTCAATAACTTTCTGGATATGCTCAAATTGCTCCTTATATCATTTGGCTCTACGGAAGGTTGTCATATTGATAACATTTTCTGCTGTAGTTTCATGAATTTCACTCTTCTCTGACTGATGATGATTGAAAGTAGTGGCAATCCTTATGACATGGCTAACTGGCAATAGCATATCTTTTTCATTATCCCATTCAGGATTAGCAGAGAAAAACCTGGTATAAATGTTCTTATGTTTAAGAACTTGGCAATACCTTTCAATAGTTCGGACTATTTCTTTTGGTAACAAAGAAATTTCTTTTAAAGATTCCGATGGGTAAATACAAATTATATTTCACATTTCATAAAGAGCACGAACCCAATAAGTTGGGGCTCCTGGATGAAGGTTAACTTTATTGTAGGTTCCATATGTTAGCGTTTTCATCCATCCTCCTATACTGGTGAACCAGCAGCAGGCTAGATTGAATAATACATATGCAAGTATAAAATCGTTTTTATTTTTTATGTCCATAACACTAGGGATGTTACAGGCTTTGATAATATTTGAGCAATCAAGCTCTGGTATGGAGATACTATCCTTTGTAAAAAATTTCTCCTGTGAGGGAGACAAAATAGTGTTCTCTTTAACTAAGAGTTTATGAAGCTTCAATGCTTTTTGTTTAATATTGGCACAAAGGCCTTCAGAATTATTGGCACTAGGGCATTCAGATAATATAGCGTTGTTGGCTTTCTCAGATATCGGCTTGACAACAGCCATTTCCATGAAAGTTATCTTGGACTCTATCGCAGCAATCTTTATGTTCGTCTCGAACTTCAATGCTTCTAGCTCCTTCTTGATTTGCTCTATTCCTGGTTAAGAAATCTGGAATAAAAATTTTTTTCTTTTTAATATGAATAATATCAAATTTAAATGGTGCAAACCACATTTGCATTCTAATAAGTGGTCTTTCAGCTGCACTTGTTCCAAGTTTATTTGTTAATAATGGTTTTACCTGAGTATTATCTGTTCTAATAAGAAATTTTCTAGGTAGCAAGTATGGTTCAAATTTTGCTACTCCTTTCTTAACTGCTAAACATTCTTTACGAATAATATCATACCTGGTTTCGACATCTCTGAATGTGAATGAAGTATAAGCAACAAGTTCTTCTGGACATTTACACAGTGGATTACAAATAAACTTTTTATGATTTTCTTTTCTTTTAAGTATTGCTCCCCAGTGTAATAGAGAGGCATCAGTTTCTAAAATAAAAAAATCTTCTTCATTTGGAATATTTAATTCAGGTAAATTCTCACATATTTTCTTAATTTTGTTTACCATTTCTACATCTTCTTGTATCCATTCCCATACAACTCATTTTTTAAATTTTTTGGTAAAGTGAACTTTATATTTAGCACAATTTTTTATAAATTTTTCGAAATAATTTAATAATCTGATAAATTTTTGCAGTTCTTTCTTATCTCTAATCACTTCTGGAAATTCTATAATTTTCTTACCAAGATGAGGTTGTTAAAGTATTTTTTTCTTCTTTAAAAATATATCCTAAGAATTCAATTTCAATTTTAACTATTTTTGCTTTTCTTTCTGATAAGGCTAATCCATATTTTTTAGCAATATAGTTGAAGTTTTTAGGATGTTCAATATGTTCTTTTAAATTTTTATTATGAATAAGAATATCATCTACATAAACAATGCAGAAATTCTTTATTGGCTTAATAATCTTATCCATTCTTTGTTGGAATATCGCATGTGCATTCATTAATTCAAATGGTTTAACATTCCATTTGAATTGTCCTAATGGATTAGGGGTAGTAAAACTAGTTAAAGATTTTGAGGTTTCATCTAATTTTATTTGTCAATATCCTGATTTACAATCAAATTTAGAATATATTTTATTTTCTTGCATTTATTTTATTAACAAATCTTTTATTGGTAGTTTATAACTATTTGGTATTGTTTTAGAATTTAATTCTCTATAATCAATTACTATTCTAGCTTTTCCTCTTTTGATTTCACTATGATTTCTTACCATAAATGCTGAACTATTATATGGACTAGTTGATTATTTTATCACTCCTAATTGTAAGAGTTCTTTAATTTTTATTTCAAATTCTTTTTTATCTTCTTCGTCATAAGGAAATTGTTTTCCTAATATCTTAGCATCTGAGTTTTTTTTTTTATCTTTATCCCATTTAGCTAGAGGATGTTCATGATAACATTCTTTTAGTTCTAATTTAACATTTTCTAATTCTTCTTCTAAATTTTCAATTCTTAATACCGGAATTTTTTGTTTTTGATTAATTTGTGTATAACATCCATCACAATTACCTGCAGAACTCTCATGTCTATATCTATGTTTATGGTGAATTGGTTGATGTGCAATTCCAATAGCTTTATAGATTTTTAGTGTTTTAATTTTGTGATTACAAAGTGTAGTAAATTCAAAACTATTTTTATATTGTGTAAATGTGCTATATGTATAGATAAAATTTTCTCCTAAAAGGATACCGCATCCAATTTTATCTGTTGCATATATTCGTGGAATAAAACATTCTATATTTCCAATAATGATAGGAATATTTTCTACAAAATCTCTATAGATTTTAACAATATCACTGGCCGTTTGACCATAAGTTGTTTTCTTATAATCTCTTTTAATATTCTGGGAACACATTTCTTTTACATAGACAAATAGTTGATCTAGTATCAATTATGACATGAAATTTTATCATACAATCTGGTAAATTGAGAGTTATCTCAATATATGGACTAAATATACTAGTTTTGATTGATCTGATTCCTTGTATCATATAAATTGGTTCCTTGTTTTTATTAATTCTAGAAAATATTTTTTGTTTTCCTTCAATAGTTATTTGTATAATATCCTTCTGGATATAAAATGATGAAACATTTTCAAGAAAGTTTATTCTAAGTAATATTGGACTAGTATCTTTTCATTTTCTATAATCTTTATGGATTTTAAAATTTAATTTAAATTATTCTCCTTCTATATTTGTAAAACTTAGTTCGAGATTAATAAATTTTTTAATTTCCTATTTAATCCCGTGATAATCAGTAATAGTTATTCCTTGTGATAAATTCTCTTCTGTTAAATGGTCTACTAAGTCTGCTCTTATGTGACTAGTACTAGCTCCTGTATTAAGAAGGGCTATAATTTTTTCGTATTTATTTTGATTATTGATATATACTGTTAGGATAAGGAAATTATCTTCCAGACATCTTCTAAGGTTAATATCAATACTATTTTTAGGCATTATTGGATAATTTCTACTTATAGATGGTCTACTAGAGTTTAGGAGTTCTCTAGTACTAATATTTCTTTCTATTTTTCTGCTAGACATTCTAACAAGAAGTTGTCCAGAGGTATTTAAGGTGACTAATCCTTGATTTCCTACGTTATTATCTATTTTTCTAAATTGCTGATGAAAATCAAGCAGTATGTCTTGTGGTAATGAAATGTTATTATTACTTAACATTCTTGGAGGTGTAAATTGCGTTAGATCTTTAAAGTCTTCATGAATTTATATGAAGTCTCCTGAGACTTCATTAATTTCTTTTTGGTGCGTAGTAGTAAAAGCATATAAAGCTTTACAATGTAAAGTTACTACTTTACTTCTTGGTGGTATAATTAATCTATCAATTTTGTGATATAGATTTAATCCTAGACTTAAGTTTTCATCTAATAAAGACATGACAAATCCAAATCTTATAGTAAATATAATTTTCTTATATACTAGATTTCCAGATACAACTCCTAGGACCTGTTTGGTACAGATTCTCATTTACTACAGTAAATCAATTCTCATTTTCAACCACACATTCTTCAATAAAATAATATTTTTCATCACATCAATACTTTTTTCTTCTTTTTCAAGCACACATTTCCCATCATATCACTATTCAAAAATCAATTCTTCCCCCAAAAATCCATACCAAACACACTCCTAATAAAGCATTCATAGGATCATGAAGTATTCTGTTATCCATCAAGTACATTTGTATAGGAATATCCATTCATTCTTTAAAGTATCCTTTAACCATTATTTGTACTCCTCCAATCACAATATTTTTTTAATCTTTCTCTAGTTGAGGGTATTATCTTAGCTAATTCTTTATTAACCCATTCTCTGATTATTAGAGGTATAATAGTGTTACCTTTAACATTTTTAATGTTAATAGGTACTTCATCATATTTGTCAATATATATGGTTTTGTTAAACCAAGGTAGTATTAGTCTTACAAAAACATCTTTATCTTTTAAAGATATTTATTTTTCTTTTATGGCTCCATATCTTTCTTCATCAAACATAACTGTTTGTGAAGTTCATTCTTCATTATCTAAAGTATTCTCAATGGTTTCCATAATCTCTTGATTCATGTAAATTTGTTCAAACTCTGGTTCTTCAATTTCTTCTATATCTAGCTCATAGATTGAGTCCGTTTCAGATAATTCGTCTAAGTCTCCGATTATTTCATAATCTGAGTCAGATTCTATTTCTTCCATTAGTCTGATGGTTTTAACATTTTCTCTTTTATTTCTATTGGGACAGTTGGGAGATATATGCCCTATTTCATTACATATAAAACATTTACATTTTTTATAAAATTCTTCTTTAGATTTCTTCTGCGGCTTCTTATGTTGGTTATATTCTTTTTTCCAAGACTTTTTCTTCTTGAAATATTTCTTATAACTCTTAAATCCTTTATTTCTCTTCCAAGGTTCAAGATATTTCTTAAATTTCTTTTTATAATATGGTTTCCTAGATGGTTTGTGACAACCAAATTGTGGTACTGCTGCTATCTCTCCATAACAACATAAACTTGCTTTCTTACCATGTTTCCTAAATAGGTGTTGGTACATAGATTTTTCACCATTCTGATATTTTTCTTTTAACGAATGAAGTTCTCATTCCTAATGTATTAGCTCTATGATTAGGATATTCCCATTCAATTTTATTCCAATAAGTTTGGTAATCTTCAAATAATTTCTGACCCCATGGCCAAGGTAGTTTAAGAAAATATCTATTAAGTAATTTTTTATCTTCTTCTGATAGATTCCATTCTTTTATGGATTTAGATGCTTTGATGTATATCTTTTCGAATTTCTTAGTATATTCGTTTAATTCACACATATCACAGATTTTTAATAATTTCATATCTCTTTCTGCTTGTAAGGCTTCTTGAGTGATCATATCTATTTTAGTTTTGGTATAACTTCTACTAAGAGTAAGTGTCTAAAGAAATTTTCCATTCATTTTAAAATTTCCTTAAAGTTTTAAGTATCTAAGCTTTCATTGCTATCTATAGTAATTGTAGATTTTTCTCTATATTTAATTTGATTTTTAGTTTCTTCAGAAGTTTTTCTCCAAATATCTGAAGTGATTCCTCTAAAGGTGTGCATTATAAAGTTGTATGTTTGAGTGATATTCCATTTATGAAAAGCAACCGCTAAATCAGTAGCTTTTGCCCATGAGTCAATAATTTCACTTTTATTATTTCTATCATCAACATCTAGCCATATTCCTGTTGTGGGAATTTATTCAGTAAATAATTTAACTGGATTATTATCCCTAAGGTGTATAAGCTTGGTTGATGTAGTTCTAACTTTTTTCTAAAATTGTAATTTTCTCGTTCTTCTGTTATTCCATGTTTTTTCATCCATTCAAAATTCCAGTCATCAGATTCGACTTGAGTCCAATCATTAGTTCTACTTGTTTCTCCAACTAATGTTTGTGTTTCAACTTGTTGATTTAAAGGTGGAGTATTAATTTCAGTGATTTCTTCTTTGGGTGGATCATTCATATAAATATTCTCAGTTTAAATAGATATTTGTTCTAAACTCTGTTTATAAGCTTCTAATTCTTCTCCAGTGGCTTCATAGAATTTAGTTTCTAATTCTTCTATAACATATGCCGGTAAAGGTGGTTCAATTGATGTATAAGAATCCTTAAATTTTGATTCTTTAAATTTAGATTCAATTTGTTTATATAGGATTTGTGGTCCTATTTTAATATTGTAATTAACAATTTCCAAATTAGACTCGATATTTTTTATATGAGTTAAAACATCTTGATTTAAAATATCTATTTCTCCTAAAGGTTGAACATAATTATTATATTATTCTAAAAATTGATTTATAATAATATCTTCTTCTTCATTTTCGAAAAATTTATCTATTAATATTTGTAATCCTTTATTTTTTATTTCTGCTAATTGTTGTGGACTATTTACTTGTTTTATCTTTTCATTTAGAGATTTATATTTAATACCTAAATTTATTGCTAATTCTTGTAATTTAATTAGATTAGTATTAGTTAAAATATTAATATTTTTTATTTCTTCTAAAATAATTTTATCTTTTTTATTCATTTTATAAATTTAAAAAATTTTCTTCAGTTTTGTTACTAGGTTTTGATACCAATTAAATGGTAAAAATGCGAAAAATAATTAAAATATAGAATTGAGGGTATAAAAATTTGCAAATTATCGAGAATGTACAAATTATCGAGAATTGGGAGTGGTCAACGGAACAGCACGACAACGCGTTTGTTGCCATTATTACAGTCAAAATCTTCCAATCAAATAACCAACCCAACAGCACCACCATCCACACTGTTGTCAAGTCTAAAGTCCAACCTCTGACTCACCAACACCATAACTAGCCGCCCTACCCACCACGATTTCAAAATCAAACCCAAAGTTTCAATCTTTTTTTTCATTTTTTTTTTCAGTATTACAATGCAGTGAAGGATTCATAATTCTTTTCTATGCTATGGAGAACAACACGACAATTTCAGAAAATGCACTGGTTACCACAATCTGCAACTCAATTCAATCGCTGGGCCGTGGGTTTGATGTTACATCTGATATTAGGCTGCTGTACTGTAAGGGGGCACCTGGCTCTCGCTTAGTGCATATTGATGAAGAGCACACCAACAATCTTGAAATCTCTGAAAATCAGGTGATCCCAAATGTGTCTATTGACATCGAGTGCTCCAAAGGCCGGAATTCCTCTGAGACCACCCCGGTTTGGCCCTTCCACGAGGTCAGTTTCCTTTTTTTGTAACCTTGTTTGCTTCAAATTTGAATTTTTTATCAGGGCCTTTTTGTTCTCGTTTGTTACTTGAGTTCATTCTGTTGATGTATTAATATTAATGGTTCTTGGTTCAATATGGGATGTTCTACTTGATGAATTTGTTGGTTATATTACTTTTTCACGTTGATTTGATTTCAGGGGAACATTCTTTAAATGAATTGACCTTAGAATGCATAAAATCCTTTTGTTCTGATATGTGCTCCTTTTATTCTGAGCTTTCAATCCGATACAACTAATACACAGATCTTGATTCAGAAAATAGGTTTATCGTGGAGAATGTGATGTTTTTAGTTTTTTTTGTCCGAATTGTCACATTTGTTGGTTTCTCGTTTCTCTTGTTTATGAAAGATATTTCTATTTCCTGTTCTTTTGGGATGAATGGGAATTCAAATTGTGGTATATCTTCTGATTCTGGATGTTATTGTGGCTACCAGTTCTCTGTAATTTATAGCATGTTTGTATTTCTCCGTATCAAAATTTAAATTAACACTTTTAACCAACTTACACTAGGAAAAAGGAAATAAAAAATGGAATAAGAATAAACTAAGGTGGCAATCGGATGGGTGGATTTGAGATTGAATTTATGTCATAGCCTTTTAGTTTAATAAAATAGTGATTTAAATCATTGGATTGATTAAGAATGGAAATTATTTCAAAGTAAATAGGTTTTATGCATTTGAATTTGTCACTGTGAATGATTAAAATGCATAAGCCAAAACATGACATGGAATCAATTCGAATCTGGTGGGAACTCAAAGCCATCGAAGCAAGTGGCACAAAATTAAAATTCATAGGGAGTTCATGTTAAATAAAAGAGAACAGATTCAGGCACTGTTACAGAAAAAGAAAAAATGCAGGAATGTTAGTGAAATAATAGATGCAGGAACGAGGCTTTTTCTAAAGAAGAAAAACTACTTTTTTATTCATAATGAAATTACCTTTATATAGGCATTACAACCAAGAAACTTAACAGAAAAAATTGCAAAAAATCAGTAGCAACTAACCCATGACTAACTCCTACGCTCATGGGTTCTCTCTAAAGAATTGGTAAAATACGTACCCAACTTCCTATGGAATAGGACTTCAAAAATTTATTCTGCTAATTACTAACAAAACAAATAAAACATTAACACACTCCCTTAAACTAAATGTTATACAATCAGTTTAGACTAGAAATCGAAAGAACTCCAAGTAAATAATGCAGCTTCACCAATGCAGCCAATTTGAAAGGCTTGGTTAGAATATTTGCAGCCAGTTAGAATATTTGCAGCCTGGTGGTCTTCACTACGACAATAAACCAATTCACTGACTCCTTTTGTGATATCACAAAGGAAATGGTTTTTCACAACTATGTGATTGCTCCTCCCATGTACGGATGTACCTCCCATCTAAAACTGGATTCTTTGAGAGAGTAATGGTTGAACTATTATCATGATAAATTTGTACTGATCCCTGCTCGAAAAAATGTAGAAACTCAAGTATTCTTTTCAACTAAATAGCTTGACACACACAAAAAGCTGTTGCTATAAACACTGCTTCAGTTGTAGACAAAGTAACAACTTATTGCTTATTTGATGACCAAGATACAGCCCCTGAACTTATCATAAATACATGACCAAAAGTACTTCTTCTACCCTCTAAGTCTCCTGCATAATCACATCATTGAAGCCAATAAGATCTGATCCTTCCCTTTTTTGATAAAAAATTCCAAAATCAAGTGTGCCCTTCAAGTAGCGTAAGATTCACTTAGAATTAAGGAGATGGAGCTCAGTTGGACATTCCATAAATCTACTAATAAGACTTACAGCAAACATAATGTTTGGTCTAGTTGTTATTAAGTACATCAAGCTTCCAATAATTTGCTTGTATAATGTACTCTTAACCTTCTCTCCTTCAGTGTCCTTTGTGAGCTTCAAACCTGGTTCAATTGGGGTTCCAACTGAGTTGCAATCCATCATTTGAATGAATCCTGTCCAAAATCTCTAAAGCCTATTTATTTTGAGTAGTGAAAGTTCCAGCTGCTGATTGCACCACTTTGATACCAAGAAAATAGTGCATCATTCCTAGATCAGTCATCTCAAACTCCGTCATCATGGACCTTTTAAAATCTTCGAACATTACTTGATCATTTCTTGTGTAAATCACATCATCTACATACAACCAATCAGAAATTTCTGTAGATCCCGATTTAATAAAGAGAGTATCCTCATATGGACATTTTTGGAACCAACCTTAGTAAAATAAGTCTCTATAGGGTTGTATCAAGCTCTAGGTGCTTCTTTTAGCCCTTATAAAGCCTTCTTCAACCTATATACCTTATCTTCACTTCCTTGTTGCACATAACCACGAGGCTTATCAATATAAACCTTCTTATTTGGATTGCCATGTAAAAAGGCTGATTTTACATCCAATTGAAAGATTGGCCAAGAATTTTGTGCTTCCAATGCCACCATCATTCGAATTGTATCATCATGCCTTGCAATTGGAGCAAAAACCTCTTTGTCCATGCCAAATTCTTTTTTGTATCGCTTTGCAACAAGCCGCACTTTATACTTGTCAACTATGTCATCTTTGTTGAACTTAGTTTTGTACCCATTTAAAACCGATAGATTTTTGCCCTTTCGGAAGATTTGATAGTTCCCATGTGTTGCTTTTCTCTATAGACCTGACCTCCTCATCCATAGCTTTTGGCCATTTCGAATTTTTGACAGCTTCTTGGAATGTTATAGGATCACAATTTGATAATAAAGCATAGTGAGCAAGAGTATCATCAGATTGATCACCACTAACCTCAAAATCCACCATCCAAGTAGGCCTCTTTTTGATTCATTGAGATCAAGAGCTTTTGCTTACTGCTTGAGCTTCATTGACATCAATTAGCTACTGTAGGTGCTGGTTTGACTGTTGCTGCAGGTGCTGGTATGACTGCAACAATGGAGGAATATTAGGAAAAGTAGGTTGCCCCTGTATTTATGCTTCTTTCTCTTCAAAATTCGCAGGTATTTGTTGCTGCTCTGCATCTTATCCAGTCCAACTCCATGTATTTTCTTCATCAAACAAAATATCCCGACTGATGACAATCTTCCCTGTGATGAGATTGAACAATTTGTAGGTTTTTGATTGTTTATCGGTGCTAAGAAAGACGCACTTTTTGCCTTTATCATCTATCTTCTTTCTCTTCTCGTCTGGAATATGTGCATATGCAATACACCTGAAAAATCTTGAAGTGATCAACATATGGTTTCCGTCAACTCCAAACTTATTCTGAAGTCATGTTTTTAACAGAAAAGTAGGACTCCAATTCAAAACATGAGCACTCTGATTCACTGATTCTAGCCAAACACTCTTTGGAATCGTCCTGTTTGCTACCATGATTCGCACCATGTTTTAGAATAGTTTGGTTCTTCCTCTCTGATACGTCATTTTGCTGAGGTGTGTAGACTGTTGTCACATACCTTTGAATTCCATGCTCATCACAAAAAATTGCAAATTCTCGTGACATTCTCAACTACGATCAGTTTGGAGAGTTTTAATAGTTCTCCAAACTTCATTTTCTACGTGGGTTTTGAAGTTTTTAAAAGCTGTGAAAGCTTTAGATTTTTCATGCAAAAAATAAATCCATGTTTATTTTTTGGAATAATTATCAATAATAGAAACAAAATATTTCTTTTTTTCCATTTGACATTTGGTTTATTGGACCACATATATCAGAATGGATCAACTCCAATGCCTATATGCTCTCCATGCTTTGCCCTTTGCCAACAACACACTCTTTGCATATTTTGGAGGAAAGAGTGATCTAAGGAGGGCCAGTCACCATGTGTTAAATTCAGACGGTCATATTGCATATGCCAAAGCCATGTCAAGTCACTTACATCAGCCTTGGAACATCTTTGACTGCTTTTCAGGGAAAACGTGTTCGGGGTCCTCTTAACATGAGCAATTAGCCCTCTTCTTGTATCGTAGATTTCACATGGGCAACCTTTGATTGTAGCCTCATAACCCCTCTCTTGCAGCTTTTCCAAAACAAATTGTTTTTCAAGTCAAGAATATAAAATACATTTGAAATAGCCTCAATATTGCCCTTTTTGGTCCTGATTTGAACATCTCCCTTTCCCGTAACATTTACTTTAGAATGATCACCAAAGCTTACAACATTATGAAAATCTTCATTTAAATGAGAAAATAATGATTTGTTACCGCCCATATGATAACTGCATCCCGTATCTAAATGCTCTATGTCTAGTTCAAGCTCTTCCTTGAGTCGAAATGCCATCAAGAGTGTTTCTTGTTCCTTTTTCTCTACAAAGTTTGAATAATCTCCATTTCTAGAGTGAAAGTTTGCAATGCATTCAGACTTGTAATGACCAAACTTGTGGTAGCAGCAGCACTCAATGTTGGACGTATCAAACTTTGAATTATTGTTAAATGAATGCCCGTGGTGATCATGTCCTCTACCTCTGCCTCGAGAATCTAGTGTGTAAGAACCTCTGCCTTTTCCTTTTCCTCATCCACAGCCTCTACTTGATCCTCTCCCTACAGAGGTTTCACCATAAGTTGAAGCCTTCAAAGCTTGCTCCTCGGCTAATCGTGTTGTCATTCTCTGCTCATGCACCAGCAATGAACTTTGCAATTCATCAATTGAAAGTTCATCAAGGTCTTTTGACTTTGAATAGAACATACCACATAGGAGAATTTTGGAGCCGTTGATCTAAGAATTTTCTCCACTACAACCACATCTGCAATTTTTTCATTGTGAATACGCATCTTGTTTACTATTGCCAGTGTTCTGGAGAAATACTCATCAACAGACTCTTCTTGCTTCATATGGAGAACCTTAAATTCTTCGTGAAGGGCTTGAAGTTGCTACCTTTTCACCCTTGTTGTGCCATGATATTTTTGCTTCATGGAATCCCATATGTGTTTACAAGTATCCTTTTGCAAATTTGTCTCCAAAATGGCACAATTAATAGCTTGAAACAGATAATTCTTTGCCTTGAGATCCTTCTGCTTTTATTCTTCAAGTTTCTTCCATTGAGCTTCAGTCAAAACCACTTCAGTGGCTGGTTTAGTCCGTTTGGGGATGACAAAAAAATCCGATACCCGCGTAGCCCCGCCCCGAATGGGGCAGGATTACCCACTTAATCGAGTTTTTGGATTGGGGACGGGTAATGGGTGCTCCTGTCCGCCCCGTTTAATTTTTTTTTTTAGAATTCAATTCTTTAAATGAAAAATTTCACGAAATTTCATTAGTTCTAATAAAAAACGACAACTAAAATTATCTAAAAAATATAACAAACAATAAAAACCTTAGCTTACCAAATATATTTGAATAATTTAATTTTTAAAAATTAAATAAAGATTAAAAAATATATTATTGTCTCAGGGGCAATAAAATCAATTATCAAAAATTTAAAAAAAAAAAAAAAATTAAATGTAGTAGTGAACGTGGCAAGGGCCTTGCCTCACACCCGTCCCGCCTTAAACGGGTAACGAGACGTGGAATTGCTTGGCGGGACAGGGGACCCTGTCCCCATCCCTAAGTCTCTCATGTTTCCACTATAGTCCAATATTCTTTGGATCGCTGAAAATTCTCTATCAACATGTTCCAATGATCATAGTGACCATCAATGCGATGTATTACTGTTTGCACATAGTTATTATTGGATGACATTGATGCCTGCTGGCTGTTGCAAAAACAGAATAGGTAAAATAGAAATTTCCTGCTGCTATATCAATCCCTAGCTCACTCTCTGTTTTTGGCATTCTATAGTTTTTGTTTTCTCACTCTCTCATTCTCACTCCTCCAGGCTCTGATACCAGATGTTACGTAAAAGAGAACAGATTCAGGCACCGTTAGAAAGAAGAAAAGATGCAGGAATTTTAGTGAAAGAACAAATGCATGAACGAGGCTTTTTTCTAAAGAAGAAAAACTACTTTTTTTAATCATAATGAAATTGCCTTTATATAAACATTACAACTAACCATAGTTTGAAAAAACATAAACGGGTACTAAGGCCTTTTTTTGTCATGAGGCGAGGCGTAAGCCTCAAAACGTTTTGAAGCGTAAGCCTCATCACAAACAAAACTAGTGCAATCTGGCGTCGATGCACTGAATAAGAAAAAAGCCAAGCAAAGTTTAGTGAAACAATTTTAAATTGTAAGTCACTAGAAGAATGCAGAAGTAAAGGGGAAAAGAGACATAGAAGCAACACTTGATGACGTCTTTTAAGCGAATGATTGAAGATAAGTTTTTTGGCTGCCATTTAGTTCTGGAAAGATATCTGACTGCCGTGTAGTTCTGGCCATCTAGGAAGATTTATGTCCGCCGTGTAGAAGGATTTCTGGCTGCCTTTTGGTATTCTAAATATTTTAATATTTTGTTTGGCCCAAAATGTCTTTTTAAATGGGCTATTCTCTTTTTTAAAAAGGCCTTTTTTAATTCTTTTTCAAAAATCTGAAAAAAACATACATCAAATGAGGCGCACGCCTAATTTTTTTGGCCTCACAAATTGAGTCTCGAGGCACAGAAGCTGCGCCTCACAGTGAGGCGGGCCTTAGCAGGGTTTTTTCATACCATGCAACTAACAAACTTAACAAAAAATTGCAAAAAAACAGTAGCAACTAACCCATGACTAACTCCTCCTAAGCTCATGGGTTCTCCCTAAAGAATTGGTAAAAGACGTACCCAACTTCCTATGGAATAGGACTTCAAAAATTTATTATGCAAATTACTAACAAAACAAATAAAACATTAACAGTTAAATTTGTATATGGCAGAGCCAAATGATCATATTAGGGCGTTGAATGAGAATGAGTGAAATTTGAATATGGGCTGCCTTTCTAGGTCACGATTGCGAGAGTTCTCTAGGGGAAAAAGATCCGAGAAAAGTCAATCTTCAATTTGGGCAAAGCTTGGTTTCACGGGTTACCTTTCTTCTTAACACAGAAAGGGACACCGTGCGGCAGTAGTCTGCTCCGCTAGATTACCTTCTGCCTTTTCTCGGTCGTTCCGAGACGAAAGTAAGTTTGATCACAATTTAAAGAAAGCTTACAACACGAAATTGAAATGCATTGAATTAAACTTGATCATTGATTGTTAGAAAGCTTGAAATTACAATTGATTGAAAGCAGGAAATTACAATGGCTAGTGCAGGGGGCGAACACTAGAAAGTTTGAAAGATTTTTGAAAGACTAATACCCCCAATAATAGACTTAGCAACAAAAACCCAAATGACACCAGTAGACGTCTTTTGACCGAGGAATCATACTAAAATTTTCTAATTTCTAACTATTTTACAATTAAATGAAATATTTACAATGTGCAGCCGAAGTGCAACGGATGCGATAGCGTCACGGGGCTTAAGTAAAGCTGCTGCCCGTGACATTCTTCCCCATTTGCTTTGGCGAAGTCCTCTGAGCCGTTGCTTGTTCTTCTCGTTGTTGCATCTGCTCGATTTGACCAAGTATTCTTGAAGATAATTCCTAGAAGCTCGATGGCCAATAATCTTTTCAGCAGCCTTCATTTCTGATCTTTTCAATTTAAACACAAGTCGCTTCAGATCTTCAGACTTCTTGTACTGTTTTTGATTGATGTCTGGAGTATGAGGGAGGGACGATTGCTGGCCAGTAGTAATCTCAAAAGGACTCTTGTTGGGAGAAGAGGTCTCTTGAGCATTGAAACACATCCGGGCCACATCCGAAAGTTGTACCCAAACTTCATGCGGAACAGAGATAAAGTGCTGAAAATAGTCTTCCAGCATACATTTGAAGCGCTCTGTCTGTCCGTTTGATTGTGGGTGAAAACTAGAATTCCTGCTCAAAGTTAAGCCAAGAAGCTTGAACAACTTGGTCCAATGTATGCCAGTAACTCGAGAATCCCGATCACTGATGATGCTGTTAGGCAATCCCCAGTATTTGACAATATGTTTGAAGAAGAGTTGAGCTGTCTCTTCGGCTGATACATACTTGGGCGCTGTGGTAACAGTTGCCTTTTTAGATAAGCGGTCCACCTCGACCGTGATAGTGCCAAAATCTCCTAATTTTGGCAATCCACCCATGTAGTCCATCGATCCACTCTCGACTGGTCTACTTGGGACGGAAAGGGGCTCCAGTAAGCCTGTTTTTTTCTGATGACCTGCATGAAGCTCTTCAAGCTTCGGCTGAGTCGTACGGTATGGTGCCTCGCTGGGAGGTTTGGCACCTGGATCAAGTTCAATCCTGCGATCAATTGCCCTCCTTGGCAACTCGTCCGGTATGATGTCCTCGAATTCCTCAACACTCCTTCTGACATGCTTTGGAATAGGACCAGTCACCTCTTCGATCTCCTCTAATCGAATAGTGCACAAAAATGAGGGTTCATTCCTCTTGAAACCCTTGTTATATTGCATAGCCGAGATACCCTTCTCGCCTGCCTTCATAGCTTGTGTGGAGATAACGCATGGTTTAATCCCCATCATCACTAATGAGTCGGAATGCGGCAACACTGCTGTTTTCGTGTCCCGAAGAAATTCCAATCCCAAAATGATCTTGAAATCATCCATCTGAACTGTCGACAAATTCGTCCTTCCCTCAAAGTGACCTACTTTGATTGACACAAATTTTGCTACTCCCGCTATCGGTTGAGCAGCGGAGTTGATTGCTTTGACCTTTCCCTTACCTCTTTCTAGAGAAAGTCCGAGCCGCTCTACTTCGGTACTTGCAACATAGTTGTGGGTAGCACCGGTATCTATCATAGCCCTGATTGGCTTTCCATTGATCCTCACATCAATATACATCAGGCCTTTCGCCCTACAAGTGCGAGCCTTCGATTCCTCCATCTTCGACTCTTTCGAGGGACCATCGTCCCTTTTAGTAACTCGATGCAATAGTGTATTGCACCGATGTGAGAATGCACCAACTACACCTCGTCCTCTTCGGAGTCAGTCTCGTCGTGACAGCTAGCTTGTAGGGTACCTTGCTTTGATTTGGTCTTACCACTTGCTAGTTGGCAATATGCATTCACCATCCGTTTCTGAGGACACTCCGTCACCCGATGTGGTCCTTCACATAAAAAGCACTTCAATTTAGGACTGGCATCAGATCTGCCATCCTTTGCTTTTTTTTGGTTCCAATTGTTATTCTGACGGCTGCCTTGATAGGCTTCTCCCCGATTCTGAGAGCAACGCTCTCTCCCATTTGAGCTCGAGCTAGGTCTATGAGGTCTATTTCCACCTCCGATAGACTGACTATTTCCCGAATATCGATTCTCTCTCAATTCTGGTTGATAGTCACTCAAACATTCGGCAGCTCCAATAGCTGTGCTTAAATCAGTGACCTTCTGTCTCTGAAGTTCCGTGCGCGCCCACGGTTCCAACCCTTCCATGAAGATGAATAGCTCGTCCCTTTCCGACATGTCTCGAATATTCAGCATATTCCCGGAGAAGGCTTTCACATACTCCCTGATGGAGCTTGTGTGTTTCAGTTTTCGTAAGGCCCGACGTGCCTCATAGTCCACATTTTCAGGGAAAAACTGAGATCCGATTGCTTCCTTGAGAAGATCCCAAGAATCTATTCGGACCATGTTGGCCTGAATATCAGCATACTTCGTCCGCCACTACAGTTTTACATCTCCACCTAGATACATGGTAGCTGTAGTAACCTTTCTTGCTTCGTCTTGAATCGAAGCCGCAAGAAAGTATTGTTCCATATCGAACAAGAAGTTCTCAACTTCTTTAGCATCGCGTGCCCCTCCGTAGGTACACGGTTCTGGGATTCTGAGCCTATGCATAGACTCTTGCACGGTGGCTTGCCCATTGCCAAACGCGCGTTGAAGAACTACCAGTTGAGCTCTCAACGTTCCCACTTCCTCCTGTAGATCAGGTATGCTAGAAACAGCTTCAGTCATAGCTGCGCAAGCTTCTTGGCATTCATCCAGTTGGATGCGTACCTCCCGAGTTTCCGTCTCTGCCACTTCGACCTTTTCTCCGAGGCCTTCCATGGCCAAACACAACCTTGTGTTTGTCACCTCCAGCGCCTCCAAACGCTGTTTCGTAGTCCTCTTTTGAGGATCCACCACCTCCGTGGTGTCCGATTCCATTGTATCCATAGCTTTCTTATCGAGGGTCTTGAGCCGCAGCTCTGATACCAACTTTCACGGGTTACCTTTCTTCTTAGCACAGAAAGGGACACCGTGCGGCAGTAGTCTACTCCGCTAGACTACCTTCCGCCTTTTCTCGGTCGTTCCGGGACGAAAGTAAGTTTGATCACAATTTAAAGAAAGCTTACAACACGAAATTGAAATGCATTGAATTAAACTTGATCATTGATTGCTAGAAAGCTTGAAATTACAATTGATTGAAAGCAGGAAATTACAATGGCTAGTGCAGGGGGCGAACACTAGAAAGCTTGAAAGATTTTTGAAAGACTAATACCCCCTATAATAGACTTAGCAACAAAAACCCAAATGACACCAGTAGACGTCTTTTGGCCGAGGAATCATACTAAAATTTTCTAATTTCTAACTATTTTACAATTAAATGAAATATTTACAATGTGCAGCCGAAGTGCAGCGGCTGCGATAGCGTCACGGGGCTTAAGTAAAGCTGCTGCCCGTGACACTTGGGGTAGCATCGGCCATGTCATGAAGGGCACTTGATAAACCCATATATAGGTTCAAATCCTTCCATTTAAAGGAACCTTAAACCTGGCCATTTTTTCTCTTAATTTACTGAAATTATTGCCCTTCATTTGTGTTCTAAAATGCCACATTTATGGTTACGTTTCCTTAAATACGTGGAGAAATGGAATCTGCTTCTTTATAGAAAGTTGACTTGCAGCACACTGTGATTTTAATTAAATGCACTTGATACATGTATTACAGATGGCAAAATACTTCAATGAAAAGTCTAATGTACCTGGACATGTGCCGCTTGGAAGCTTTAATGCTATGTTTAATTTCACTGGCTGTTGGCAACTTGATGCAGCAGCTACAAAATCCCTTGCAATGGTCGGACGTATCATGCCATTATTTAAAGTCAAATTAGCAAAATCAAATTTAGTTTTGCGTGATGACATCAAGCATGCTGTTCCCTATTCTTGGGACCCCGCATCATTGGCAAGGTGAAACATTATGAAAGTCTTCGCATATGAATACCATTTATCTTTCATCATGTAAAACAAGTGAGTTTTTCTATATATGATGTTTAATATAGGAAGAAATGGCCCTTGATATGGAAAATGTGATTGATTACGGAAGTTCTAAAAGATGTATTCCACCTTCGGGACGATAAAGGTTGCATCTTCTAGTCCTCGTGCCGAAGTACGAGATATGGATTCTAAAGTGATTGGGTTGAATGTAACTGTTGGAGTTTCTTGAAATGATGGCATTATTCAACAACCAAAATTACCTTTTTCATTTCTTTGGGGTGGGGGTATTTGGTGTTGCAGGATAATATAAATTTTTGAAAAGGTTGTCAAAAAATTTCAAGGACCAATATTGATGCATAATGAAACCTGAGGTCAATAGTGATATATATATGTTTTTCTGAAAGTCCATTTTTGACCAGGTAAGGGTTTTTAGGCCTACTTAACTTATTTGAAAAATTATAGATGGTTATTTTCCATGCAGAAGCCGATGTTAGAGGGTTTATATTTTATGACTCGATAGTTTTTCTTTCAGCTTTATTGAGAATTACGGCACACATATTGTCACCTCTGCAACAATTGGTGGAAGGGATGTGGTCTATATTAGACAACACCAATCATCACCTTTGTCAGTGTCAGATATTGAAAACTACGTAAAAGACGTAGGAGACCAGAGGTTCTCTGACTTAAAAAGCCATACAAATGCTGGCCCCTTAAAATACAAGGACAAGGTAAATACAGCAGCGTCATTTTAAGTTTTTCTTCACTGGGGAAAATCATTTACTGCCTTACCTGTCAAAAAATATTTACATATTTAGTGCTGTCTGAGCCCCATTTTTGGGTAAAATGGGTTTTGTAATAGTGATTTTTGGAAGAATGTGTGGTTAAAAAATAGGGAAAAGTTTTGGATTTACGTGTGAAACTATTTATTAAAAGAACATATAGCTGAAAATGAATTTAGAAAAAATGATTTTTTTCAGAATGGGGCTCAAACAGTGGCTTAATTAATCTTATAGAGCTCTTAGATCATGTTTTCTTGTTCTAGAATAACTGTAATTGTTGTTGGGGCCTCTATCCATGAACCCTTACTATTTGTCGTGATTTTAAGAAGTTGATTAAAGCAAATTTCCTTGCTGCAGGATGTTACTGTGATCTTTAGAAGAAGAGGGGGGGATGACCTTGAGCAGAGTTATGCAAAGTGGGCCCAGACTGTAGATGCAGCCCCAGATGTGATTAACATGACATTTATGCCCATTGTCTCTTTGCTTGAAGGAGTTCCTGGAATAAAGCACTTAAGTCGTGCTATAGAATTATACTTGGAGTGTAAGATTCCGTCCTTTCTTACCACTTTGATTTTCCTGCAGTTTAAAAGCGGGAACTTCATTTTAGGGCTTTGTTCTATATTTTTGGAACATTCTTAGAAAACGGATACATGCTGTAGTAAAAAAAAATGGGTTTTTGTATATTCGGTTTTGGTGGTTTTGGAACACTTCAAGGACACTATATAGCTATTTCCTTCAACCTTGTTTTCATATTGTTTTGGTATCGTGAGGATGGGATTAGATCAAAACCTTCAGGTTCTAAAAACTGAAAGACTTCAGAGATTTGAGATGCAATGCAATGCAATATGACGCCGATGATGATTCTGTTAATCTTTGAGATATTCTTGTACATTTGTTGGGGAGAAGTTCTTTTTATATTCTTAACATCTTGAATTTTGCATAATGTTTCGTTTTGCTTCTGCCAGACAAGCCACCTATTGAGGATCTACAGTATTTCTTGGACTTCCAAATTTCTCGGGTATGGGCTCCAGAGCAGAACAGTCTACAGAGAAAGGAGCCTGTGTGTCCATCCCTTCAATTCAGCTTGATGGGTCCCAAGCTGTATATAAGGCCCGATCAGGTAGTCTTGATACGTAGTTCATAGTTCTTGTTATTGTACTTTAGATATACAGCCAATTTGATATTCAGTTAAGCTACAAAATCCAGGAATTTCATCATCTCCTCCTGGAGGATAAGAAAATCGTGTTTACATTTATCTGTTTCAGTTTTCTAAGTTGAAACTTCCGGGATATTGCAGGTGACAGTTGGGCGTAAGCCAGTCACAGGCCTCAGACTCAGCCTAGAAGGCAGTAAGCATAATCGTCTTGCTATCCATTTACAACATCTGGTTTCTCTTCCTAAAATCCTTCAACCCCACTGGGATGCACACGTGGCTATAGGTGCACCCAAGTGGCAGGGTCCCGAAGAGCAGGATAGCCGATGGTTTGAACCAATCAAGTGGAAAAATTTCTCACATGTGAGCACTGCACCAATAGAGTATACTGATACATGCATTGGAGATCTATCTGGTGTTCACATTGTCACCGGTGCTCAGCTAGGTGTCTGGGATTTTGGTACCAAAAGTGTGTTACACCTTAAACTTCTCTTTTCCAAAGTACCCGGGTGTACAGTAAGGCGTTCTGTGTGGGACCACAGTCCCGCCAACCTGTGTGCACCACAAAAATCTGATGGTTCATCAACTTCACTGTCAAACGAGAGAACCCCCGATGATAGAAAATCAGACGGTTCAAATCAAATTGGGAAACTGGCAAAAATTGTGGATGCGACAGAAATGTCAAAAGGACCCCAAGACATGCCGGGTCACTGGCTTGTGACAGGAGCTAAGCTTGGGGTGGACAAGGGAAAAATTATGTTACGGATAAAGTACTCCCTATTGAACTACTGATAGATCATTGTGATAGGCGATTTATTTGTAACTGTTTTCGCAGGTTAGCTAACTCTTTAAGCATTTTTTTGCACAGGTGGCATATTTGTCTATTTTGCTGTACATTCTGTTAATATGGTTAATTCGTTTTGCTTGAAACTTATGTTGTTGAATAGAATGAACGTTTTGTTTCTTTTGGATCTCTACATCTTGCCTCTTTCATTCTAATGAGTCGCTACTCATTTCTGTATTGTGATTTTTTTATATGAAATTTTGTTTGATGGATCACATCAGAAGCTAAACCTTTGAAACGAATTTCATTGACAAATTCAACACCATTAGCTTTATAATTGTTCTTTAATGTAGGATAATTGATTCCGACTGCCGAATAATTGCAGTAATATTCTAGTGTGGGAACTGCTTATGCTTTTTGAACTGTTAATCACCATTCTCTTCTGTTTGTCCGAACTTTCCTTCGCTTTGCTTTAACACGATACACAAAAGGAACATAGTTTTCTTGTCCCAATAAAAAAAGAGAAAATACTTTTCAACAGCCCAGTGCATTAGCTAGCGTCTGAATGGGAAGATTACAAAATAGAATAATCACTCTGAGAAGATGGGTGGGGTTTCGAGTAGTTATGCACATGTAGCTAGCAGCGGTCTGTTTGGACATACCAATGATGCATTATAAGATGAATAAGAATATAAGTGCCCAAGAAAATGATGTATTAAGAATGTTGGAAGAAAGGTACAGCACGGAAAAAAGTTAAAACAGAAGAAGTGCTATATTCTATTTGTTAATTGCCCTTTGGTTCAGTATCCTGTTATCGTCTTGGGATAAGGATAGATAGTGGTGTCAAATTGAGTCGAATCACGGAGGCAATTGGTGAGCTGGCTCAATAAAAGTGCAATACTTGGCCTGGTGGCCAGCCAGCACGAGTTAAAAGAAACAGAGTAATGACTCTCAGGGAGATGGAAAAATCCACTTGTACAATCATTAGGGAGTTGTAAATCTTACAACCTCTCACATTAGTGTGGGACCCACAAATTAATTAATTTGTGGGTCCCACACTAATGTGAGAGATTGTAAGATTTACAACTCCCTAATGATTGTACACCAAGCAAGGTTCCAGGGAGATAGGCATGTAGGCACTACCCTACCATCCCATCATGGATGGGTCCTGCGAGCCAAGACGGGCATCACAGAAAAGTGCTGAATTGGCTTGGTCCAGCCTGTCAAAATTCGGACTGGTTCAAGCCCATGCTGAGGTCCTCCTAGGCCTATTTAAACTAACCTACTCTCTCATTTGACGCGACTAGAGCAGTAGAGCCACAATATTTTCTCTTTGAATTACCCTGCAAGATTTTCACTTTTAAGTTCAGTTTTGTCAAGATTTCACTTTGGTAGCAACGATGTTTTTTTAGAGCACTAATTTCATTGGCGACAAATATATAGAATTCTTATTGTAGTTATTGACAACTGAGAAAATGAAATAAAATCTTAGTTTAACCAAAACCTGATGCTGACGTGAAGCTACCGGTTGTCTGCAAAATGCTGAGAGGTATCAAACGGCATATAAAGCAGCAGTAGGAAGCAGGATATGACGGACATTCTTATTTTATAATATTTGACAAATAATGTTTGCAGTTGAAGTTTTCAACAGAATCTTCCCTTCCAACTTGCAAAATTCCTCAAAGTCTGTCCGAGGATGTTCTGACAAAAAGGAACTATTTCCTTTAGAAGTAGTCTTAATGGTCAACATCAAGCACTTTTTTGGCAATCCTTATTCTTATACTAATGTTCTATTTATATTTAACTACATTCAATTAACTTCACCATTCTTACCACTTCTTGTCTTCGTATCAGCATTAGATATTCTGTTGATCATGGTACATCGATATTTCTGACATGCCTCGTCAATATTTATTGCTTCAAGTTTTCTTGAATTCAATCCTGATATTCCTCCTATTCTGCAGGATAAAGCTGAACTCATTGACGGAAAGGTGGATTGGAAAGGAAGAACTGCAAGGAAAGATAAGCATGGTGGATTTGGCACTTCTTTGCTCATACTGGGTAATAACTTTGCTGCATGCATTAAACCAATTCGAAACTCTTATGAGATTATTGTATTCTATATTCTAGATACATGTAACAGCTGGACAGGACTGGACAATACTTCCAAAAATAAGGAAACATGCACTAAATAGGTTTCTGTTTTATGTTACAGGTACATTTGCTTTCGAGAACATGGCAACTTTGGCTTTGGCTGTTAATTTGGTGACATACTTTAATGTGGTGATGCACTTTAACGTGGCTGATGCAGCAAACCACCTGACAAACTTCATGGGGACTAGTTATATACTTACCATTCTCGTTGCCTTCCTAGCAGACACTTATTTAGGCCGATATAAAGCAGTTCTCATTGCAGCAATAATCGAGTTTTTGGTGAGTATATATCCTTAATTAAAAACAAGCATCCTCTAGTACCTTCTACTAGTAATACTGGTGGTATGAAAAGAGAGGAAAAGATTCAATTCTTCCATACTTCTGGAAACTTTGCATTGATAAATAATAATCCACGTGCAGGGACTTGGACTGCTAGCGTTGCAAGCTCACTATCCTAAATTCAAGCCCCCACTCTGCAATATTTACGATCCATCATCTACAAACTGTATTCAAGTTACTGGCGGTAATGCTGCTCTTCTGTTTATTGCTCTTTACTTGATATCAATTGGCTCTGGAGGAGTGAAAGCTGCGTTGCCATCTCACGGCGCCGATCAATTCGATGATAAAGATCCAAAGGAGGCAAGACAGATGTCGAGCTTTTTCAATTGGCTCTTAATGGCAGTATGCATAGGTGGTGCTATCAGCTTAACGTTTATTGTCTGGATTCAAGATCATAAAGGATGGGATTTAGGGTTTACTGTTTGCTCCATTGCTATGTTCCTGGGAGTAATAGTCTTTGCTTCTGGATTACCACAGTATCGTTTCCATGTTATTCATGGGAGCAGTGCCCTTACTGAAATAGTTCAGGTGCTCATACAACTTAGTTCTTTCCATTCTTTGAAAAGACATTTTATACGCTAATTTTGTTTGCCTAATCTTGTTGATAATAGGTTTATGTTGCAGCCGCTCGGAACAGAAATCTTCAGCTTCCTGAGGACTCTATTGAACTGTATGAGATCAATAAGGACAAGGAAGCTGCCATTGAAGCAGAATTTCTACCTCACACCAATGTTTTCAGGTCGCCTGCCTAACAAGTATCATCACAATGCATGTGTGGACTTTATTAAGACATAAAAAGAAGCTAAAGTTGTGTTCACTAGTATGTTGAGTATTGCGAACATGCACTCAAGTGTTTTTTTGGAGAGATAATTTGAAGTGAAAAATGATTTTCTTGGAGAACGCCAGTAAAATGTTGGGAAAAGTTATAGTTTCACTTGCAATTATTTTATTGGGAGATTGTGAGGTCGAAAATTAGTTTGTGGAAAAATGATTTTCAAACAAGCTTTTACCAAGCAAATGCTTATAGATTCTTGTTAATTTTGTTTATCAGATTCCTGGACAAAGCGGCCATCCAGACATCTTCAACACAGACTGAAACACCAAATCCATGGAAACTTTGCAGAGTGACCCAAGTGGAGAATGCAAAAATTTTACTGAACTTGATTCCAGTCTTTTGTTGCACAGTAATTATGACTCTTTGCTTGGCTCAACTGCAAACCTTTTCCATTCATCAAGGTTTAACCATGGACACGAGAATCACCAAATCCTTCAACATCCCACCCGCTTCACTCCCTATCCTTCCTGTCGTGTTTTTGATAATCATTGTCCCACTGTACGATCAAATACTCGTCCCATGTGCACGTAAGTTCACAGGTATTCCCACTGGCATAACATACCTGCAACGAGTAGGAGTTGGGCTAGTTCTGTCCTCCTTGTCTATGGCAGTGGCTGCAATAATGGAAGTAAAAAGAAAAAATGTTGCAAGAGACCACAACATGCTTGATGCAATACCAATACTGCAGCCATTGCCAATCAGTGTCTTCTGGTTATCAATTCAGTATTTCATATTCGGGATAGCTGATATGTTCACCTATGTGGGACTTCTGGAATTCTTCTATTCCCAAGTTCCAAAGGATCTCAAGTCGATTTCGAGTTGTTTCCTTTGGAGTTCTATGTCGGTGGGGTACTTCCTTAGCACCATAGTTGTGAACATAGTGAACCATGCAACGAAGAATATTACGCGCAGTGGAGGTTGGCTGGCAGGAAACAACTTTAACCGTAACCATTTGAACCTTTTCTACTGGTTGCTTTCCTTGATGAGCTTGTTGAATTTCTTCATATATCTCTTTGTTTCTAAGAGGTACAAGTACAGGAAACAGGGCAATGAAGATCAAATCAATAGGAATGGGGTACATGAGTTGCAGAATAAAGAAGATGGAAAATAGTAGTATAGAAAATCTCCTCTCTTTAATCAGTTTAATTTCTTGTAATATCTTCTGTAAGTTTGTTTTTGTTGAATAGAAATTTC
Source organism: Fraxinus americana (assembly GCA_035079005.1). Lineage (NCBI taxonomy): Eukaryota > Viridiplantae > Streptophyta > Magnoliopsida > Lamiales > Oleaceae > Fraxinus > Fraxinus americana. The sequence goes on along the minus strand of CM068728.1, from coordinate 12,209,430 downwards.
GTAATGTTATGCAACACTGGATTCTTGAAATGAAATGTAAAACCAGTTTGGTTCGGCAAGAAATCTTGAATAATATTTAAATCAATGTCAATAATTAATTTTAATAATCAATTTCATGTGACTCACAACTTTTCAACTGAATATTTCACTAATTTTTATCAAAATTTACTAAAAATCGGATTTTTATCTAAATTATACAAGGACATAGTATCAATATCAGTGTGTGAAAATTTCATCGTCTTTCTAAGGCAGAAAATCTGCAATTTTTATTAGGTTTGTTTCATTGGTTGCTTACAATATATATAACAACACGCACATGAAGCAGTTCAATGTCCAGACATTCTTCCATCAATCACCTGCAACCTAAGAAAAATCCTAATAATTAATATTCTTTATGTTTGTTGTAATGCAATTTATTGAAAATTAATTTCAAAGGACTTCTAAAATACAAAATACGGGTAGCCATCAAATGTTCATTTAGGCTAAATATTATCGCAGTATCATTATAAACTCATAAAAATATAGAAATAAATAAATAAAAGGAATGTTAGTTCCAATTTATTATTGATGAAATGGTTCATTATAATTGAGCCCATATTTAAGTTTCATTCTTTAAAAAATCATTTTTCTTCGAACTTATTTAAATGTTAGGGTGTTATATTGCCACCACAATTTTTATTTATTAAAATGTTGTGCAAGATTAAAAATTATGGTGTGAATATAATTACCTAAATATTATGTTTACTTATTTTTTAATTATTATTGTCGTTCTCAAATTTAACTTAATCGGACTTAAATTACTTTGATCCTATATCAATTAAGATTCACTTAATTGCAACTTCCAAAATATGAAGATTGATCATGGCTGCAATCAGGGATGGCGCCATTTCAATGTCCTAATTAAACCATCAAGCTCTCACCCACAACCAAATAGAACATTGAAATCTCGAAATTAATTAAGCCCTGTTTGGTTTCACTAAAAAGTTAAGAGTAAAATTTTAATCAAAGCCAATAATTAATTTTAATCATACATTTCGTAGAGATCCGCGATTTTTTAATCTTACATTCCATTAACATTTATCAAAATCTAATTAAAATCTGGTTTTTATCTAAATCAATCCGAATAGTTTGTATCTTTCAAGGTTCAAACATCTCATGTCTCTTTATAAAAGAACAAAGAAAAGCTTGGCTGCAAAATGCTAAGAGATTGAATAAAGCTACTTCGACATTCATTTTTGACATTTTGATTGATATTCCGAACCATTGATTTAAATAAGTTTTATTAAAATAAATTGCCAAATTGCTGAGATGAGTTCAAACTAAAAGCAATAAACGATTGTACGTGTCTTAGTAATGTGTAATAAATTCACCACCTGGCAAAAGGGCCCAGCAAATCTTGGCCACCGCAACACCGCATGCATGTATACGTGGAATGGCGGAAGCCTCCCACGCCCACATATATAACACTAACCGATTCTTTCATCCAAGAAGTCGAACTACTGTTTTTCTATAATTTTAGTAAATCAGAGAGTTGATTTTCATGGCCACAATCAATGGAACAGGAGCTCAGGCAGGCGAGCAGATTCCGCCGGGGAAGCCAATGAGCATGGAGCAACACGTGCTGGACAAAGGGGCTCAGATGCAGCAGTCTTTGATGCCCATAAAGCATATGAACCAGCACGTCTGCACTTTTGCCCTGTACAGCCATGACATGACTCGCCAGATAGAGACTCACCACTATGTAACCAGGGTCAACCAGGACTTCCTCCAGTGCGCTGTTTATGACACCGATGACTCCACTGGCCACCTCATTGGTTAATTAAAATATCAGTCATTTAATTTATTTTAATTCATCATTTGTCTTCGATACGCATTTCCCTTTTGAATTCCGATCAGTTCTGTGATTAGTTCTGTTTGAAATTAATGTAGGGGTGGAGTATATTGTATCCGATCGCATATTTGAAACTCTGCCACCTGATGAGCAAAAACTCTGGCATACTCATGCTTACGAGGCATGTACACCTTCTACTTTATCCAATAATAAAGAATCAAGCAAAAAAGGTAATATAATTTTATATGATTGCTGCTTAAATAATGCCTGATGCAGATTAAATCAAGTCTTTGGGTGAATCCGCGGGTTCCAGAAATGGTTGTGAGGCCTGAACTTGAAAATCTTGCCAAGACATACGGAAAATTTTGGTGCACTTGGCAGACTGATAGAGGTTGGTATACAATCATGCCGTTTATACGTAATACTGTACTGAAAGTACTGGACAGTATAATAAACAGATCATCGATATGTTCTGCAGGTGATAAGCTTCCCATGGGTCCGCCGGCACTGATGATGTCTCCACAGGGAGCGGGAATAGGCGTGGTGGATCCGGTTCTAGTCCAGAAGAGGGATAACAAGTACAATATATCAAGTGATGCACTGAAATCTGCAAGAGTGGAAATAGCAGAACCGGAGTGGCTTAACCCTCAAGCAGACTACTGGAAGCAGCACCATGACAAGGGTTTCGCCGTCGAAGTGGAGACGACAGAGATGAAAAAAAGGGCATCATTCCCTTGAGGAGAACGGTACAAGCCTGACAGTACTACCAGGAATAAATGATGTTTTCGCGCATCTTTTATGGAGGATGGACGAGATCTTAGATGAAATATTTTGGGGGTGTGGGTAAGCAGAATGCACTTGTTGTTAGTGCCTTATATTTTATGCAAGTGTTGTGTGTCTCGTAAATTTTGAGGTAGCGGTATACTTGGTACGAGGTATGGGTCTATTGTAGTTTGTATGGGTACATACTACATACATATACTCACAAATGTCTCTACATGTAAGGGAGTTGCGTATGTACGTCTTTTGGACAAGTTTAGCTTTTTTTAGTTTTGCAGTGTTGGCGGTGTTATGTTCCATTTGGATTGATATGAAGATTTTGATAGGCACGGGTGCGTTTGAAACATTGGATTCCTTTTCTTTTTGTTTTAAAATATAGAAGATTTTGTTCAATTTCAATAAGTTAGTTTACAGCCATATTAAAATTTTGCTAATAGTTCAAGGGATTCTAAGGCCCTCTTTGATGGGCAAAGAATTCCATGGAATTGGAAATTATTGTTTGATGGGAAAAAATGGATGGCAATTGATTTTCTTGGGAGGTTGTTCACACGCCAATTTTCCTTAGAATGAGGGAAAAGGTGGGAAAGCCTTTTCCAGGTCTGATGTCCATTAATTTTTTTTTATTATTATTATTTTTTTGCAATAGAAACAAATTTCATAATCAAGTGTAAAAAAGAAGTCGCTTTTATGGACAATTTTGATGCAAACGAAAGTCAAACGAACACTAAACTTTGATTAAAAAATGATTTTTTAGAAAAAAAATTTCTTTTTTCATTTTTTTTTTACTCTTTGACAATGGAAACAAATTTATAACCAATTGTAGAAATAATTATCACTTTAGTGGACAATTTCCATATAAAATAAAGCCAAACGAACATAAAATTTAAAAATTTTTCGGGTGGAAAATTATAACAATCAAACATACTTAATTAACAATTTCCTGCAAAATATTTTCTAGACAATTACTTTCCTTGAAATTCATTTTCTTTCCACCCATTTTCCATCGGACCCTAATATTTTTAAGTGTAAAAGTTACTATTTTGTTTGCATAGAAGAAGTTGGAAGCGAATTATAATTACCAGATCATTTTGGATTAAGCTTGTCATTACTAGAGCTTGTTAGGATAGGCTTGGAATTTATTTTACGAAATGTTCTCAAGGACGCGAAATACAAAAGAGGAGTGATGCTTTATTTGTTGCCATTTTTTCATTTGTGAAGTCGTAGTGAAAGCGAGTCTTCATAGGACAACCCCGTTTATCTTCCATTATTTCAAAACAAAATATTTTATACACAAATCAATAAAGTTACTATAAATTTCAACCACATATTCTTCAAAAAATCAATCATGCTATATGTACATAATCATTCACACAATCTTTTACACCCCCTCACATGGAGGGGGTCCCGCACACAATAAAATATTCGCGCCCACTATTCATGTGAGACAGGTGTACGTACACCTAGTGTACAAGCAACTTTATCCTCAAAAAATGTTATTCATTACTCCATTACTTCGGCCACTCTTTTTTTAGTCAAAACTAGCTAAGATTATTGTAAAAAAAAGTAGCCATTGAGATTGTTGAAAAATATTAATTTGTCACGTGGGTCCAGTAATTAATTGTGAAATGGAACTGCACCAACGATCTGGACTTGAATCTTCAAAGCATGGATCTGCTATTTACTATCATGACACACAGCCCTGGCTCTTGTCGGCCACTAACTCAACTCCAACCTTTTTTTCTTGTTAGCCACTAAAATTAATACTTTTTATATTAGTCAAATATAGAAGTGATGAATTGAAAAAAAAAAAATAATCTTTAAAACAAATAAAATTCAAGAAATCATGTAAAATTTTCTAAAACAAAAGAATAACTATAGTTGTATTTTAAATTTTTGTTGACATTTTAAAACTATCAATAAAACGAAAGTAATTTTATTCGTAGTCGCTCAATACCCATAATTGTCCTAAAATAATTGATGTATCCTTATAATTAAAAAAAGTGACAAATACAAAAAATAAAATAAAAAATAAAGCGAGTTTAGCTTCCTCTTTTTAAGTCAGAAGTAGCTAAAATTATTGTAAAAAAAAGTAGCAAGTTGGTTTGGTCATTGAGATTGTTGGGAAAATATTAATTTGTCATGTGAACCTATATATGTAATTAATTGTGTATAAAATTATCTTAAAATTAAGTCCATTTAAAATGATCTTAATAAAGAATTAAGTAATTGAATTTTAAGCATCTAAATAAAGTATGACATCATTATATGTGTAGAGACTAGATTCAATATTATTGAATTTCATGGTGGTTTAAAATACATATGGAAACTATATATACGATTATGGTCTCCAATTCATATTCGATTTCTTATTCTTTTTGTCATCTCATCAACACAAAAATAATTAAAAAAAAATTATATTGAAGAAAAGATCAAAACTCAATCACAATAAAAAAAACCCGCATAAAAGAATTCAAGAATCAAAGAATGATTGATGCAAATTGAAGAACAAAATAATCAAAATTAAAAACAAGAAGTCAATATTAGAAAGATTGCAAGTTTTAGCTTCAAGATTCAAATCCAAGATATGTTCCGTATTAATTAATTTTCTTGATGATTTGCATGAAAATTTTGGTAATTCTTGAATTTTATAAAGTTCGAGTATTATAATTTTTCCAACTTGAGTTTGATAGGTCAAGTTACTCAGACTCTCCTAAGTCACATAAGATAGGAGATCAATTTTATATAAGATCATATTATCTTCAACGAGTGGTGGTTACCCACGAGCTCGAGCTCATGGATCGTTATAAAACGAGCAGAGCTTCTGCTCGGCTCGTTGCTCGTGGGCGAGCTCGGCTTGGCCCACGAGCTCGTACGCTCTGCTCGGGTCGGGTTCGCCTTTTTTGAATTTTTTTTTAACTATCCTTCTTTAAAATAAAAAATAAAAAATAAAAAAAATAAAAAAAAATTAGACGAGCCGCTCGTCAAAACCGAGCCGAGCAGGCTCGGCTCGTTTTTTGATGAGCCCGAACGGCTCGTGGGCAGCTACAGTACGAGCCGAGCGACCGAGCCGACGAGCCGCTCGGCTCGATTGCGACTACTATCTTCAACATTTATGAAGCTCTCGCTCACTCGTTCACTCGCTCAAGCTTTCCAACATGTGGGTGGATAGAAAGCGTGTGGTAAATTATGAGTTTTATAAAGTGCGTGAATAAAAAGGGTATGTTTGATTAACTTCGGCCCGCTACTACAACTGATCACGACTCTCCTGTTGAGCCCCAATCCCTTCGCTTTGTGGTTGACGCTAATGCCCATATCGCACAAGTTCCACTCTTTTTAACGAATTGATCAATAGAGTTACTGAAACCAATTCCGAAGTGATGAGGCGATAAGGTACTCAGAATGCTACTACAACTCCTGCCACGAATCACTCCACTTCGACCCTATGCACTAAAAGATCTTTTATGTAAAGATCTCAAAATCAAATCCTTAAGACTGATTGAAGGGGTGCCTGTGTGGCAACTTAAAAATGTCAAGTAAGCATTACCATGTCAGGAAGCATTAAATATCTGTCTACCTATAGATTGATGCCTATGAAAGAACGACCTGTCCAGGATCCGAAGCCACGTGTTCTACTTCCAACAGTTCTCCTCTCACCTCCTTTTACTATAAATACCCATGCTCGCACCACTGGAGGGTGGTCTCTCTCTCGATCGATCTCCAGAGAAAAGATAACACTAGTTTTTTACATTATCATTGTCTACACGAATTTATATTAATAATCATTTTCCCGTGATCACCACCATCACCGGTTATCTCAACTCTGGTCTACCATCTCTCTGACTTGACCGTCGGAGTGCTCATGACCGCTTCGACCCTCATCGAAAAAGGCAACGAGTGACTAACAGTGTGTTATAATGTACATAAATGAGCTTATGTGGAGTTACATTCTATTGGCCACGTGTTAGGGTCACTTTTCAGGGTCAACATATATTATTTTCGTATATTGCTTTTAAAATTTCGCTGTGGTTAACAAACATGTTTGTGAAGTAATCTATTTTGTGTGGGATGCACTTATGGATTCCGTAGACGTTTCATAACATGCAATATTAATATCATTGGACTTCAATTTGGAGACTGACTATGTTGGAATCTACAGCTGTTGGAATCTAGTTAATTCAGTTTTGATTAGTTTAATTCAGTTTTGATTAGTTAGTCGTTTAGTTAGTTCGTTGATTAGTTTGTTAGTTTAGTTGGTTGATTAGTCTATAAATAGATACACTTTGTATTCATTTTAATTCATTGGATAATCTCTCCAATCTTCAATATGAATTTCATGTTGAATTTATCTTCTTCTTTTTCTGCTCTCTGGTTTTATGCTAGAGAGATCTTTTCTTCTTTTGCTGCTCTCTAGTTCTATACTAGAAGAGAATTTTACATGGTATCAGAGCGATATTCTTCAAGTTAATGCTTCCGCAATATCATTTCTTTGAATTCATGTTCTATGAAATCAATCCTTCTTTGCGAAATTCTGCTCCGGAATTTTCTGCACTATTTCCTAAATTCTGTTCTTGATTTCTCTGGCAAGAAGAAATCTGCAAAGCCGCCAAGAAGACTGTCTGTTCCTTCCAAGTCTTCTGCCAGCCCTGCTCCAAGATCAGTTGGCAATATTACCCCAATTTCTGAGGCTACAGTGAAGAGGTCTGCAGCCAACCAAGGAAAGAGTAACACACCAGTTTCTGATGTTTCTTTATCATCAAGTCAAAAGAAATTCTGTTTTATACAATCTTCAAGAAAATGCTCTTCAAAAGGCCCATAAAAGAAGCTCTGTTCCTTGTGGGCAGGATGAATGGAAGCCAAAGCAGGCACCTTATGTAAATCATATTTGTTCGTAATTGCATCCGAGAAATCTTTTGCAACCGAAAACCATGCTTTCTTCTTATACTTGACAACCAAGTTTGATATCACGGACTCATTTAATCCAAATCCTATGAATAGAGGAAAATGAGTACCAGCTGCTTCGACAAATTCAATAATAGCGGAGTCAGAATTGAGAATAGCAACATCAGGAGCAATGAATTTCTTCAGGAATTGAACAAGTAAATCTGCTTTTCGTGGTCCATAATAATCTGAAGGAACTCCATGGATAAACATCTGTCTCTTGTCATGATTCTCCACTTTATCTTCAAGACTATTATGCAAGATGGTCGTTCCCTCTCTTATCCAAGATGGCCGTTCTCAATCTTCACCGTCCATCTTGAGGGGGCGTGTTGGAATCTACAGCTGTTGGAATCTAGTTAATTCAGTTTTGATTAGTTTAATTCAGTTTTGATTAGTTAGTCGTTTAGTTAGTTCGTTGATTAGTTTGTTAGTTTAGTTGGTTGATTAGTCTATAAATAGATACACTTTGTATTCATTTTAATTCATTGGATAATCTCTCCAATCTTCAATATGAATTTCATGTTGAATTTATCTTCTTCTTTTTCTGCTCTCTGGTTTTATGCTAGAGAGATCTTTTCTTCTTCTCTGGTTTTATCAATATGAAATATAAAGTACTGCTTATCAATATTCACAAAGCTGAATCTTTCTGAGCAAATCAATTGAGTCAAGATGGTCATCATCGAATTTACTGATTCCGCCATATGCACGTGTATACACATGGTCAAATAAATATAAGCTTTGTTTTTACGTAGTTATGAAAAATTTTCTCAACTGCTTTGCGAAGATTAATTACAGATCATGGTACTGAAAATGTTACATTGGTAAATATATAGGTCTAGATGAATGCATTTAAGCCTTTGTTTAGAAATAATTTATAAATATATAAAAACGAGTGATGGATAAACTAATTGTACTTTTACATGTGAATCCATCAGAGCCGATCTTAAAATTTTAGAGGATTTATGTCAATTTTAAATATGGGATCCGTAAATATTTAAAAATATATATTAATAGCAAAATAAGCGTACATACACCGAACGACAATCCAATTTCCGCATATTCCGATTCCTCTCCATTTATTCTCGTCTTTTGTATATTCCGATTCCTCGGCCATTTCACGCGTACAGGGGATTATTCTAACAAGGTTAAAGGTTTAGAACCATAGGAAAAACAAAAATTTAGGAGTAATGTTATTCGTCTCAGTGGGATGAAAACACAGTCTATTTGATTTTAAATTATAGGTTAAATGAAACGTGTAACCATCGATAAACTGTAAACTGTATTTTCGGGGATGAATAGCATTTCTCAAAATTTAGGAATTACAATCATAATTATCCCATCTTAAAACGCGCACAATCTTAAGCATTCATGGACACTTCAACAACTCCGAGCGTACATATCAATGAAGCCGGTGAGGACGAGATCAAGAAAGATGTATACTCGGTGTGGGCGCTGCCGCCGGAGGACGTGAGGCCGCGGCTCAAGAAGTTGATGAATGATCTCAGATCGGAGTTCGGTGGACCGGAATTTGAGCCGCACGTGACCGTGGTCGGAGCCATTAGCTTGACGGAGAGCGAAGCACGTGACATGTTTAACAAGGCGTGCGAGGGGCTCAAGGCATATAAAGCTACTGTAGAGAAAGTTGCCACTGGGACTTTCTTTTATCAGTGCGTTTTTCTGTTGATTCAGCCCACGCCTGAGGTAATGTTTTAATTTCTTCCGTTTTCATTTCCTTAATTTTCAGAGGCATTATTTTCTGATAAAAATGTTGACTAGTTGGACTTTTATGTATTAATCCTTCGGATTATGGTAATTATTTTGGAATAATTTAAAACCAGAGAGAGATAATATTGACTGGAGACAACTGTGACAGGAAAATTTCTTCAGTTTCTTTACCAAGTATTGGACTCTAAATTGTAAAAGAACAAAATGTTTGTGGATATGAATGGAATAGAAATTAAGATGTTAAGATGGATGAATTGTTATGCTAATGCTCATATGAATAAGATAACAAATGAAATTATATCTGAACAACTTGGGGCCAACCCAAGTGGCATTGGTTGAGAATTTACCACTTCCAGTAGTGTAAATTTAAATTACCTTGTTTTGATTGGAGTAACATGTACTAGATTATGGATGACTTAGGTTGTTAGGGAAAGTTTTGTGTAGTCTCGGTTGACCTTGTGGGAAGGAGAGATGCACTGAAAATAACATGGCTTATGGTGGTTGCTAAGAATTTGGTTTCTTTTCATTTTTCTGTAGACCTATCAATAAAGTGAACGGAGTGAGAAAAAAATGAACTCTTGTAACAGACTCCCAAGTATTAAAAAGGAGCTTAGTATTGTGTTGAGTTTGTAGCATCTTCTTTTGGTTGCTCAAAAATGCCACAAAGGGAGATCGAAGGGGAAAACGTAAAACTGTTGCAATACTATGCTTGGTAAGATTAAGGGAAACTGGAGAAAAATCATATTATCTACCTCTTTTTAACATTTTTGGTTTGCAGATAATATCTCCCAGCACGTTTTTGGACAGTGATTGTAAACCGCTAGGATGCTTGTGTTTATTATTAAAGAATCGTTTGTTGCATTCACTGCAATATACATAAAAATAAAAAATAAAAAAAAGAGAAATAGGTAATGGATTTGGAAATTGTTATTGCACGAGAGATACAGGCATACAGCAGTCTTTTTCTCCGTTAAGCATTGGGTGTTATCTCATAACTAGTCTAGTACACATATGGCAAGTTTGACATGATGGATTGGAATGGCAGGAAATTATCAAGAAAAAGGAAGTCGAAATCTGATGTATATCGAGTAATGTGTACCAAACATGTCCATATGCTTTCATGTTAGTTTGTATAAATTGGTGATATGAAATTCATGTAATCAGGTATTGGAGGCTAGCGCTTACTGCACCAGTCATTTTGGTTACAAAAACTCAACACGTAAGTCACTGAGCTAACTTTGAATATCGTGATCGTATACCATTTTAACTGTGTGTAATATCTCTCTCTTTCTTGGGTTTACCAGAAGTAATCACTAGACCACTACTCTTTTCCTTAATTCCCCAGTCTCTTTATTTAAAAGCAGGATTTCTCAGAATGGCTTGTTTGTGATCTACTAAAATAGATTGTAATGCCGATAAGTTTTCCATGTTCTTGCAGCTTATATGCCACATTTGAGCCTCCTATACGGGGACCTAACCGACGAGGAGAAAAAGAAGGCTGAAGAGAAAGCTAATGTGCTCGACAAGAACATCAGCAATTTGAGCTACCAGATATCTCGCTTCGCATTGTACAAGTCTGACACCAAGGACAAAAGTTGCAAATCGTGGGAGAAGGTGGCTGAATGCGAACTCAAGCCTAACTAGTTACACAGTATTTCGACGCGTATGTTTAGCACTATAAGTCATGAGAAAGATGATGGTTAATATAATTTCCGATATCAGTGCCTCATTTTGTTTTATGCCCTTCTAAGTTGCTTTTCTTTGAGTTCCTGGAGTTAAAGTAGAACAGTCTCTGGCTGTGCGAAAATAACATGTCAACTAGTTGTGTATAAATTTCAATTCCGTAATGCTGATGATCGAAATAAGAGGTGCACATAAACATTTGTACATTGTTTGATACACAGTGAATACAGTACTCCTTTCTAAACAAAGCGTAAGTGGATAGGAACTTATTGTGGATTCAAAATCATGGGGAAACATGCAACAAGAATATGAATGTGTCTACACCATCTTATTAACTGGTACATTAACTACTATCAGAACAAACTTCTTAGCAAACTTGTGAACAGTTTTTAGAGATATTACCTCTATCCTTGCCAAGTTCCAGGCAAAAATGCTCTTCCAGGTTCTCTCTCAGCCAAAGGTCCTTGACTGGTAAGAAATAGGATTATGAATTTTAGTACTATTCGAAACAACTAGTCATGTAAAAGATCACGGACCTTTGCATGTACTGCATAGGTTATATTGCGATTCTCTGCTCTATTTTCACATAATCAGTCCTGTTATACTTAGTGAACCCCTTGAAATTCAAGTTGATCAAATTCAATAATTATTAGCATAACCCAGGCTATGGAAAGGAGATGATCAAAGTGAAAGCATTGTGCAATACCATTCAGACAAATGATTTTTCGATGACCAGGAAACTTGAACTTGAAACTTCGGAAAGCTTCCTGTGCATGCTGACTAGTCGAGTTCTAAAATGGAAATAATAACGTGAATGAAAAATTTGTTTGCATATTGTTATTAGCACCTATATAGACAGCAATGTATCATCGAGGATAACTTATGCTTTTGAATGCGTTTTTCAAAAGAGGGTTTAAAAAGCAAAATTTGTTTAGCTAAAGGCGATTTTGCCTAGTTCATGCAAGTTTTTTTTCTTTTCTTTTTGTCATGTCGTATTAGAATTATACTTCTTGTACATCACCCCTTACACAAGGGGTGACATAGTGGTCAAGTGGCGCCTCCTCATTGAAGGGGTGCCTCAGCCCACGTGGGGAGGAGGCGCCACTTGGCCATTATGTCACCCCTTGAGTAAGGGGTGATGTACCCCTAGCAAGACCGGTCATATTATCATTGTCATTAATCCAAGTAATATAGTAGGTGCAGTGCGTGAGCTCAAACAAAACAAGTCGGGTGACCAGCAACGTTTGTAACCACTGCAAAGATAATCTGGTAACAAATTACTCCATCCCAATTGAAGAAGGAATGTAATTTCTGAAAGAAAATCATAGCATGCAAGAAAGACTTTCTAAAGTAATTCGTAAACCCTCCACCTATTAGGGATATTTAAGTAAGTGGCAATTCGTAAGTCGTTACTTATTCGGGATCGACTAGCATTCACATGCCATTGATTTGTTGATAACATATATTTCAAAGTTCGACACAACATAAATGTATGAGTCAGACTTTAGCACTGATTTTATAGGAATTCCTAATAGCCAACTCGAAGGTTAAGGAAAAAGGCTACTGAACAAGATCCAAGATTAGGACCGGCCATTTTTCCACGAACACGAAAATCCCACCAAATTGTAGCCAATTTAGTTTTTGTCCTTTTCGTTGGCCGGGTCAGATCGGATTGAAAAATGAAATAATGGTACAAACCAATGGCTTTCGCTTAACCACGTGGTGAGAAGCCACTCATGACAATATACTGGATTTGCACCGATTAATAATGATCTGAATCGATACAAAATCGTTCCCACGCCCCCGTACTTATATGCTTTAAGGGTATCTCTATCATGATTTGTTTTAGTTTTAATCGAACAAAATGTTTTATGAATACTAGAATCTTAGTTAAACGTAGTCTAAAAATATATAAAATGTTCAAAAGTATTTAATGAGGATAAATATTATTTTATGAATTTAGAATGATAGATTTTATTATTGTCTATTTAAGTAAATTTGCATAAGTTTAAAAATGTAATATAATTTTCTTCCAAAAGCGGATAAATAAATAAAAATGGTGGATAAAAATAACAGCCCCCTTTCTCTCTCTTAGCCCATGTTTGTCTACCATTTTTACAAACATTGTTTTCTACAGTAAACAATCTCAACCACATATTTACTCAATAAAATATTCCACACACAAACCAATAAAGTTATTTTAAATTTCAAACGCACATTCTCCAAAAAATACTATTCCTTACTTCATTTTTCTACCAATAATGGTAGACAAACAGGCTCTTAATTGGCTTCGATAAAATTAATAATGTAGAATACAAGAATTGATGTACAAGGTAAAACGGTGGAAGTTGAAGAATGATTAGATATACAAGAAATTAATCGAATATTTCTCTGCCTAATGTCGTTCACAACTGAGTTTCTTTGTGGGAAATATGTGGGTAAAAGGAAGAAAAAGTTATTGATGTGATGAAAAATATTATTTTATTGAAAAATGTGTGGTTGAAAATAAGTTTTGAAAAAATATATTTTTAAAGAATGTGTGTCAAACGGGGGCTTAAATCAAGTTCGCTAAAGTCTTGTAAAATGTTTGGTATCGTATCCAAGTAACAAATAATAAGTAGAGTATCTTTCACACAATAACTGAGTATTTAATCTGGTTCCGATTAAACCAAACTTTAATTGGATACGAATGTTTGAACAGAAAATACGAATCCGAACAGAATTGATGAAATAGAAGAAAATGTTCATTTTTCTTAGGGTATTCCCGACAACAATTCTAGTGGAGATGAGGTGGGGCCTATAACTCAGAGAATTAGAGAACATGGCTACAAACCAATGTGTCAATGGTTTGAGAGGAAGATAAAAATGTATTGCAGCTTTGCTTAATTTTGATGTGTGGCTAGGATCCACTTGTAATGGATCTTGGACCATTTCAATTTTGATAAGATAGATGATTGGCCAATGAGTAGAGTTTTCTCTCCAGCTGCACCAGAGTCAAAAGACCATTGTCGCTCTCGATAGTGAGAACTTTCTATTCTCTATTAACTTAACAAAATCACCTGGAATTAAATAGTAGAAAAAAGATGAAAAGAAATATTAAAAGTCTTGAATGTTTTCAATGAATCCTTCATCAATATCATTTGACTCTTCTTTCACTTCTTCAACCCAAGAAATAGATGTATGAAAGTGTATGGATGCATTTAGTAATAAAACTTCTATAAAGTTTGTAAGAATATGAAATTGTTGATCAAAAACTTCCTCTAGAGCTATTCCCCTTTGCAAGATATATCTGTAATTTCTACTCTAAGAGACTCCTCTATAATTGTAGATGAAGAGTTGTATTTATATGACAAATTAGGTCATAAATCATGCCCCAATTCGTTTTGAAGAAGAGGTCGAAACAACTTGGGAACCGGAATATTCTGGCAGGAATAACCCCATGCCATCGTATGGTTAGAACTATCGTGATCGCAAGTTTCTGAATTTTTTTTTTTTGCCCTTGTAGTCGCAACGCATAGTATTTTCCTTCTTGCTCATTTTGGTCCTTGAATTTACCTTTGTTTTGCTCGAGTCCCTTCTTATGTACAATCTTTGGTCCTTCATCTTTAAATCTTCATAATTTGGTCCTCATTGTCCATAATTGATCTAATTCAAGTTCTAAAAGTTTGCAATATATACAAAAAAACTTTTCAAATGTTGGATTTAACTCTTGAAACATGTGTTTTTCATTGCTTCCTTAATTCTTCATATTCTATAATTGCAATTCGGTTGATCATCAATTTCTTCGAATTAACTCCAATTAAGCTTAGATTTCACATTTTTCGTGCCACTAGCATCTAGTGCATTCAAGCTATTTTTTTTCCCCTACAATTAACATAATTCAACCAAAATTAGATTGATATCCATTCAATTAACAATAAATAAGTATAGAATCCCAAATAAATGTATAAATACATTTAACATATCCTTAAATTTAAAGTCTTATTCCTCCTAAATAAAACTATCTATTAAACGCACAAGTAATCAAACAAAAATATAAATGCATTAGATAAAGGGAAAAATTCATGGTTCAGGGCTTTACTTTTAGGAAATCAAAAATCAGGTCCCAATGTTTAAAATTGCAAAAATCAGGTTTTTTTTAAAATTAATTAATTATATTTCACAATTATTATATTAAATTAAATATTTAACTATAATATAATATAATTAGCCCCACCCCACCAAACTCCATCTCCACCACCCCCATTGCTCCGGCGACTGTTCTCCGGCCGCACTGAATTCCGGCGACTACTCCGGCGACCGTTCTTCGGCCGCACTGAATTCCGGCGACTGCTCCGATTTCAACAATTATTAAGGTCACAGATATACGGAGGTGGGTCACGGAATATTTCGAGGTCACAGATTAAAACTGATAAAAAAATTATAGGTCACAGTTAACTTCGTAGGTCACAAATCAAGATTTTGAAGGTCACAGGTAATTTTTTATAGGTCACAGATTAAAATAATTCAAAACTTTTACGGGTCACAGCTTTATTTCAGCGAGTCACAGTCCCAATTTCTAGGTCACGGACACCCACTTAGGTCACAGATTGAAAAAAAATCAAAACTATTACTTGTCGCAACTTTATTTCAATGAGTCACAGACAAAATTCCTAGGTCACAGACACCTACCTAGGTCACAGAGACTCGCGATCGCCACCTCCAACGCCTTCGACCCGTCACAACAACACACAACCATCGCCACAACAGTTCCAATACCACCAAAACGTAAAAATAATCACCACCTCACCATAACTAAAAAACCCAATATCACCATAACTAAAAAACCCAAGATCTGGTAGTAGGAAAAAAAAAATAATAAAAAAAAATTGCAGATCCGGTGATCAATGGCGTCGCGGCCTTCTTTTACCTGCAGAATCGCAGCAGCGACGGCGTCGCCGTATTCTTTGCGATTCTGCGACGACGAAGAGGGGAGAAACGGCGGGGGAGGGGAGGGGAGGGGAGCTGCTGCTGCGATTTGCAGCAGCAGGGGGGAGGGGGGGAGAAACGGCGGGGGAGGGGAGGGGAAGAAACCCGCGGGAGGGAGGAGAAGAGGGGAGGGGCGGCGGGCGGTGGCCGAAGCTGGTGGCGGCGGCGGCGGCGAAAGAAATGGGAGATATGAAATGGAATGAATTAGGTTTTGGTTTGGGTTTGTGTTTTATATTTAAATAAAGTTGGTGGGGTAGGTAGTAGGGTGGGTATATATTTAATTTAATTTAAAAATATTATTATTAATATTATTTGTGAAATTAAAATCTGAATTTTGATTAAATAAAGTAAAAACCTGATTTTTTAAAAGTCAAAACTAAATAGCTGGTTTAGTGTAATTTCCACTTAGATAAATTTGTCGACACATGTAGGTCAACGAGCGACAAGTCAAGCCCATTTAACCCTCTAATTGCCGACAGGGAACAATACATAAATAAGGTATTTAAGTATCACCATTTCAAAATTAAGGTTTGAAGTTTTAAATTTCAAAAATCAGGTTTTCATTAAAATTTATTTATAATTTAATTATGAAATAATAATTATTAAATTAATTTATTATTAATATTTAATTCTACTATAAAATAATTAATCCACCCCACTTCTACCACCCCCACAACTCCGGGGATATTCCGACGACCTTTCCGGTCACCACTCTTCTCCGGCGACCTTTCCGACGACTTTTTCGACGACTGATCAGATTCCGACAAATATTTTAAGGTCACAGATCTATACAATTTGGTCACAATTCAAAATTTTTTAGGTCACAGTTCAAAATTTTCATAAGTCACAATTTGTTCATCGGTCACAATTTAAAAATTTGAAAGTCACAATTTTTTCACAGGTCACAAATCAAAATTTTCATAAGTCACAATTTGTTCATCGGTCACAACTTAAAAATTTGAAAGTCACAATTTTTTCACCGGTCACAAATCACAAAATTTGTAAGTCACAATACTTATTTATAGTCACAAACATCCCATTAATTGAACATATGTTATATTTTAGGTCACAATTTATCAAATTACTGGTCACAAATTAATAATTTCTAGGTCACAAAGCATTTATTGGTCACCGTTTATCTAATTCATTGGTCACATATTATTTATTGGTCACAACCTAACCAAATTCTTGGTCACAAACAACCTAATCATTTGTGACCACTCCCGAATCATTTGTGACCACCACTTCGCCACGACTACCACCGCCAACAAGATCACGGCGGTGCAACAAACTGACCACCAAAGCAAAACTCACCCAACCACTGGACTAGATCGCAACTGCACCCCACACTCCATCGTCACTGCACTCCACTGCACCCCGTCACAACACCACAACAGTCGTCACAGTAACAACAAACCAAAAAACCCACCATAGCAGCCGACCCATCGCCGCTGCCGCCACCACCAAGATCCAGCCCCCACCAACAGCCCACTGCTAACAGCCACAGAAGAACCACCACGCCCACCACCATACACTCACCTCCGCACCCAAACAAATCTGCACCTCCACGACCGTGGCACCCAAATAGATCTACACCTCCACGAACGCCGCTCCCGAATAGATCTGCACCTCTACACCCCAACCACCAACCCCTACAAAATCCCCAAATCGTGATGCCGCACCTCGACCACAACCACGAACATCATCACCATCACCCCCTAAAAAATCCCCAAGCAAAGGCACTGCACAGGAGAAACAAAATCAAAAACAAAAGAGTGCTGGCGTCTTGAGCGTCGAGCCACGATTTGGGGTCTTCTGGTGGTGACGCCGCTGAGCAGGGCGGCGCCACTATTTTTGATAGAGAAGAGACCACCGCACCACAGACACTATAGCAGGAGGCGAAGAAGAGGTGGTGACGTCTTGAGCATCAAGCCGCAGCACTGGTGGTGGGGTCTTTCGGTGGTGGCGTTGGTGCGTAGGGGCGGCGCCACTGTTGAGAGAGAAGGAGAAGACGGGTGAGATGAGGGAGAGAAGGGAGAGAAAAGATATGGAAAATGATTAGGGTTTGAAATTAAGTTGGATTTGATTTAAATAAAAATTAATTTAAAAATGATTAATTAAAACCTGATTTATGTATTATTAAAGTTGATTTTGGATTTTTGAAAATGGTAACTTAAAAACCTTTGTGGGTGTAATTTCCTCTTGCCGACATCCTTGGTCTGTCTTTGTATCTTGGGCTACCAATTGTGATTTTGGGCCAGTATAATTAAGTATTCAATTTCAAGCTTCAAAGAAGCCTACGAATAATAAACCAATCAGATTAATCATCAAATACCTAACAATAATTTATAAGTGAAAGTCAAACTTTAATTTTAAACATACATTTCGTAGGATTCACAATTACTACCCAATCATCTGCTTGCTACTCATTTCTATCCTATTATAAATTCAACGAATTATAATTTTATCCAACAAGCACAAAGAAAAAATTATCTAGGAAATCATTCAGCTGATAACCTCATAGTGGATTTTTTTTTTTGGGTACTCTTCCTTTTCTTTCTAAGTTGCCTTTAGGATGTGTCAATGTAACAACTTTTGCCAAATTCTCGATATTCAAAATAATGGAAAATATATCTAAGTTCAGCAAAACCCTAGAAGTTGTATTTTAGTACAATGCACCTCTTGAAAAGTATCTAGACTGTGAAATGACAGTATGCTGAATGGAGTTACTAATGGGCTTATTAATGGATTAAGAGATCACTTTTTGATACAATTCCCGCTGGGTTTCATTTTCCAATATTCAGCTAAAGTTCAATCCTAACCATCTTGGAGCATGTTTGAGCAGTGCTTATAAATGCTTTATATTATAAAATAGATAAAAATGAGGGGTGGATAATTGTGTAGTTTTGTGGGTTCTTCGAAATGTGTGAATAAAAATTGTGTTAATAAATGGTTTATAAAAATGAGCCAAACATACACTTAGTCCAATTTTAAACTGCATTTTACTAAGAACCGAGGTTTGAAACCAAACCTATCCTCAATAGGAAAGATGGGACGATTCGAGTGAAATCCAACGTAGATCCAACTATCGATTTTGGCAGTAGCTGCTACAGGAGCTGAATATGTAACAACAATTCAATGTTGCTTACAACCTAAAGTTTGTTGAGAAACGAATTTCTTTGGTAAGTTTCATTGTCAACAATGTCAAATAGGATTTTTCTTCTTCGTAACTGGATAACAAGCACCGAAAACCGTTTTTACATTGGATGGTTTGATGTTTTGATGATCCCTACATTACTGACCACAACTCCATTTCTTAGTAAGAATGGGTGACGTTCTCTTTCTTCATCATCTCTTTTGCAATCAGTTTCGTTACAACACCCCTTGCTCTAACTAACTGCCCACCCAAGCTTAGACCACATAGGCTCGAGATCATAAGCAGTTCAGGGGACAAGTAGAATCTCTTCATCACATAGCAGTCATATCTATTTTACTAAGTTATTCAATAATTCATTTTGGTTATTGCCTTAGTCTAGACTCTAGCCGATCTTAATATTGGTGAATTCATAAATACTGCCGATTACCTCCACTCTCTTTAGCATGAGATCATAGTAAACTGATGGGGGGATGCGGAGCAATAGGTCGAATTACTATATAAAGAAGAGTTGTAAACTATAGGACTTCTTGTTCGAGTAGGAGGTGAAATTATTTTGCATTATCCAATTGAAGTAATGAGCCTCCCACTATATAGACAGAAAGTTGACATAGGTGTCATGGGTAGAATTTTGTTCACATCTTAGATCAAACTCTTCCTTAGTGTCAAGGTAATAGCTATGAATTGTCATCGACTTCCGGGACCAATAGTGGATGTTACTTTTGCTCTAGTTTATCATCTGTACCATCTGACATCTATTATTAACAAGGAATATGGATTTGAACTTTAAAATACAGTCAACACTAGAACTAGTGATTCAATTCTTCAAAAGTTGTCCAATGAATTGGCCTAATTTTAAGCAATAATGCAACAAGGACATAAAACCTAAATTGTCTCAAAATATATAAGAATAATGAGGAATTAAAAGTAAATATAAACTTGGTAAGTCTTCAATAAAATATCTTTAGAATCTCCATCAGCTGCCTCCTTTAATTTGAACTTAAAACTCTGGTTGATATTTGAGTAAGGATATGCTTTTTTGACATATTTCATTCGATAAACGGACTTGATAAATTGATCTCTGTAATGTGCTAAAGTTAGACGATTGAAGGCTTCCTACCATTCTATGCAAAGCCAGAAAATGGAGTACCTATAAATAAAAGGTGTCGGAAAGTCTCTTTCTCATCCTCTCTCTCGCCCATTTACCCTCCCCAGCGTGCGAATGGATGCACGTGTAATCAAGATACAACTTGACTCTAATTTGTAAATATTCATAACATAACAGAGTATTGTGGATAATGATTTTGGTTGTGAAAAAGTTACAGTAACATTACTGTAACCCTGTGGTTAACCTTGCTGCTGGATTTTGTATTTATTCTCAAGTCGACGTGGGAATGATATCTTAAGTTTGTCTTTATAGACATTTTAATGCGCATGTCCTAATCGCCTTTTCTTCTGATGCATTCTGGATTAATTGTACTCTGCTTTTCTTGATGATGTCTTGGCCAAGCTTCAAATTGTGTTCCTAATTCTTCTTAATCCATTATATTCAAGTGAATTATCCCAACATATTTGAGACTTGGAAGTAAATTTAGTTTTCAAGCTTAGCCAAAATAGTATAGCAGTATGATTCAGTCCATACATGTACAAAATGATAATCTGATGCCTTAACTTGACAATCAATGGAAGGTATTTAAGTGGGTACATAGTGGCAAGTTGATGGCGAGGGAATTGGAGTGGGTGGGTGGCATTGATTGATTAGGTCTTTTCATTAAGGTTCTGCAAACTTTAACATCAGAAGTCCAGAAAAGTAGCAGGGTTGCCATTTGTGGACCCTTTTTATTGGAAAAGAATATTGGTTCTCATAAGACTTTAGAGCATGTACTTTTCGCTCTTTCCCAATGGATCAATTGTTATATAAATATACACATATGAAATAAATCATTGTTCTTTAACTTTCTGCATTTCTTTCTATTTTCATCACACACCATTGGAGGTGCTTGGTGGATCAGAATCATGGCTGAGAGTTGAATTTGACTTTATCAAGAATAAGATTAGTGACAATTTCTACTTTTCCTTCCCCCTAAGAAATCACAAGAAAAAAATTGAATGGAGGTAATGAATGATAACTGATAATCTTTAACTAGAAATACAGATGCCATTGGCAATAATGCACATGATGAAATGTTGAGGAATAATTGAATTTCAACAATTTTAAGTTGAGAAAGTACAAAACCATAGTCACCATCACTGTGGTCCATGTACTAGATATTGGAAGATTTTCTTGTTGTGGCCACTAGGACTCTTGAGCTTTGGAAATTCTTTTAGTTACCACAACCTTTACAATGTGTTCATGTGAATTCTCTTGCCGAATTCAATGTATCGTCACCCTTTAACCGACTATAAATTCAATCTTAATTGTAGATTGATAGAAATATTAATTGAAGGAACCGAACAGAGGTCATCATAATAAGGGGCAAAGTTAAGATTGTAAAGTTGTGAGAGCAGACTTCTATAACTAAAATCATTGGGGCAAATCTTGAAGTATAAAATTTTAGTTGTGAGGGTAAAATCGATAACTATAAAAGATTTAAGATAAGATTTAAAGGATTTCAAATTGAGTGTGGGACAGCTGACCCTACTACCCCATACTAAATATGTCCCTGATCATAATGTTATAAGGCTGGCTAAATGGGAGGGGAGCTCGTGTCTCTTTCGAGCCATTAAATTTTGCCAAGCTTGACACCCTAGCTCAACCTAATTCTCCTCCAATTGGCGATTTTAGTAATTAATCAAATATAATACTTGGGTTAAGGTCAAGATGGAAATTTATCTTATATCCCCCTCCAGGAGCCAAAGTATCCGATACCCCCAAAATAATAATGTTATTCATATGGAAGAATATCGATAGTCGTTCTACATGCTTTTAGGCTAGTCAAGTTTAATATTAAAAAAGAGCGTAATTAAAGTTTATAGAAGAAAAAGAACACATTGATAATCAATTGTAGTGTACTCAAATATCATTAAAAACACAAGTAAAAGCCACGTTAATTAATTATACATTATAATTTGTGGAGTTGTTTGTACTTGCAATTTGTAAAATGTGCGACTCTTAAAAGGGAATTTCAGAAAGAGAGTGGCACCCTATGATATAGCTTATTAGACCCGAAATATTGATGGAATATAACTTAATTCTTCCATGGAGTTGAAGGGGCAGCATCTTTTCTTTTCTTTTCCCTTTTTTTTTTTTGGGGGGTGGGGGTGTGAAAATTAGAAGAATAATGCTGCTTGAACACGGGGCTCTTAACAGAATTTGTTGACAAGTACTGCGTGGCAATACCTGTATGGATGCTTTTTTTCTAGGGAAAAAATTCACGACTCAGACTTTATCTATCCTAAAATCAAAAATCAGGCCCCAAAGTTTAGAATTACAAAAATCAGATTTTTCATGAATTAATTAATTATATTTCACAATTATTATATTAAATTAAATATTTAACTGTAATATAATATAATTAACCCACCCACCCCACCTCACCTCCCTTTCCGGTGACTACTCCTGTGATCGGCGAGCACTCCGACGACTGTTCTCCGGTCACAGATCTAAAATTTTTAGGTAGCAATTTTTTTATCGGTCACAGATAAAAAATTTTGTAAGTCAAGAAATATTTTGAGGTCACAGATCGATCAAATAGATGGTCACTGATCACAGATCACAGGTCACAGATCGACCAAATAGATGGTCACAGACACTTCAACCATCCGCCGTACCTGTCCTCCAATCCCAATACACTAACAATACTTTGTCATAGATCGCAGAACGACCAAATAGTTGGCACATATACTTCGTCCCATTCACCGTCGACCCCAATCCCTAAAACACCCACCAACAATAACACCACCAACCACCACCGTTGCCACCTGAACAGCACCACCATCATCACCCCATGACAACACCACCACAACTACCGCCGTAATAATAACAAAAAACAATCGTCTCATCGCCACCCGCACCACCACACAGCTTCCCACAGCCACACCCACATCAAATCCACACAGCACCATCGACACCACCTCCACCACGTCGCAGCCACTAGATCCACGCCCACCCTATCACCGTCAACAACATAGCTGCTGTGCCCAACAAAAAAACCTCAACCCCCTACAACCACAGTAGTGTCGACGCTGACATTGCTGTTATTCACAGCAGCGTCGAACGCTGCTCAGAGCAGCGTCGCGCTGAGCATCAACGCTGTTAATCGACAGCAATCGACGCTGCTATGAATCGGCATGGATGAGAAGCTCCGATAAGGAGGAGGAGGTAGGGAGGGAGGAGGAGAAGAGGAGGAGGAGGGGAAGGGGGATGAGAGAATCGATGGAGAGAGAAACTATCGTGTGTCGGGGGGGTGTGGGGGGATCAATTGATAAATTAGGGTTTTAAAAGAATAATTATTTAATTAAAATGATAAAAAACCTGATAAATGAAAAAAAAGTAAAAATCTAATTTTTTAAAATGTGAAAGAAAATGCCTGATTTTATGTAATTACCCATGTTCTAAAAAACGTGAAAGCGCGCCGTCTAGGCGCGACGCACTTCCAAACCGCGTCGAATTCGGGAAATGCGGAAAAAATGAGTTTTTCATCTAAAAGGCGCGCCTATGCACGCCTAGGCGCGCATTAGGAGCGCATTATCCCGCCTATTCCCCCCTTTTTTTTAAAATCTATTTTTTTTATGATATATTAAAAAATCTATTTTTTTATATGAAAATATATTTAATGTCTTAAAAATACGAAACGCATTATGGCGCTTATTCTTCGTATTGACACGCATAAACTTTTGATTCTTGATTCTCGGTCTTGACGATTCGTAACGCATTACGCATTTTAAAACACTGGTAATTACCACTTTTTCCTAACCATCCAATTAAAAATTCTATCTATCGTTGAGCCTGTTCAATGTAGCAGAGTTGAAACTTGAAGCTCTAACCTTTTTGTACGGAAACAAGGGTAGAAGTTGACACAGCACATGAAGGGTAATGGGCCCATTTATGAACAGTTTGGCAGCAACTTTGTGAGCTATTAATTATATTTATATCCCGTAAAAAGAAAAATTCAGATTTTAATATAAATCAAAATCAACAACTAATTTTAACTATATATTTTGTGGGATCAATAATTTTTCAATTCCACATTTTATTAACTTTTATCAAAATTTACAAAAAATCTGATTTTAATCCTCACCAAATAGATGTTTTATAGTTTTTCTTCAGTGCCCTACCAATGCATCCAGTCATCGTAATTGCAAAATTTATGATTGTATTTGACGTTTCATATGTAGTTCGTAATGACTTGAATAACTTGAAAGTTTTTATTTTGAAAAGAAAAAAAAACTTATATAGGTATGGCGATGTATGAGGTTGTGGAGCTTCATTAAAGTTCTGCAGTTCGAGATGCGATGGCAAGTGTCGATCCTCGACTTAGGCAGCATAGACTGCTGGGTTGGAGCCCAAACATAAGAGAGCCCCCAAAATTTAAAGCTCAATTTAATTTTTTGGGATAACTTTTATATATATAAAACTAATTCTCAATATCTATTTAACCTTTTTTTTCTCAAGATACTTATTAGTTCGTTTTTATACTTTAATTTTATTTATTTATTTTTTAACAGAAGTGTATACTTTTTATAACATTTGTAACATGTATTACAAAAAATTGCAACACACAATCACATATAACAAATTTTGTTATAGTATTTCATCATTGTCGTTGTTGTCGTCTTCACCACTTGTAATACACTGTGTTAAGCCACCACTGTCGACGTCACCACCACTACCAATTGTAACAAAATTGTGTTTAACTTACCCGTTCGGGGGTGGCCAAGTTGGTGGAGCAGGTGAACACGGAAACTAAGGTTAGGAGTTCAAATACCTTGCCAACACTTCTTCGGTCGAGCCGTCACATCGGACTTGCCTAGTGCCGTTTACCTCTCCTGTGTAGTGTGCCGGCTACTGCACATGGAGCAGGATTTACCTAGTACGCACTCACAATAGTTGGGCTTCCGCTCTCTTCGAAGTGGTCGGGGCTTTGCTAGCGAGTAACGGCTGTGGTTTCCTACGTAAAAAAAAAAAATGTTTAACTTGTAGTACACATTGTTATTCTGTCACAACCCCACTATCACGTATGCTTGCACACAAACTACTGCTATAAATCATCACCCAACTAGTCACCACCGGTTATAAACCAGCAAAAATGAGAAAGAAACAATTTTAAAGGTCACTGGAATTGAAGATTTGTCGATAAGAAAATTATCGAAGTCGTCGGTGCGGGAAATGATCAAAATTACTGATCACCACCTTAAAAATCAAACACCCGGAACCTACCACCATACCGAGACAATCTCCACTTACATTAAACTTTACACCAAAATTTATTTTACGTTATTTAATTAAAATTTATATTATTACTGAAATCGTTAAATTAAAAATTATATTAATGAATTAAAATATGGCATTTATTAATAAATTAAAAATAATAAACAGAATACCACAATTTAAAAAATTGCAATGGATTTAAAAATAATCATTACTTATTACTTGATTAGAATTTAAAAATAAATAATAAGTATAAATAACCATCACATTAAAATAATTATAAATAAATTATAATCTATTAATTCTAAAAGACAAAAAAGGATATAGATGGAACATATATTTGTTGTAAAGGGAAGAAAGGGCAAAATGGGGATAACTGAAAATTTCAAATTTGGTGTAACACCAAATGGTGTAACATTATTCATTACACCAAATTTTACACCATATTAGACATACTATTGAAGAGTATTTTACATCAAATTTACACCAAATTTGCCATCCCATTGGAGATGGTCTGAGATCACCACCACCACTACCACCACCATTACCTTGCATCATTGTAGCCATCAATGCCGCTCAATTTGCCTATAACATCTTTTAGATCTGAAAATTTTGGATCAAGACCTGAATGGTTGGTGGTGGTGGGGAAGACTGTGTGATGGTGGTGGGTTTATCACTTCAGGATAGGTGGTGGGTGGGTTTTGCAGTTTTTTGAGGGTTTGTATCCGATCAAGGTGAAGAAGATCGGTTTGATAGTGAAGGTAGACACGGTGGTGATAGTGGTTGCAATAGGGGTAGGTATGGTGGTGGATATTTCTTTCAGACCCCGTTTGATTGTTCTTTCTTTTCCATGTACGATGTAAATTAAAAATCATTTTCACCTTTTTGCATTTCTAATTGACTAAATTTTTCGTGTAATTGGTTTTTCACATTTTCTTGGTTTTTGAGGAAAAGATTTTCTAGGTAGGCTTTTTTTTTTTTTTTTTTTAATTGAAAGAAAATCTATCCCCAATTGTAACAAATTTTATCCTTTTAATGGACAATTTTCATGGAAAACAAAGTCAAATGAACACAAAAAATTCAAAATTTCAATATTTTCTAGTAAAAAAATTATAAAAATAAAATACAATTAATCGACAATTTTCAATAAAACAAGTTATAGACAATTCAATTCCCTATAATTCATTTTCTTTCTACACAAATTTCATTCTTACAGAAGAAATTAATAATTGAAAGAAACTTTAGCTCAAGAATTTATACTTCGAAATTCACTAAAATTCAGCACACAATTTACAGACGTAAAGGGCCAAATATATAGCCACTGAATTATACATACAGAGAACTAAATGTACTGCTTCGTAAGAATATATCACAACTAACTGTACAACCTAACGACTCAATAATGGTGAATCCCTGAATGAACGGAGCTGCAGGAAGGAATCGAATTTGTATAGTGGATCTTCAGAGAGCTGAACGGCATGAAGAGAGAGAGAGAGTGAACAGTGAACTTGACAAAGGTAAAATTTTACGTTTTATCCACCTTTGTTCTTTTATTAACTTCATCCTTCAAGTTCCGATTAGATAAATATGATCCTCTAGTCTCCAGGTTTGAATTAGATGAAAATGGTCCTTCAATCTTGATTTTATCTCCCCCCTGGAGTTTGTAGATTTAACTCCTACCTTGTCTCGCATTGACAGAAACCTGGCAGTGGATAGTGGCTTGGTGAAAATATCAGCCAGTTGGTCTTCAGATGGTATGTACTCGATTTCAAGTTCTCTGTTGGCCACTTTGTCTCTTACAAAATGTATATCTAGTTCAATGTGTTTGGTCCTTGCATGAAACACTGGATTTAGTGCCAATGATTTTGCTCCTAAGTTATCACACCAAACTACAGGAGTTACTCCAGAGATGCCATTGAGTTCACTGAGCAGCGATTGAGTCCAGCAGATTTCTGAAGTTACATGAGCTAAGGCTCTATATTCAGCCTCTGTGCTCGATCGGGCAACTACATGTTGCTTCTTTGCACTCCATGATATCAGATTTCCACCCAGATATACACAGTAGCCAGCTATGGATCGACGATCGTCTGGACACGCAGCCCAGTCAGCATCACAGAATGCAGTCAGGTTGAGATCATCACCTTTCTGTATTCTAAGTCCATAGTCTGATGTTCCCTTAACATATCTGAATACTCTTTTCAGTAAATTCCAGTGTGTGTCTGTTGGTTTCTGCAAGAATTGACTTAGTCTGTTCACAGCAAATGATAAGTCTGGCCTTGAGTGAACTAAGTATTGAAGAGCTCCAACAGAACTTCTGAAGAGTGTTGGATTACATAATTCCCTGCCTTCATTCTTTGAAACTAGTTTACCAGATATCATAGGAGATGTTACCGAATTTAGGTTGCAAAATCCGAATCTTTTTATAATATCAAGTGCATACTTGTTTTGTGAGAACACTAAACCATCTTCATCTCTTTTTATCTCTATTCCCAAAAACTTCTTCAATGTTCCCATGTCCTTGAGTGAGAATTTCTCATTTAACTTGTCTATGAACTTCTGCAACTGCTCTTTGTTACTTCCTGTAACAATGATGTCATCGACATACACAAGTATGATAATGGTGGTATTTCCTTCAAGCTGATAATAGAGTGAATTATCAGCCTTTGATTGAATCATTCCCCCACTCAGTTAATGTTCCTTTCAGTTCATCATTCCATGTTCTAGGAGCTTGTTTCAATCCATAGATTGCTTTCTTTAACTTACATACAAAATCAGGGAACCTGCTGTCTATGAAACCTTCAGGCTGAAACATATAGACCTCTTCATTAAGTTTTCCATTTAGAAATGCATTATTAACATCAATCTGTCTGATATCCCAGTTTTTAGTGACAGCAAGAGTCAGAATGATTTTAATGGTTGAAGCCTTGATCACTGGACTGAATGTCTCCTTGAAATCAACTCCATATGTTTGTAAGAACCCTTGAGCCACTAATCTGGCTTTATACCTTTCTATGTTTCCTTCACAGTCATATTTTAACTTGAAGATCCATTTACTCCCTATGACTTTGGTGGCTGTTTCTCGAGGAACCAATTCCCAGGTCAGATTTCTTTGTAGCGCCTCAAACTCTGCCTGCATTGCCCTTCTCCAGTTGTCATTACACAAAGCTTCTTTGACATTAGTTGGTTCTGAGATTTCAGCAGAATAGGCCTTTGGTTTAAAGATTCCAAGTTTTCCCCTAGTCATCATGTGATGTCCCGTATTTACCTCAGTATTAACTGTTGTTTCTGTTCTTCCTTCATTATCCACTCCTTCCATTTCTTCGCACTGTATAGCATCTCTCCCTGAATTTTGTAAGTTGTCAGAACTATCAACATGGGTTAAAGGTGACTGGGATGCTGAGTGATGAACATCAGTTGTGACCTGGAAGGGAGTAGTAAAGTCTGTTGGATCTAGCTGGTGATTTGGTGATAATTGAGGAGTGTTAGTTTGTGGTTTTAGAGAGGAGTTCAAGCTTTGAGAGTCCAGTGTGAGTGGCAGAGGATATGTGACTATCATAGAATCAACTGGTTGTGTGAGTTTATTTATAAAACCAGTTTTGAAAGGGAAATCCGTTTCATTAAACACAACATGTCTGGAGATGAACACCCTACCTGTGGGACTTAGACATTTATATCCTTTGTGAGAAGCACTAAAGCCTAAATTCACACATTTCTGAGAATGGAAAGAAAATTTGTGTTTATTATAAGGTCTTAAATAGGGAAAGCAGCTGCAACCAAACACTCTTAGTGCGTCATATTTCACTTCCTTTTTGTATAGAAGCTGATAGGGTGTTTTTAGATTAAGTACAGGAGTAGGTAATCTGTTTATAAGATAAGCAGCCATTGAAAAAGCTTCCCACCAATAATGAAGAGGTATTTCAGCTTGTGACAGTAGAGTAAGAGCAATTTCAGTCAAATGTCGATGTTTTCTCTCAGCTCTGCCATTTTGAGGTGAAGTATATGGGCAAGAAAACCTCATTTCGATTCCATTTTCAATAGCAAATTTCTCAAAGGCTCTAAACTCTCCTCCATAATCAGTTTGAATTTTCTTTATCTTTCTATCAAGCTGATTTTCTACCTGAGTTTTGAATTGTATGAATGACTTTATGGCTTCTGATTTATGTTTCATAGGATAAACCCAAGTGTATCTACTAAAATCATCCACAAAAACTATGTAATATCTAAAGCCAATGGTAGATTTTACGGGTGAAGGTCCCCAGACATCAGTGTGTATTAAGTCTAACGGTTGTGAGGCATGAGAGGCAGACAATTTAAATGGCAGTTTATGAGACTTTCCAATTTGACATGAGTCACAGAAGAAGGAAATTTCATTAAGAGAAAATTGTTTATTACATAATTTCATGACAGAACTCAATATTTGAGCTGAAGGATGACCTAGTCTCCTATGCCAAATTTCAGCTTGTTGAGATTGAGTCTGAGGTGTAGTGCAGGTAGAATAAGCAGCAAGTACTGGAAATTTTGAAACTGTTAAGGCTGATCTTTGAAATTGATCTTTAGGCAGGGTCAACTGATAAAGTCCATCCTTAAGCATCCCTTGAGCCACTTGTTTCCCCGTTAGCAATTCCTTGACAACACAAAAGTTAGGATGAAATTCAAAGAATACTCCATTATCTTTGGTAAACTGGGAGACACTAAGAAGATTTTTCTTAATTTTTGGAACATGTAAGAGTTTATTTAATACCAAATTTCCAGTTCCATTATCAGACAAAATTTTGAAGCCAGTATGAGTGATTGATAGAGAATTACCATTACCAATCTTTATCCCTTCATTGCCAGTATATTGTTGTGCATCTGTCAAGTTCTTTAGATTATTGGTGACATGGCTTGATGCTCCAGAGTCAGCATACCAAGCTGGATCTTCTAATATAGTTGGAGACGCCAGGTAGGCTGAATGAGTATCAATACTGCTGTGAGTAGATCCAACTGATTCTCCAGTCTTTACAGCACCAAAACTTTCATTGTATCTTTTGAAACACCAACCAGCTTGGTGATTTGTTAAACCACAGATTTGACATGGATTTTTGTACTCACTTTGTCTGATATTTCTTCCTCTGCCTCTTGCTCTCCCTCTATTGCCTATGTTTCTGCCAAATCCCCTTGTTCTACCACTGAAGTTTCCACCTCTGTTATATCCTTGGCTGATATTGACAGATCCCATACCAATTCTAGCTTCATTTAGGTAGTCAAGTCTTGCTTCAAATGTAAGTAGAATTGATGTCATTTCATGCCAGTTTAGCTGATCTTTTCCATTCAGCTGAACCACCACTGGAGTATAATCTTCATCGAGTCCAGTTAACACATGATTAATGAGATCTTCTTCATTAATCATCTTGCCTGCAACTTGCAGATTATCTGCCAGTTTCTTCACTTTGGTAAGGTACTGATCCATAGTCATAGCTCCTTTTCTAAGCCTTTGTAACTCTCCAGCGAGGAATATCATTCTTGATTTGTTTAGAACTCCAAAACTTTGCTGAATAGCTGACCATAGTTGTGCAGTAGTAGTGCTTCCCATCACTCTCATGGTTATGTCTGGTGACATTGAGGCATAGAGCCATCCCATAAGGAGAGAATCACTAGAAATCCATTTGATGTATTCTGGATTTTCTTCCTGCCTGATCACTGTTCCTGATTCAGTTGTTTCTTGAATGGAAACAAATTCAGGCGGACAGGGCTTCGTTCCAAGTAAATGCCCTTCAAGATTATGCCCTTTTACAATGGGCATAACCATATTTTTCCACAACAGGAAATTGTCTCTATCCAGCTTAATAGAGAGATTCTGTGTTAGGTTTAGTGTAGTTGATTGATACCGAGTTGAAGGTGTTGCTGAAAGTGAAGAAGTATTGTTTTGAGACTGAGTTTCAGATGAATCAGCCATAGCTCTGATACCAAGAAGAAATTAATAATTGAAAGAAACTTTAGCTCAAGAATTTATACTTCGAAATTCACTAAAATTCAGCACACAATTTACAGACGTAAAGGGCCAAATATATAGCCACTGAATTATACATACAGAGAACTAAATGTACTGCTTCGTAAGAATATATCACAACTAATTGTACAATCTAACGACTCAATAATGGTGAATCCCTGAATGAATGGAGCTGCAGGAAGGAATCGAATTTGTATAGTGGATCTTCAGAGAGCTGAACGGCATGGAGAGAGAGAGAGAGAGTGAACAGTGAACTGCACAAAGGTAAAATCGTGTTTCTCACGATTTTACGTTTTATCCACCTTTGTTCTTTTATTAACTTCATCCTTCAAGTTCCGATTAGATAAATATGATCCTCTAGTCTCCAGGTTTGAATTAGATGAAAATGGTCCTTCAATCTTGATTTTATCTCTTACAATCAAACGGACCCTTAGAGTTTGAGATTGAAATCTGGTTTTTTAATTTGGACAATACTTTTAGAAAAAAAAAATTCAAAAATTAAGTAAAATCATGGTTTTAACATTTAATTATCATTATTAGATCAATAAGATTTATTTATTAAAATTAGGTGTTAATGAATTATGTCCCTATTTGATGGGGATTATCAAATTTTTAGTTGACTTTGATAAAAATTAATAAAACGTATCGTTAAAAAGTTAGGAGACCTGTATAATGTGATTAAAATTAGTTATTGACTTTGATATAAATTAAAATCTTGATTTTAATCCCTACAATAGGTGTTATATATATCTAAAATATATTATCAAATAATATACATTTAGTAAGTAATCTTGGATTTTAATGTTAATTACCATCTTTATCGAATTTCAAAATCAAAAAATTTGGAAAGAAAAAATCACATTATTACTAATTAGATTCAAAATTTACTTTTCATGCTCAAAACAAAGCTGTCAACCTTGAATTCAAGACACAATTCTTGCATGAAATCATTATTTACAAGTAGACATGTTTTAAGTACATGAAACCATACAATAGTGTCACATATTTATGAAAGATTGTCACGACACAATCTTATAAATCAAATCATACAATGTAGTACATCACAGTCACATAATGTGTTGCACATAGTTTAGATCACAATCACAAAACGTCATATGTCTCGTCACACTACGTAATAACAATCCTTGCACGAAATGGTACTTTTTCAAAGATGTGTCTTAGGTCATATCTTAAATTGTCTATGCATACTTAAAACTATAGATTGTCACAATTTTGTGATTGAAACTAACAGTCACAATTCATAGACCACAATTACACAACGTATTAGATCAAAATCACAATTTTCACACAAAATGATCGAAAAAAACTATAGTTGATGTCTGTGATTAAAATAAAAATAAAAATTTACATACAAATGATTATAAAATTATGTGCTTTATCAGTGAAAAAAAAATTATAAAAAAAAATTTATAATTATTGTATGTAATTTTATTTTAACCTATTTATCGAAGGCCCTATATAAAGTTTAACTTACGACCCTCAAATCTCAGGACCAGCCCTAGCGATGATGTCACTTTTCCAACAATGTTCTGAGTCAGAAAGGATAAGGGTGGGATGCGGGTGGTCCAAGTATCCAATCTCATTTTCGCTTTGCTATTTCACACGTTAGTGTTTTATTGTAAGAGGTTAAACGAGGATTGTGCCACTTCGTTCCTAAGAATGGAAATAAGGTGGTTCATACATTAATATAATTAGTTGTCACGTCAAGTAGCGTGTAGTTCCATTGTATTCTTATTTTCTTTCATCCAGATTTAGTAAAAAAATTCGATTGATTTTCAACAAAAATAAAAATAAAAAATCCTTATATGTTAGTTTTTTCAAACTTTTTAAATGAAATGTAACCTTATTTGAAATAGCCTTACAAATTAATAAATAATAATAATACTAGATTTAAACAACGTGCAATGCACGTTTGCTTAGTTTATATATAATTTTTTTGGTTAAGAATTACATTTTTATTAATAAAGATGTAATTTTTTGGTTAATTAAATAACTGATGATGTAATATTTATATAATTGATAAATAATTACACATTGTGATATATTAAAAAAAAGAGTATTAATAGAATCTATAGCATTGTCTTATAAATAAACATCGCTCATAGTTTTATGAAAGCCGTTTGAGATAATTTTGATTCTAAGATGACGATTCAGTGTTTTCATCATCTTGCACTGCTTCAATATAGAGGACATTAAACTGTCTATATTTTTTCTCATTTAGTTTCTCCGGATCTACATAAACTTGAATCTTCCAAAAATTTTTTTTATAATTTCTCTGCAACGCTTTTAACATATGGTCGATTTTTCTACAAAATAAATATTGAATAGGTTTACACAATTAATAAAAAATACAATTATTTTTTAAATAACTTATTATAATAAAAATCAAGTTTGAAGAAAAATTTAAGAGATACCTCTCCAGTATGTCCCATCAATTCAACTGTTGAACAACAAAGTGCATGTTTTGCTATTTCACCAAATCTATAGCAGTAAAATTTAAATCAAAATTAACAATTAATTTTAACAACATATTTTATGAAATTTACAACTTTTCAATGATACATTTTATCAACTTTTGTCAGAATTCACTAAAATTTCGATCTTAATCTCAATAAAATATGGGCTTAGTATTATATTGATTTTTTATAAGCGAAATAAATGTAAATTAGCCTCGTTGAATAGAAGGGCAAAGGCTTTCGAAAATGGTGTTTGGTCTTGCAAAATGCATTTTTTATTTTCATGCTATCCTCTTTTTCAAAGACCCTATCGTATCACCATGCCCATCTATCTTAGAATATTGCTTTTTTTATAATCGAAATAAATTTAACTTGATTTTGATTATTTTTTAATTTTTTTTTATCAAAGTGATGAAACTGTAAAAAACGTTGTAGAATCTTTTATTTATATTGTTCATTTTGAGAATAAAAAATTTTATTCATATCCAAATTACTATAATGCCTCCCCAACTACAGATCATACGCTATGTTTCACAAACGCGAAGAAAAATAATAAAAAAATAATATTTAAAATGTAAAATCTATATTCAAATTCAATCGGGAAATCCAAAAACCTCTTTTTTTTCAACATGAATTTTTCATATTATCATGATTCTTGAACTTGAAAAATATGTAAAATACTACAATTTCTTGATTGTTAACTAAGATACAAAAAATATTAATTTCATGAAAAATATAAGCCATTCTTGATTTCTAACCAATCATTTTCAACAAGCCTTCAATCGATTTTCAAAATGTAAAGAATGAAATTAGGACGATGAAGAAAAATGATTCGTGTAAGATATATGTCAAGAAGAATCAGAAATGGAAGCCTCCATCTTTTTAACCATGAGTTGCAGCCCTATTCCATACTTGGGCACCAAATCTTCCAATCTCCACCCCACAACCGGATCCATCTCAAATTTCCACTCAAAACAAAAAGGAAAATTTTATTTGCACATCAACTTTTGTACACAATGGGCTACACCCCCTCACATAGGAGTGGGACCCACTGCTTAAAATAAGAAATTCCATTAGATTTTCCGTCCAAGCAGGATATTCCGTTTCATTGGCACTTTTAATATATAGAAGATATATATAATTAATGATGTAATATATTCCGTTTCACTGCTTAGTTTTGTTTAAGAATTAATTTGTTATTAATAAAGATGTAATTTTTTTGGTTAATTAAATAATTAATGATGTAATGTTTATGTAATTGATAAATAATTAGATGTGTGATTTTGATGTTGTGATGTAAGTTGGTGAGATCAAAAAAAATAAGTAAAAGTTGACAAATTTGGAGGAAAATGCTAAATTGTAAGGGATCCAAAGTTCGGGAGCTAAAATGTAAATACTTAAAAGTTGTGCCGAACTTCACGATGAAGATTTGAGAGTGCTCGGAGTCAATTGGATAAAGGAAGACGTCAATGGAATCAAATTTAGTCAAAAGATGATCACAAATCAATTTCCAACCGAAAAGTTATGCTCCGATATTTTAGTTTCATATTGGGACCTATTTTTGGCATAGAAAGTGATCGAATTGGAGAATGATGTCTGAATCAAAGTTGTAACCAGATGAGTTAGCTTTCCAACGCATTTTGAATCGCCTCAATCGGATATCGGAATACAAAGTTATGATAAAAATACCGAAAGAAGGTGCAGCTGCCTGTTTAAAACAAGAAATTCCGTTAGTTTTTCCGTTAAACCAAAAAATTTCGTTAGTTTTTCCGTTAAACCAACAAATTCCGTTAGATAGGCACTTTTTATATAGAAAGATACAAAAACTTGTCATATAGCAATGTCAAGCATGCATGTGTCTCTTGGTGGGCATGGAAGAATGACGTATTCATATCTTCAAAGACAATTGGCATTGCATAGCATAAGAATATCGAAGCAATGAGATAAAGGTGAAGACTTATTAATCCCATTGCTAGGTCAAGTCAGACCACATCACCTACGGGAGGGTCTATGTCAAAATTAACACTTGAACAATTTTTTTTTCCTTCTTAATTAATCGATTATACGAATCTTTTTATGTTATTTTGTTCGACTCATTTGTTATATCTATCGAAAAATTTAACACTGTCTATCTTCGGCAAATGACAAGTTATTATAGTGAATTTGATGTAAATCTTGTTCGATATTAACTCAGAGGGGTTGTTCAATTGGTTAGACTTTGAGCTTGCTCTCCAATGGTCACCAATTCAAGTCCTCCTCAAGGCCACTGAGATGAGTATCAGACCGTAAACTTTAGGCCCCCATGGAACTAATCGAGGTGCACACAAGCTGGTCAGGATATCCATGGTTATAAAAAAAAAAATTTTTGTTCGGTATTGTTTATTATCTATCATTATTATGATGATCAGATAAAGCCCTTCATTAAATTTCGTATTTCTTGTTTTTCCTTAATAAACTTATACATGAGTCTGTGTCCAACTTTTACCAATTAGACGGATTTTATAAGAAAAAACCAAAAGAAACAAACTTATAGAACATATGAAAAAAGATGGATTGGCAAATGTGGCCATGGAGGATCCCAATCAATTAAACAAACACCCATGGCCTTGGCCTAAAACAACAAATTACTGCTCAAGATGCCAATTTTTACCCATAGATAATTTTCAAGTTCCAATAGCAAGGAAATAGTTTACTGGATGTCACATGGCAAGGCCTTCTCTTTTGTCATCTCACTCATTTATGTGAAAAAACAGAAAGCTATACACAATGGACAGGTAGGGACTATCAAATAATGAGAAGATATCAACATTTTTTTCATCAAATTTATTATTTTTGGTCAATGTATTTAGCTATGTCAACACATCATGTGTCAAAAATTCGATTAAGGCAAATGTTAATACAAGAAATGGGAAAATCCTATTTCGTGTGGCATATAAAAAAAAATCTTAAAATAGTCCGTCATGGATAGCCTTTTCAGATATATACTATACTGATTTCACACTCGAAAACTTCGCCTATCATACATTTGATATAAGATTTCCATTAATTGTGTCTTTATTAACTTTAAGTGTTTAGATAAAATAAATCAATAATAGTGTCAAAATACAATACAAGTCTCAAGAGAGATTGAAACTAGTTCAAGGTTTATAGACACCATACATCCCATCTATATTTCACTTTCAGATGTCATTTTCTACACTGCAACTTCCCCATCACCCTCCATCAACCCACACCCCCCCATCACCCACCCAACAAGATTTTTTACTCACATAGCCAAGTAAAGAAAAGTGAAATGAAAAAAATAAAGGGGAAATGAAATGAATGGTCAGGGAAGGCTGTATTATTAGTGATTCCCCTATTCATTCCTCATCTTCTGGTTCTTCAATAAAAACCACCAAAAAGTAATAAACGACAGCATATTAAGGTCGTATTATCAGATAATAAAAGTCTTTGTTTACTTTATAAATACACATCTTCTATTGCAGTTCCCTTCCATTTTCTGCATCTTCTTGTGCAGAAGTTGTAGGAAAGTTAAGAAAATTCAAAAACCCAACTGTCCTAGTTTCCTTTACCAGGTTTGTGAAGCTAAATATATGTTAAAAATCAATTTTCTTTGGTTCACCTGTATTGTCATCAATCAATTCCTTCATTTCACAGCCTTATTTTCTACACACAAAAGAAAAGAACTTTCTTTGACTGCAAAGAAATCATCGACAATAAAATTCTCTAGACTCTTGGGTTTTAAAGACTTCTTTTGCTTTTTATCCAATAAAACTATTTTCAAAAGGTTGATTTTGTTCAAGAATAAGCTAGGTAATGACGTTGTTTCACTTGTTTCAGCTCAGGAAATGGCATTGCAGAGTGATCAATCAAGGGAAATTTCTCCTCAGAGGAAAATCAGTAGGGGAAAGATCGAGATCAAGAGGATCGAAAACACCACAAATCGTCAGGTCACCTTCTGTAAGCGCCGCAACGGCTTGCTCAAGAAGGCCTATGAATTATCTGTACTCTGTGATGCTGAGGTTGCTTTGGTTGTCTTCTCTACCCGAGGTCGTCTCTATGAATATGCCAACAACAGGTGAATTGAATACAAATAGACACTTCAATCTATCAAAATCATAATTTGAAAGGGCCTAATTAAATCTTTTTTGAGGATCTGGGGTGTTCACATACTTTGTTAATCTTCTAAAAGACCCTTTTTTGTTCTTGTTTTTCAGTAAGATAATAATCTAGGTCACTTTTTTTTTTTATTCTTCTTAATTTCTTTTACCCTAAAAGTGGTACAAATTTTTAGTTTCATATGTTTGTGTTTGATTTAGTTTCTTCTATAGAAATTTTGGGAAGATTTAACCACAAGGATACGATCATTTCTTGCACAGGGAAGATTGAGTTTTTGTTTTTTCTTCACCGTGCTTTATGGAGTTTCAGTTTTCTTGATCCCATTTAGTCCATCTCTTAGTAAATGCATAAATCTCTTGCAAAAAGAGAGCAAATTATATGTATTTTGCACAACTCTGAGACCAGTTCCAGTCTCACTCCATTGTTGATTTGTTGTTAAATTTCCTCTATCTTCCTTTTGTATCCTACCAAGAAAGCTGTCAAGCAGATTTTTCACACAGTAGTGAATGGGCTCTGAAAAAAGATACTTAATTAGTCCCAAATCCAAATTAATTTTCTCTTAGATCAAGTCAAATCTATCTTCCCCAACCAATCAAACTGAAATTAGGGTTTCAGAAAGTATTCTTTGGTCCTTCCTTTACCACACGTGTAGTACTAAATAATGTAAAAATTAACCTAATTAGGGTTTACTTTCTTCAAATCACTAGGCCAAAAAATTTCAAAAGCAAACCACTAGATCTGTTCCCTAATTAGGGTTTCTAGTTTGTGTAGATCCCCAGCTTGCTGAGCGTTAGATCTGTCACCAACCAATCGAAAGCTTGTTGAAGTTAGCACGGGTTGTACATTTTGACACAAACTTGTACATTTCTCAAACTCCTAAGGAATTAGGATCCGGGTTTCTTTATTTCTTTATTTTTTTTCCTTTTATTTGGGGGAAGATTGAAAACATGGGTTTTCTCGTTCAGTTAGAATTGAACGTAGATTTATACAGAATGGTCTCAGATCAAGAATCTTTAGTCATATTACGCTCGATTTTCTTGTTCTTGACTTCTGACAAAAGGAAGTGATGGGTCATTGATACCCATAAATTTTCTCGATTTCTCACTCAAATTTTATCTGAAATGGTGAAAAATAGAACCCATATTTCTTTAAGCTATCTGAGTAGAGGCTTTCACAAAGCTTCTGAAATTGTTGAAACTAAAAGAGCAATGGAACAGAAGTGAAAGAGAATGGCCAACCAATGAGAGGTACCGAATTCTTATAGGTGTGGGGGTGGGGTGGGAGGAGAGAGTCAGACTGCAGACAAAAATGAACGGAAACTGCAACCAATGGAGAGTTTCTGGACGTCCGATCTCCGATTCTGATGCATGGGAATGGCTGCTTCAAATGGACGGTTCTGATGTTCTCAGAATTTCATATGGACAAGACTCGATTCTTTGATTGGCGAGTAACCTTGGGTTAAAAGGTATTATCCATAGTGTAAATGAAGTTACGACCAGAGAAACCCTAAAAAAATGAGTCAAATCATATTTCGGGATTTAGTCCTGCTTCGCAAGGACAGCCAATAAGTGGCTCGACAAAATTAAGGTAGCAGTTGACCGAGGAATCAGGGTGTCTCCTCAGTGTTGGGTTAATTTCATATTCATTCATGAAATGGGACAATTTGAGTAGACAGAATGAATTGATTTGACTTAAGACAACACTCACCTTCTGTACATGGTTTTGCATACCCAGCTTTATGAAAAATTAGTTTATTTATTTCTTTACAATAATCAAAGAAAAGTGTTTAATAAATCACTAATTGTATATACTTATTGAGTTGTACCAATATTCGATGTATCCTTAATATTCACGACAAGTTTAGATTAACATCCAACATTTTATCCTTTTATCAAACCTAATTCCATTGATAAAGAATTGATCAAATTCCAATCTTGAATTTGATTACATAGTTAAAATTCCGAATATATTTGCCTATTACTCTCTACTACTCGAAATTACCTATGATTTATAGAGTAGTATCTATAGGTATAAGTGTAAACAAATTCTTGATGTCCAATGGTACAGTGTCAAAGAAACAATTGAAAGGTACAAGAAAGCCTGCTCAGATTCCTC
Organism: Fraxinus americana; assembly: GCA_035079005.1. NCBI lineage: Eukaryota > Viridiplantae > Streptophyta > Magnoliopsida > Lamiales > Oleaceae > Fraxinus > Fraxinus americana. The sequence continues at coordinate 12,169,281 of CM068728.1, read as the reverse complement.
AAACAGTGGTTCGATATCTGAAGCTAATGCTCAGGTACAGTTTCAGACTTAATTTTTTCCCCTTTCTTTAAAACTTTATATGTGTGGGTTTCAACAAATTTTGAGGGGATCAAGGGTTCAATTTTACAAGTACCATATGATAGTTTTTAGGGTTCATATCAGGGAAATGGAAATACATAATTTAATACATCAAAAACCTGAAATTCTAAACTTTATTCGAGAACCATTGCAGTTCTATCAGCAAGAAGCATCAAAACTGCGACAACACATTAATAATATGCAGAATCAGAACAGGTGAATTTTATTTTACTGGTTCATCTAATCTTATTTGGTACAATAATTACAGTGTTTCAAGATTTGTCTGGCTGTGTTGATTTAGGAACATGCTTGGTGAATCTCTAGGGGCACTGTCCCTCAGAGAACTCAAGAACCTCGAGAGTAAGGTTGAAAGAGGCATTAGCAGAATCAGATCAAAAAAGGTACCAATTAATAATTTGTGTTCTTGTCAATAAATTATGTATATGGATGAAATTACTTCAGAGTTCTGCGACTAAATTGTCTCCTCTTTTTATGAATCTCAGAATGAACTGCTATTTGCTGAAATTGAGTACATGCAAAAGAGGGTAAGAAATCATTAATGCGTGCCATGTATGTTATATAATAATTACCTGGATTTAGCCTTTCATTAAAGCTATATAGCAGTCCCCAAATCTAGAATCTATTAAACATCACGTGATAATTATTTTTTGGACGATTTTAACCTTACTACAGTTCAATTATTTCAATAATACAACAAAATCTTTGTCATTTATTAATTTCGTGTTATTATTTCTCAATTAATTAACATTCACATTCATCTGGACTCAATGAATCTTGACTGGATGAATCTCAATTTACATGAATCTAGAATTGTTATAGATAAATTTACGTCTATTCATGTATCTAGAAAATTTAATAGGTGTCTTTATTCGTATTAACAATTAATTCTTATGTGTCAAATGTAGTATAAAAATGTTGCTTATTTGTATTCATCATCACAAAAAAATGGAATCATAAAAGTTGAGTTTTGAGAGTATAATTTCTTCTCATATTCTAAATTATTTTCTTTGGTTCATTTGAAACTCGTCAAATCCTCCTAACAAATTGATATCAAATATTACTTTGTAATGAACGTTCAACTTTGACTAGTATTTACAGAAAGGTTATTTTTCGCAGTTTAATTAAGGTTAGTTTCTTTCATGAAATGTAAAAATAAGTAACAAGTATTTCTCTAGGAACATTTGATACATAGCATTGGATAGAACTCGACAAGACCATCAATCAAATTCAGGTATATGTACTTCTAACCTTAGCCAGTCACAGTGTGCCAAGCAGTTCGTGAAGTCGTATACCAGGGCTTAAGATAATTCTGTGGAGTGGTTGAGGATCCATAGGTTAGAATGTGAGCTCTCTTTAGTACCAAGATGTGCGTTTTGCACAAGTATTCAATTCTATGAACAAAAGGGAAACTTCCTGTAGACATCTGTTTGTTTTTGTTGCAAATAACCCTTCTTGTTTAAGTTTATTCTATGTTGTAGAATGTTCCAGAATCTGCTTTAAGTATTATTTCTATGAACAAAAGGAAAAGAGTCAAGCTTGCATTAATATTTTCTTGTATAGCTATAGTTAGCCAAGGGAAGAGTGATTATGTTGAATGTTTTATCGTTTTATTTCAAATACCAACTTCCTGATTATTTTCTTTCCATGGAAAAATGATTTGACAGCAGGAGATCGACTTACATCATAACAATCAGTATCTTCGAGCAAAGGTCTCTCTCTCTCTCTCTCTCTCGATCTTTTGTGCGTTCGGGGTGCACATAATATATGCATAAGTGGAATTATATATAAATGTGCACAGTAGTGTATGTTCAATTTTATTTTGTCTGTGTAATTTTGCAGATAGCTGAAACTGAGAGAGCCCAGCAGCACATGAGTCTGATGCCTGGGAGTTCTGATTACGACCTTGTTCAACCTCCGCCATTCGATGCTCGAAACTACCTTGAAGTCAATGGGCTGCAACCAAATGATGATTACCCTCGGCAAGATCAGCCACCTCTTCAATTAGTGTAAGAATCTCGTACATCACTACTATTCTTCTCCATTCTTGATATAACCACAAGAATTCCGAAGTATGTCCAAGCTGGTAACCATTCGTTCAAAATTTTTTTTTTCTCGTACTTATTTTCAATCACATATTCTCACAATATAATATTCTTCACTTAAACACAAAACATTTTTCTACTTTTTAATCACACGTTCTCCAAAAAAAATTACTATTCAAAAAATCATTCTTTACAAAAAATGAATGTCAATCAGGGGCTATATTTGTAAAGCATTCAAGTTGTTTATTTTCAAATGCACTAGAGTTTGGGCCTAACCATACAATGCACATGTCTCCTTGAGAGGATTATACCATGTCACCCCAATATTTAAAGGAATTGAAGTAGCTCTCAAGAGAACCATTACAAATCCATGCATCGCCTTTGCTTATTTTCGATTTTATTATGTTTTTATTGCTTTAAGACTATACAGAATTGATCTTCTTTCCACAGTAAACGAAAGTTATGTTTCCGGTCAAACCCTTTTTCTTGGTCAAAAAAGCAGCTTGTTTGACAACAAAAAGGGTTTAACAGGTTCTGTTATACTATAATCTATAACATTTTCGTACCCACTGTTGTCATGAGATCAGGTCTGTTAGACTATAATCCATAACTATGAACAGAATCAAACTGATGCAGTTGATTCTTTTATTTTGTCAACAGCTGATATAATAAAGGGCTTCTACAATTAAGATAATCAAGTTCGGCACTTAAAGAAGACTGATCAGCAAAGATCGACTTGAGGAAGTAGATCATCTTGTTTCATAAATGATCATAGACTCGTTAATGTGTCTTATTTTGTATGTTTGTTCTATGCAATGTTGTGTGAAAACCTAGTAGACTGGTATGATATCTTTTGTCTATCTGAGTTTGTAATCCAAATGTTGCTATATCTATGGATTAACCAGGGTCACTTGGCCTAAGAAAAAGCCTTGTGCTTGTGTTCAATTAATGCATTCTATAGTTCTTGTTGGAAATAAATAACTCAGAAACTTCAAATGCTGTTCTTTCTTCTTTTCTAAATTTAAAAACAATTCATTAGAGAACAAATGAACTTGACTGCCAAATTTATGTTAGAATTTGATCCAAGTAAGGAGATAATAAGCCCGTGTTTGGTTTTCTTGATTAATTTCGATATTTGTTTAAAAACCAGTAATACAAACTGAACCGCCAAATTTAGGTTGGTTCGGGTTCTGCGACAAGATCGTTTTGGTGCTCAATTCACCTAAACCGACTTGGACGGTTTCGTTGTTGGGTTGGGTTCATAATCGACCCGACCCTAACTAACAGAGAAGCCACGATGAGGTTTCTGAAGAGCTTCTGTCCTGTTTCTTTGAGTCTTCCTGGTCCTCGAGATCCATAGTTATAAACCTTTGGGCTTTGAGAATGCCCCAATTTCTCACACTTGCAAATGGTGGGTGGAAGAGGAAATTACACATAGGCCTGATTTTAGATATCAATTTTCACAAATCAGGTCACAGATTTAACTTTTCAAAAATCAGGTTTTTTTTTTTAAATTAATATTAATTATATAATTCACCTCAATTAATTAAAATAACCAACTCAACAGATTCAACCCTAACGTTTTCTCCCCTCCACCCCCATTCTCTCCTCGCCCTCTCTCTCTCTCTAGAAATCGCCGCCTAACCCTAACAGACGGTGACACAGCACCAACCACCGAACGCCGCCTCCACCGCCATGTCAATCCTCGAAGCGACGACGAGGCGCCCTCCTCTCCTCTCTTCCCTCCTCTCCCCTCCCCTCCCCTCCCATTCTCTGTGAAGCCGCGACGCCGTCCTCCCCTCCCTCTTTTTCGCCGCCAACACCGCCACTGCAACGCCTCACTACGCCAACCACCGTTGCTCACGGAGGAGCAGATTTGTCCGTTCCATTTCTTTTTTCGATTGGATGGTTGAGTTGGGAGTCAGACTCGGTTTTCGGGGCTGCGATCTGTGTGCGGTTGGTGCTGTTGGGTGTGGTTAGGTGCGGTTGATTGCCGTGGGAGGTGGTGGTGTGAGTTGTGCGCGGTGGTGGTATGGTGCGGTGGAGGTGGATGTGCAGTGGTTTTTTTGACGGTGATGCTGTGTCGTGGCAGTGGCGGTGAAGGTGTGGTGGTGAAAATGTTGGCATTGGAATGGGGATTTTGTTGTTGGGAAGTGGTGGTGTTGGTGTTGACGAAGGTGGTGATGTGTTGGTGGTGGTCACAAATTGTGACCAATAAATTTGGTGGTGTGTGACCAATAATAATAAATTGTGACTAAGAAATACTCTGTGACAAAAAATTATTAATTTATGACCTAAAAATTATTAATTTGTGACCTAAAAAATATTAATTGTGACCAATAAATTGATAAATTGTGACCTAATTAAGTATTGTGACTTAAAAATTTTATGATTTGTGACCGATAAAACAATTGTGACTTTTAAATTTTTAATTTGTGACCGATGAATGAATTGTGACTTTAAAATTTTTGAATTGTGACCAAATTGTATAAATCTGTGACCGTTATATATTTATTAATAAAATATATAATTAATTAAGTAATTCAGAAATAAATTTAAATAAAAACCTGATTTTTGAAATTTAAAATATCAAACCTTAATTTTAAAATGTGTATAAGTAAAAGCAGGATTTATGTATACTTCCCATGGTGGAATATGGCCACTAAAACCTAATATTTCATGTGCTTAAAATGAAAATAATAATAATAACAATAATAATTTATAATATATTAAATATCATATCAAGTAAAAATCATTTTTATGACAATTTTAACCCTGCTACAATTCAATTATTTTAATAATACTCTAGTTTTCGTTTTTCGATATGTAATAAATACAAAAAAATAATTGTCGTGTATGAATTTCGTGCTTTGAATTCTCAATTAATTAACAATTGCATTAATTTAGACTCAATAAATCTTGATTTACATGAATCTATAGTTATTATATATGAATTTATTTCTATTCATGTATCTTAAAATTTTAATAGATATTTTAATTCATGTATTAGCAATTAATTCTCATGTACCAAATGTAGTATAAAAAAGTTGTTCATTTGTTATTTCATCATCACAAAAAATATGAATTATAGAAGTTGAATTTTGAGAGTATAATTTTCTATTCTTAAATTTGTATACTGAATTTTATTTTCTTTAGTTCGTTTGAAACTCATCAAATTCGTCCAACAAATTGGTATCAAATATTATTTTTTCCGTAATTATAAAATATTTCATAATAACGTACAATGCACATTTAACTATTACTACTAATAATAAAAATAACAACTTGATCTCATTCTCAACATTAAATAATAAATTTTCTGCGTTTCTTAGCAATAACAGGGCAATAAATGCAATATGAACAACTAGTCACAAGTTGGGACCAAAACATTGGTCGCTGTTTCTCCAAAGAGGCTAATTTATTCTGTCACTAATGCTCAAGTTTAATTTAGATTATGCTATCATTAACTGGTTTTAACAAGCAATTTGCGTGTAATTAATAACAATAAATGAACAAGATCATATTATAGATTCCCAAGTGAAGGGACAGAAAGATGGGTAGCTGATTCCAAAGAAGGCACACCGAGTCACCGACACATTTATCCCAAGGCTATGCTCAATGATTAAGTTTTTGGATCATGATTTGAAATTCAAATTTTTTAGCAATCACCGCGTGTTTTTTCAAGGTATTAGCGAACTTTAGTGGTGTATATAATCCACTAGTGGGGTAAAATTGTGGCAAGTAGTAGTTGTTAAGGTAGTTAGGGGCGGATCCAATGAAAGCCTAGTACAAGCATCTGTGGCAAGTAGTAGTTGTTAAGGTAGACTGGTAGTCGTTGCCATCTATGTAAATAGTGTACAAGGACGTCCTAAGATGATCTTTGGCTCGATCCATACTTCCAAGTAAAAGAGCAAGGCGGGATATTGTGGTTCGATGGTTTTGCAACTGCATGTTTAGGCTCAAACGATCACCCTATACAAATGTAACACTGCAAATCCGTTATTATCTAAATAAACATGTGCGCACACCAATGACTATTACATCTACTTGAAGATGCCTTAGAGGTACCTTCATAAAACTTATTCATTTCTGCTTATAAGTAAATAAAAGAACACGTGTAATCATAATTGAAAATAAGCTACTTAAAAGTAATAATAATTTTAATTTTGTTTGAGCTTAGACAACGTGCTCTTAGTTGTCCTTCTGATGCAATAATAGTAACTAGAGTCGACAATACAAACTTCTCCTTTTTCACTTCATTAAATTCACTCTTATATATATTAAATTATTAAAAACTAGAATGTTTTCGATACTTTACAAAATGGAGAGTCGTATAACAATGGACGGAAAATGCAGGGAAAAAACGAGAGCGAAAAATAAGCAAGAGGCCAAACTGCCTCTTGTAGCGCTCCACTCAAACCGTTAGTATTTGCAGGTGGCTGCTAGTTGACAAGTTGATTCACAGGGGCGGAGCTCAATAGAGTCCAGTGCAGGCCTGTGCATGTACTGAACTTTGGGTTTAGTCCGAACTGACTAATTGAAACCGAACCGAACCGAACCGATCCAAACCAAACTTTTGTTTGATTTGATTCGGTTTAAGAGCTAGAATGGATTGGTTTGGGTTGAAATTCATCCAAACCGACTAATTTAGTTTTTATTTTTGGTTGGGGTCGAAACCATTCCAAAACAAACCGAGCCCAAACCCAGTTCCGTCACCGTCCAATCTTACAAAAGAAAGAGTCTTTATCTCTTGAAGATCTCATTTTAACTAAAAATTCTTGTTGGGTCGCATTCTAATGAATCTTTTCAATAATCTATACACCTAACATTAATTAAAGTGTGTTTGAGACACATTATTTTGAAAGAATGTACTATTGAATAGTAGATTGATGGAGAATGTGTGATTCAAAATGAAAGAAAAGTTATTGATGTGATGGAAAATATTATTTTATTGAAGAATGTTTGGTTGAAAATGAGTAGAAGAATGATAATAAAAAAATAATGTGTACCAAAGAAAGCCTTAATATCAATCTATTTGTGAGCTCATAATAAAATAATTTGGGAATCCAATTAAACTTGTTGAACAACAATATAATTATTAATACATTCTTGAAATTATTTGCAACTTTTGGACCAGATTGCTAATTTTATAAAAGTGTTTCTTACAGTTAGAAGAACTTTTAGAGTAAGTTAGTCTAATGTGACTTGCTCTAAAAGCACTTCCAAAATTAGAAGTACTTTTAAAAAGTAGTTTTCAAATAAAAATAAAAGTAACTTTTTTAAAAACTCTCTTCTACATGAAGTAAAAGTAAAAGGCATGCCAAACGGGCCGGGCCCTTAGTGTTATAAACATTTAAAGGTTAAAGGGTTAAACAAATAGTCAATTCTATTTGTGAGCTTATAATAATAATAAAAAAAGGTGTTAAATCCAATTAAACTTGTCCAACAACAATATAGTAATTAATACATTCTTGAAATTATTTGATGATACAACAAACTAAAGAAGCAAATGACAAATTCTGAATCTCTTTATTTAATGTCCATTTTCATATTCAGAATTACAATTCAATATGAATACAACTTTTCCCATGAACTCTAGTACAACAAGAACAATCCCTGAAAATTATGAAAACAATTGGAAAATTATATATAGAGAGGAGGAGGAGGGGGAGGAGGGGGGGGGGGGGGGTGGAACAAATAATTATTACGTATATGATTAAATATTTATTATCATCTCCAGTTTCAGAGTTGAGCTAAGCGACGAATATCGATGGGATATGCATCTGATGGCTTCTCAGCACTATATGATCTTCTACCGATGATGATATTTGCAGATTCACCGGGATGGAAAGCATCCCAAAATACATATTCCTCTCTATTTTGACAAGGCGTTTGAAATGGGAGACATGTTATTTGCCCATTATTTCTTCCCACACCACAACACCCTGCATTTGTAATCCTAAAACCTGCGGAACCAAATCCATATATGTTAGATTTCTTTACATAAAATTTCGATATGACAGTTGGTTGTTCGGGATTCAAACCCGAAACTCGTCGGATGGAGTTAACGACGTTTTTAAAACTCTGACTCAGCCATCGACCGATTTTCTATTGAACTAGTTGACAAGATTACATTCTGGTTTTCAAATTATAATCAAACTAGTTTTCAGGCTTGCCTTGGATGGCACTGGTAAGCGGATCCAGCTCAACCTAAAGCCACTAAATTTTAGAAAATTTTATTTTAGAAGATAGTTTTAGCAGCAGAATCCACAAGTCGGATTTTTATGTGTCCCAAGTCCTCCAAGTTGCTTGAGCCACCTCGATGGACCAGTGTAAAAACTTGCATATATGCACTCAGACAGGATCATTTTTCAAAGTTTGAGTAATTACCAAAGGCTGAAGGATTGTCAATCAAATCCTGGAAAATTCCATAGGCATTTATGTAGATAAACTTTGCATCCCGCGAAATGCTGTTGAAGTCATCAACAAGTGCTCTCAGCTTATTGTTGAATATTTGATTTGCAACGTTAATCCTTCCTACACATGTTGAGCCATCAGCACTGTTCTGTGCCAATGCATTTGGACTGCATCCAATTTGACCAATTCCAATTAAAACAAACTTCCTCGCTCCATAATTGTACAAAGTCTATCCACACAGAAAAATTGAGTCAGATTCTATTGAAAACCTTAACCAAACCAGCAGGAAGTAGACTTTTTCATGTGCTGCTGTGCAATGGTAAAAAAGATAAGTTTTTTACCCTTATTTGCTCGGAGTACTGTTGAATGAGAACATCGGCATATTGTTCGGGAGAAAATTGCCTGCCAGTTGAGTAGTAGAGAGGCATGAAATAGTTGTTAAGGTAATCGTTACTCCCCATTCCAACTGAATAAATACACTTGCTAAGATAATTTGCAGCAGAGTCTTCATCCCCTAATATGTCCACCACTTGTGACACTGTGTTCTTGTAATTATTTACCTGCCCAGTAAAATCTATCCGGCCGCCCTACAAAATTTTGCTAACGAGATTTAACAATTGCGAAATCTTGAAGATAATATCATTATGTGGAAAAGTGTTTTTTAACTTACCAATTGCTGGCCTGTTTCTGATCTGATTCCCGCAGCTGCTGATGCATAGTTCACTCCTCTGAGTATGTCTTCGCCGCGGGCAGCAGCGTAAGGAGGAATGTAATCATCGAATCCCAATAGCTCAGCTGTATATATACAAAAGCCACGCTAATTTTAGTAGAAGTTTTAAGTCGTACCTTAAATTAAGTCATTTGGAGAGCGATGCCTTACCAATGACATCGACTGTAGTTTTACCATTGGAGAATCTTCCAGTTGGTCCATCAGGAAAATCAATTCCATAAGGTAAATAGTTAGCTCTTGCCAAGGATTGGATGTTATTGTTATTACCATTGTCCACCAATGAATCACCAAATATGAAGTAACACGGAACTTGGGGTTCCGCCATAGCCTGCTCAGAATGAAGCTCCACCACGGCCAAGGCCACCACACACACCACCAGCCACATCTGATTCTGCCCATAACCACCCATTTTTCGAACAATTAAGCTCAATTAAAAAGAAAAAAAAAGGCAACAGCAAAAAGTGGAAGAGGAAATAAAGAAAAAAGGCCTAAAGGGCTGGTTTTGTGTGTGATGGAATTGAAGTACGTATATATTGAATGTTTAGGACAGAAGAGTGATCCTATCTTTCAGCTAAGGTTTCTGCTTGGTACAAATGAGTAGTTGCATGCATTGATTTCACGCGGATATACAGTGAGATTTCCAGTGTGCCCACTAGCTATGCTGATTATTGAATTTGAACTTCTAGGTTTTTGAAAATCATGCACTTTTGAGTAATCAATCTTCCAAGGCCTAAAGACTTTTTTTTTTACTTCAATTGTTACTTTTTTGTGTTTTGTTCTTGTCACGCGTTTTACACAACGTAAATTATACCGCAAATATACGTTGTCAAATTTTGTAATATATGAATGGAGTTAGAATATCTAATCCACATAAATTTTAATTTAATTTTTTTACTAAATAATATAATTGTGCAGCCTCTATTTATCTAGAAAAATGAACTTTTGAATCAATGTTTTAAACTAATCGAATGATGAATGTGGCTACAAATTCAACAAATAAATACAAGTTAGGAGAATAATCAAGACGAGAAAGCTTAGGGTTATGATTTAACATATCTATCAAATATGATTCTCAATTATATAGTTATCTCTAATCAATTTTTCAAAATTTATAAGCAAAAACCTTAATATAATATTACCACTCTCTCGAGTACGGGATAAAAATTAAACTTAGAAATTAATTCCAATATCCATTTTTCGAATTAAAATCGAAGAATGATCAAGTCCATGGTTCTTATGTGGAATAAGTTTCAAATGAATTATACTTTCTCTTAAAACCTATAAAAACTTAATTTGTTTTATTTTATGATCATGCCTAAATTTTCCTCTCACGAGTACCGGATTATAAAGTCTCAAATTATTCAATTAGTTCTCAATTAATTGAATGTGTTAACAACAAATAACACAAATAAACAAGATTGGGAAATCTCAAAGAAATAACTATAATAAAATCAAACTATATTATCAAGTTTTGGTTATATCAAACCCTATATCAGAAGTTTAGTTCACGACGGAAGCCATAGAAATAATCAAATTCATAGAAAACAACATAGAGAAGAGAATAGAAAAACTAATTTTGGTAGATCTTTAATCTCCTTTGTGATGTTGTTCTTGATTTCTTGATGATTGCTGGATTGAATTCTTGCTCTTGACTAGATAAATTGTTGTCGAAAAGGGGTCTTTAGAGTTATATTTATATAATCATGAAGTTTTGGAAGAGTTAGTGTTGGATTAAGGTTTTAAAAGAGACCAAAATATGCAAAATCATTTTTCTCGCCCTGCAAGTGTGGCGCTGCGACTTCGCGTTGCTGTTCAAATTCAGTAACGGTGGCGCTGCAGCACCACTAAAGTTGCTCTGCGACTTTCGGGTGGAAAAGCAGCATTGCGCATTATTTAGTATTTTTATCATAACTTTTTCTCCTAATATCCGATTAAGGTAATTCAATATATGTTGGAAAAATAACTCAAATGACTACAATTTTACTTCAGATTACTTTCTCCAATCCAAACTTTTATTATGTCAAAATGGATCTCAATTTTCAGTTAAAAATACGGAACATATTTGTGCTATTGGAAATTAATTTGTGAAAATATTTTGATCACATTTAACTCATTTTTGACTTCCAATTGCATTTGGATGACTCCAAACAATCTTCCATTATAGTGTTGTGGTTTGAATCAACTATTGAAAAGTTGCAATTGAGTTCTTAAACTTTGAATTTCACAATTTTTCGCCGTTATTCATTTCTTCCTTTCAATTTAGCCCCCAATCAACAACTTTCATCAAACCAACATCAACTTCTACTTAATTCATGCCAATATCATTCTTTTTCCAAGTTTTACACCATTTACATTAATTCACCTAATTTATAAAACAACGTTAAAACACACGTTGAAACGTCCTAAAAACTCTAAGACAAAGAAATTAACAAGTTTAAGATGTATACCATACTCATGAGTTCTGCTATTGAATGTCGGATGGAAAGTCCCTAATCCAAATATCTAGCTGAAATCTAGGCCTGCATGGATAACATCTCATCTAAAAGCTTACATTGGGATGCTTATTCAAATTTTTTTGTTTCATCGCACTTCTCAAATGCATGCCAAACTTATTTTTCGTAAAGCAGGACACGCAAGCAGAAATGATCGTAGAAACTGTCTTCTTTATCATTTAAAATTTTAAATGACACATTCATTTATTTAAAATTGTAATTAGTAAATGAAAAATTGATCATAAATGATCCCTATTAATTACTCATTACTTTCTAGGGTAAAAAAATGTGTACAACTACCAAAGTGGCTTGTGTTTGTATACCCATTTGTAGCAATTCCCCTTAATTTTCCTGCACGTTGTAAATGCCTCGTGAAGTAATTGACCTGCGCACGAAAAATTGAATTAACTATGAATATCATTATTGTTGTGTATTAGTCAAAGTTGAAGACCTTAAAATATATGAAATGTACATATAGGTTATATTTACACTTAATCCCTATTTGATTGGCATTATTTTTCAGGGAATTAGGAAAATATTTTACACTTTTCACTTTTTTAGCTGTTTGATATGCGAAATTTTCCACGGAAAATATTTTCACCTTTAGCCCACACATGTGCATTTTCCAACTTTTTGATGCCACGTTGGCGGGAAAAAAATTTTTTTTTTTTTTTGTTGCAATGGAAACAAATGTCATAACCAATTGTAAAAAAAAATTCACTTTAATGGACAATTTCTATGTAAAACAAAGTCAAACGAACACTAAATTTTGATAAAAATTTTTTTTTTTTGAACAATGGAAACAAATTTTATAACCAATTGTGGAAAAAAAATATCGCTTTAATGGACAATTTTCATGTAAAACAAAGCTAAGCAAATAGAAAATTTAAAAATTTTTTAGGTGGAAAATTATGCCAATCAAACACATTTGAAATCATTTTCCCTGTTAAATATTTTCTAGGCAAATCTTCTCCCTGCAAAACATTTTCTTTCCACCCATTTTCTACCCTTACAATCAAACGCACCCTTATTCCATATTACGTTACGTAACAATTTGCAGATCAATTTTTTTTTTTTTTTAAATTCTTGAAAAGTTCAATTACTATTTCATTTTAATCTGAAAAATTATTTTGTAAATATTTTCTAAAATATATTTGAAAATAAAAAAGTGACTCAGATTGAACATGCTGTCGGAGTTCTCGATGTCATGGTGTGAACTCAAAATCGACGGCTGAAGTTCGACATCATTTTGGAAAACCATCCAGTAACAACAAAAATTTCGTCACACAATCTCAGCTTTAATTATTCCTCATTAAGAACATTTGTATCATACATTACTTGTAAAAGATTTCCTTCAATTAAAATGACGAAGTCGAACAAAGTCGACTCCAAGCAAACGAAATAACATCAGCTATAGTAGATCAAGAAGGAGAAGATCCAAGGATGAAATCAGATGATTAACCTATTGTGGGCATGTGGATTTCTGGGAAGTTTGCACACTGAAATTTAATGCTTGGTAGCTATGGGCTATAGCAGCCAATTAATTTAATGTTTGGACCAAGTCAGTATTGTTCAGTAACGTGTGGGTGTGCATAGATGAACATTGGACACTGTTGATTAATGTGAAAATTCTGCATTCCCGTTACAACCCACATGGTAGAAGAAAACATCTAATGCACCAATTATTGTGATTCATTCTCTTGCCGACAAAATGTCACACAAGTTTAAGCAAACAAAATTTCCCTCTTGTACTAGTTTTTCTAACAATAAATGAGCAAGGCAACAAAATCAAACCTTACATCTAGGGGTAGGTAGGGGTGGTTAATGGTCAGTTTGACAAGACTTTTGAAAGTCAAAAAGTTATTTCTGAACATGTTTGAATAATTTTTTAAGAATGTTACTACTAGAGAAATATATCCTAAGAATGTGCTTCTACAAGAAGTAGAAGCAAAATCACAAAACTCCCATGAAGACTCGGTAAGAAAGAAATGAGTTTAAGCAAACAAGTGATCGACATTGGCTCGGATTCATGACTTATGAAACGATTCAGATATATCTTCTTAAACCCTCTGCCTTCTGAAATGATGAATTTTCGGCATTCTCCTTCAATGTTACAAGAAAGCTCGATACAAAATTCAGGCCAACTTGGCATGTTGGAATGAGCATGACTAAATAGGAATACAGTCAACTTCGATCTAGTTCAAGTGTGGTCTAGTTCAAAGTAGGCAGTCACACCATTTCATGCAGGTTCAAGGGTACTCACTACTTTGGAAATCATATCTATTTCATCCTATGAAGATATATCAACTCAACACTAACCCATATTTGGTTAAGCTTAAAAGTAACATAAATAACTTTTATGTAAATTTTGTTCATTCTTGTAGATAGGAAAAAAGTTACTTATTTTAACAGTAAAGCAAATGTTGGCATACTTTTAAAATAAGTACTTATTTCTAACTTAACCAACCAAACACATATTTGGGCAAATGATCAATATAGAAATGATCAAAAAAAGTTCAAGAACTTTCAATCCTCCAGAATGGACAAGAAAAGAACAATAATAATAGAAACTTCAACACCATACCAAATTTATAAAGTCAACTAACACATTTAAGTGATTGTACGTTAAACAGCTCAATATATTGAATATAAAAAGTGTGACCAACTAATTGAAAAGGGCATGGAAATCAGAGAGGATAAGATAATCAATGTCATTGATTAAGATAGCATTTATTGAACATGTGATCATGATGTAGTGTCAATTCAATAGGGCAGTTGAAGGAACAGCAGTAAACGCATACTTGGATGAGCATAATCCGATATACGACTTCGTCTTCTGCTGCATGGATGACAAGTTGGCACCTCAAGCCCCACTTTTCGACGTTATGGACAGGCAAAACCTTGCTGGGATCAATTTCCGAATGAATGTGGACCTCATGCTGCCTGTCCTCGATTTTGACATGGTTTAGCAAGAATATACGGACATGTTTATAATGTTGAATTTTTCATGAAACTTAAACTTTATAAAATATTATGAATTGTCAAGATTTTCGTATCAATTAAATTCCGTTGCTAAAGACGGAAATTTCCATCGCTGAATCCTTAAATTCCGTCGATAAAGACTTTCACAAACAGATTTTATTCGTCGATAAAATCTGTCGGTAAAACGCCCGCTGGTAATTTTACCGACGAAACTCTTTGTCGTCGGTAATTAGCGACGAAATATTCCGTCGGTGTTTAGCGACAGACAAAATCGTAGCTAATACAATTTTTCCGTTGACAATTTGGAAAAAAAAAAATGAATATATATATATAATGCTGACATTCAATTTTTAATGTAAAGACTAAGTAACAAGTGTTGAAATTAGGTCACACACTGCACTGAGCGACATGGAATTGAAATTTTAGCATTTGTATCCCCACGACACTGGTCACAAGTCACATTTTTAAACAATTACATTTCTAACCAATACAGTTGTAAGTTGAATAGTCACACTAGGTCACTGCAAGTGAATTTGTAGTTCGGCTCCTAAACATTTGAAAATTACTAAACTAGCCCAAATAATTTTCTAGCAACTCATGACCATACCTCTCATTAATAACAACTATGAAATCGTATTCCAAGCATGATAAAATATCACAAACAAATATTCAAACATAAAAATTTGAGATATTACAACTATACCACAACCCAATCTGACATAAATCAAAAACAACCTTACGAACCGTCAATCATCATCGTCAGCCATCATAATCCGTCCACCATTCGCTGTCATTATATTACGAACACATAATATGGTACACTTATTATTAATCACTTGGCTGCTATACCATCCGTCGAATACAATTTCCGTGTTGCTTTTAGCCGAATTTACCATTTCTTTATCTAATTGTATCATTTATTATTCATTTAGTTATTTGTTTTTAAATATATATGTTGGAGTTTCAACGGTATTTTTCATATTTCAAGTTGTCATTTTATTATCATTTGATAAAGAAAATAAAGAATACATCATTGTCAAATTAATTTTTTACCAGTATTTTCGTGTTTAATATAAATATAATAAAATTGGATGAATAATATAAAATTACAAAAGTCATATTTCTATTTATTTATCTTAATTTTTCTTCAAATTTTTCACATCACTAAGCAGGATAATTGATTTTTTTCCCTTCTAAAAAATTGAATTGATACAACTATAATGAAATATATAGTAAGCTAAATTAATATTATTAAATAAAGGTTCATGACCATTTGCATTTTTTTTTTTCTCACTAGGGACCTACCTATTTTTCCTATTTGAAAATGAGAGGATAGTGGTCCTTTTTTTATATTTGCACACCAACAACCCATTTGGACCACATTATTCCCTATTAAATTATAATTTTTTTTCTTATCAATCACACATTCTCCAATAAAATAATATTATACATAAATCTAAAAACTTTTCATTATTTTTAATCGCACATTTTTCAAAAAATTACTATTCCCCTCATTATAATATGGAATAATGAGGGTCAAAGAGCGCTAAATATTAACATTCTTTAAAAAGAGTACGATTAATGATCTCACGGTACTGAAATCATTAAAAGAACACCCAATAATTTATTGGGCAGTGTATGAAAATATTTGAAATACGGGAAAGAAATACAATTCCATAATATTTTCAAAGGGGTTGGCCACTGGTTATCTATTAGGAGTTTGGATTTAATACCGATATTTTAGCAACAAATCCAATAAATCTAAGTGCAGTGATAGTTTATTGATCTTTTTTGAAAAGGGAACATGTGAGTTGTTTATTTCGAAAAATGGGCTGATTCAATTAGCTGGACCTTTTTCCTTTATAACTAAGAAAGAGAGGTGCATAATCTTGCGAATTACTTCTCTAAAAATTAAGAAATTATATGTAAGAATAATAACATTTTGCGATTGATTGACAAATCTACTTTGATTCTCTTGGAATCAATAATTTGGGACGATAGATTGGCGAATTATTGAACGGAGCGGATTTGAAGCAGCATGGACATATTGTCAACAAATCTATAGTCTGTCCCCATTAATTGCTCGAGCATCGATCTAGAAAGAATCTACTTTAAGTTTACTGGTAATTCATGATCAACTTCCTTTCGTAGTACCATGCACACATGGAAATTCAAATACCTGCTGTCCCCTTGTGTAAATCAGGGATGTCCACGTCAAGAAATAAACGGTAAAGACTATTTGTGCACTTAAGACAAGGACTAAAGATTATTTCCACCAAATTCCCAATTATAACTTATAAACCAAGAATAATGGTATTCATCTTATTGCCCTAGTTTACCCACTTATTTATCATTTATTTTTACCTATTTATAATTTAAACATATTGTGAACAACTCACAAATATGCTTGATGTACACGTTTAGACGATAGTAGGTCGCGTGATTATTTTTCAATAAAATCGTAAGCCTTTCAATACATACGATAATGAATTAGTAATTCACCGCTACTTTGACTATGGTTATTATATAATAAATAACATTACTTGTAGACAACTGGGTTTAAAAGATACTAATCAGGCAAAACCTCTTGCCAATAAATTCTCCAATTTCACAACTCATCTATTTCAAAATTGACCGTTTTAAATCTCACAGGTGATATAAATGGATTAAGCCATTTGTACATTCTTTTGTTGACATGAAGTTTGACATGCTTTGGAAATTTAAAGTGTTGTTGGCGGGAAAGTGTATAATGTTTAAAAACTGGCTAATCATAATGCGACATGTGGCATAATATCAAACTTAGTGTAAAAAAAAAATGTACAAGTAGCATGATCCGATATAAATTGCATGGCAGTTTAGTTTGGAGGGTTCCATTGTAAAGTATGTTGGATAAAATAACAGTAAAGTGTAGAAAAACTTATCAAAAGATCGAGTCTCGTGACAACACGATATCCTAAAGCAAAATTGCCCGCCGATAACTGCTGCGATCTCTGTGGACAATCACCTTCAGGATACAACGATCAAATAAACCAATTGTGCAGCAATCACAAAAGGTTTTCAGAACTCTCAAATGTACTCCAGAAATATGTAAAACTAAGAACTATATTTTTTCTGTATAGAAATATATAATCTCGTTTTTCTTGTTTTTTTTTCTAATACCCAAAAGTCTGTTTATATAGGCAAAAAGAGATGTAACTTCTTCCACCATGATCTAGTATTAAGTTGCAGATGTAATGGCCAATGGTAATGGGTATTAATACTGGGCAGTTAAAACTGTCATATTCTACTGGCTAGTTGACCCATTAAATAATTCCGAAAATGATTAAAAAAAATAATTATTTTATTAGAATCAATAAAGCCACCAACCCACAAAGCTCGGCCACATCCGCCGGTGAGAGAGAGAGAGAGTTCGGATTTGAGTGGAACAGTCCAGAGAAGTGTGGTCTGGAGACTCCTGGGGAAGGGTTTTAGGGTTTTAACGTGTAGGTATATTGAAATTGGGCTATACTGGGCAGTGGGCTGGGTTATATGGGGTTAAGGTTTACTTAATGTTAATTGGGCCAAAATTTTGGGAAGCCCAATTATTAAAATTGTCTAATTAATTTTGAGAAATAATAATGGAAAACCCGATTTTCCAATTAATTTTTTTTTAACGGGTAATCGGTTCGGTTCGGGACACCATCGCTAAATACCATACCCGCCCCTAAATAATACGGTTCATTAAAATCAAAACCATAACCGCCACATTGCACCATCGGTTTGATTTTTTTCGCCCCATTCGGTTTGGTTAACCGCGGTTTTCGGTTTTAACAATTCGAATTGCCATCCCTAATCCACACAGACTGGGTATGCATCCCCACTGAGGATGAATAGTATTTTTCTTTATTAACCACATATTTCGCGAGATCCAATAATATGCCTCTTAAAAAATTGGAGAATCTTGCGTTGGATCTTCCCCACAAACCAAAATATAATATGATGGAAAATAAATTATCCACAGATGGGTCTCCTAGTAATTGGCTTCATCTCTAGCGAAGCAACTGAATGATGTAAAATAGAAAACTGCAAGACAATCACTTTTGGCGATGTTCATTATGCCGTGGAGAAGCTGGGATTTGAAAACTGTGTAGAACCGTTCGCACTTTTCCTGGACAAGAACCAAGCACCCGTTGCACCATCAGTTTCTTCCGATCCCAAATTTGAGCTCTACTGCCTCAATTTCTATTCTAATTGTGTCTCCAGTACCACATTGCACACAAATAATGTACTTTGCACTTCGCCATAATCACCTCAATCCAATTACAATGAATAGGTACTTGGGGAACGCTTTGGATGGTAATGGAGAAGGCTCTTCTTCTTCCAGCAGCGAGGATAGCCCTTCAAATCTTGATTTATTCTCACTGCAATTTGATCCCTATTGGTAGTTCATGTGAATGTAACTGTACTTGTCCATATAATGCACAAAATATGTTAACTGAAAATTGGGCATTACCCTCTTCATTTTTGCCACAAAGAGCACAGAACAATGCAAGATAAGAACTAGGAGTGGGCAACGTGTCGGGTCGGGTCGGGCCGATTTTTACCCAAACCCGACCCGAATTAACCGGTTTAGGGCTATTTTATAAACAGAATCACCCCGCTTATTAATAGGAGGGTCAGCAATTTTTTTTATTTCCTTTTTTTGATTAATTTCAAACTGCCAAATGAATTATTGTTTGGTAAATTACACAATGGAGTTTTAGATATTGCTTATGACATACTATTTAAAGCCAATAAGCAGCATCAAGCTGCAAATATACAATGCCAACATCAAGATACAGGGTGTGTTTGTCTCCCATTATTGGGAGAAAAATAGAGTAATGAATAGTATTTTTTGGAGAATGTGTGGTTGAAATTTAAGGTAACTTTATTAGTTTGTGTGTAGAATATTTTATTGGGTGAATGTGTGGTGAAGAATCTTGCTGTAGTAAACAATTTTTTGGAATAATGGTAGACAAACAGGGGCACAAAAACTATATGCACGGTCAAAGCTAAGCTACAGCAGGATTGAATAGTAATTAACAATATTAAGCAAGAAAAGTCGTCAATATATTGTCTTAAAATAGAATCTTGAATAACACATAGGTGTTATAACAAGATATCTACAAATCAAGCCTCGTCTTGTTGCTATGTTGTATCGACAACAAACATATTTTCACACTACATACTAACAAATCCAATGAATGAGTTCAAAAGCACCTGACATCACCAAAACCTATTCTAAAACCAACTATATGTGAACACTTTTTTTCTTTTTGTTTTCACCCCTTTATGGTTTTCTGTTCAAGAATTTAAGGGAAAAAATGAAAAAAGAAAACACAACCAAAAGCTAGAAAACCTATTTTCTTAGATTTTCAATTAGGTAAGAGCATATATATAACATAAAATAAATTTAATTATTTTTAATTTGTTTTCGCACGTTTCATTCCACTAGTAGTGAAAACTGAGGGCTGAATACCATAGGCTTGAGCAGTTCTATTATCTCCTGGGCTTGCCTCAGTCTGATGTCAACAATATTGGCAGGTAAATTAGCCTCGATCAGGATGTGAAGTGGTTCATTCAGGTGCTCATAGGCAGGTCGTCCCCGTAGCTTATCCTTCAAATTGATACGAACAAAGAGAATTAAAATTTACTTAACATTAGAGTCAGAAATATACCAGTTGGCAATATACATGAAGTTTCTTTTTTATCGATCAATTTACACTTTGTACCTGCAGCCTTATTACCTTTGTATAGATGGCTTCCATTATCACCCTTTCTTTGTGACTTGACCCTTTCTCGGTTTGTCTATTTGATCAAACCTTAGCAGAGACAACAGGGAAAAGAGGCAACGAGTCAAACAAAATAAGAGAATAAGAGAATCCATCAAGATGTGAATTTCAAGAACCACAATTCAACATTTCAGCTGCAAAACTACAAGATACACTGCCTCAAATGACAATAGAGAGAAACCATTGACTGATCTTCTTTGTTGCCCTTCTAATCCCCTTCTACCCCAAAAAAAAAGAAACAAACAGAAATAAAGAAACTATCTTATTTTTCCTTAAATGAAATGAAGTTTTCCAAAAAGATGATGTGCTCAGGTTCATCTATGATCTATATGCCTTGGTGTCAAGCCCACACAAACACACATGTCCCAGCATTAAAAAAACTTATGACTAAAGGAAAAGAAAACTAAATTGGAGCAACAAATTCAAACAAATGTATACTTTCCAAGAAAAAGAAAATTAGAAAATATAATGCAGACAAAAAAGAGATGATAGGAGAAAGAAAAAAAGGGAGAAATGGCTAAAATGGTAACTCTATAGTTTCAAGGTAAAGCTCTGAGCTGCACGAGTATTACAGAAAGCTGAAAAGGGAAAAATGGACTACCCCTCTGGCCTCTGCCTTTGGGTACGTTCTAGTGTAAATAGACGTTGCTAAAGGCACTTTTCGCAACGTTTATTAAACGTTGCAAAAACATTTATATTTCGCAACGTTTAATAAACGTTGCAAAATATCAACTTTTTTGCAACGTTTAGAGCTTGTTTGGGAGAGATTTTTGAGAGAAAAATTGATTTTGAATAGTGATATGATGGAAAATGTGTGGTTGAAAAAGAAGAAAAAATTATTGATGTGATGAAAAATATTATTTTATTGAAAAATGTGTGGTTGAAAATGAGAATTGATTTACTATAAAAAAAATTTAATCTCTCCCAAACAGGATCTTAATAAACGTTGCGAAATGCACTTTTTGCAACATTTATTTATAAAATGTTGCTAAAACTCAATTATACTAATCAATTGCAACATTCACTTATCAAAATGTTGCGATAGCCCCTTTAGCAACACTTAACTATCAAATGTTGCCTTTTATGTGTTGTAAAAGCTCATTTTTGGCGTAGTGATTGAACATGTGATCATGATGTAGTGTCAATTAAATAGGGCAGTTGAAGGAACAGCAGTAAACGCATACTTGGATGAGCACAATCCGATATACGACTTCGTCTTCTGCTGCATGGATGACAAGTTGGCACCTCAAGCCCCACTTTTCGACGTTATGGACAGGCAAAACCTTGCTGGGATCAATTTTCGAATGAATGTGGACCTCATGCTGCCTGTCCTCGATTTTGACATGGTTTAACAAGAATTTACGGACGTGTTGATAATGTTAATTTATCATGAAACTTAAACTTTATAAAATGTTACGAATTGTCAAGATTTTCGTATCAATTAAATTCCGTCGCTAAAGACTTTCACAAACGGATTTTATTCGTCGATAAAATCCGTCGGTAAAATGCCCGCCGGTAATTTTACCGACGAAACTCTTTGTCGTCGGTAATTAGCGACGAAATACTCCGTTGGTAATTAGCAACGAAATATTCCGTCGGTGTTTAGCGACAGACAAAATTGTAGCTAATACAATTTTTCCGTCGCAAATTTGAATTAAAAAAAAATGAATATATATATATATATATATATATATATATATATATATATATATATATATATATATATATATATATATATAATGCTGACATTCAATTTTTAATGTAAATACTAACTAACATTAGGTCACACACAGCACTGAGTGACATGGAATTGAAATTTTAGCATTTGTATCCCCACGACACTGGTCACAATTCACATTTTTAAACAATTACATTTCTAACCAATACAGTTGTAAGTTGAATAGTCACACTAGGTCACTGCAAGTGAATTTGTAGTTCGGCTCCTAAACATTTGAAAATTACTAAACTAGCCCAAATAATTTTCTAGCAACTCATGACCATTTCTCTCATTAATAACAATTATGAAATCGTATTCTAAGCATGATAAAATAATACCAACAAATATTCAAACATAAAAATTCGGGATATTACAACTATACCACAAGATCGAGTCTCGTGACAGCACGATGTCCTAAAGCGAAATTGCCCGTCGATAACTGCTGCGACCTCTGTGGACAATCACCTCCAGGATACAACGATCAAATAAACCAATTGTGCAGCAATCACAAAAGGTTTTCAGAACTCTCAAATGTACTCCAGAAATATGTAAAACTAATAACTATATTTTTTCTGTATAGAAATATATAATCTCGTTTTTCTTGTTTTTTTTTCTGATACCCAAAAGTCTGTTTATATAGGCAAAAAGAGATGTAACTTCTTCCACCATGATCTAGTATTAAGTTGCAGATGTAATGGCCAATGGTAATGGGTATTAATACTGGGCAGTTAAAACTTTCATATTTTACTGGCTAGTTGACCCATTAAATAATTACGAAAATGATTAAAAAAAATAATTATTTTATTAGAATCAATAAAGTCACCAACCCACAAAGCTCGGCCACATCCGCCGGTGAGAGAGAGAGAGAGTTCGGATTTGAGTGGAACAGTCCAGAGAAGTGTGGTCTGGAGACTCCTGGGGAAGGGTTTTAGGGTTTTAACGTGTAGGTATATTGAAATTGGGCTATACTGGGCAGTGGGCTGGGTTATATGGGGTTAAGGTTTACTTAATGTTAATAGGGCCAAAATTTTGAGAAGCGCAATTATTAAAATTGTCTAATTAATTTTGAGAAATAATAATGGAAAACCCGATTTTCCAATTAATTTTTTTTTAACGGGTAATCGGTTCGGTTCGGGACACCATCGCTAAATACCATACCTGCCCCTAAATAATACGGTTCATTAAAATCAAAACCATAACCGCCACATTGCACCATCGGTTTGATTTTTTTCGCCCCATTCGGTTTGGTTAGCCGCGTTTTTCGGTTTTAACAATTCGAATTGCCATCCCTAATCCACACAGACTGGGTATGCATCCCCACTGAGGATGAATAGTATTTTTCTTTATTAACCACATATTTCGCGATATCCAATAATATGCCTCTTAAAAAATTGGAGAATCTTGCATTGGATCTTCCCCACAAACCAAAATATAATATGATGGAAAATAAATTATCCACAGATGGGTCTCCTAGTAATTGGCTTCATCTCTAGTGAAGCAACTGAATGATGTAAAATAGAAAATCGCAAGACAATCACTTTTGGCGATGTTCATTATGCCGTGGAGAAGCTGGGATTTGAAAACTATGTAGAACCGTTCGCACTTTTCCTGGACAAGAACCAAGCACCCGTTGCACCATCAGTTTCTTCCGATCCCAAATTTGAGCTCTACTGCCTCAATTTCTATTCTAATTGTGTCTCCAGTACCACATTGCACACAAATAATGTACTTTGCACTTCGCCATAATCACCTCAATCCAATTAAAATGAATAGGTACTTGGGGAACGCTTTGGATGGTAATGGAGAAGGCTCTTCTTCTTCCAGCAGCGAGGATAGCCCTTCAAATCTTGATTTATTTTCACTGCAATTAGATCCCTATTGGTAGTTCATGTGAATGTAACTGTACTTGTCCATATAATGCACAAAATATGTTAACTGAAAATTGGGCATTACCCTCTTCATTTTTGCCACAAAGAGCACAGAACAATGCAAGATAAGAACTAGGAGTGGGCAACGTGTCGGGTCGGGTCGGGCCGATTTTTACCCAAACTCGACCCGAATTAACCGGTTTAGGGCTATGTAAAACTCTCAAATGTACTCCATAAATATGTAAAACTAAGAACTATATTTTTTCTGTATAGAAATATATAATCTCGTTTTTCTTGTTTTTTTTCTAATACCCAAAAGTCTGTTTATATAGGCAAAAAGAGATGTAACTTCTTCTACCATGATCTAGTATTAAGTTGCAGATGTAATGGCCAATGGTAATGGGTATTAATACTGGGCAGTTAAAACTGTCGTATTCTACTCGCTAGTTGAACTATTAAATAATTCCGAAAATGATTAAAAAAAATAATTATTTCATTAGAATCAATAAAGCCACCAACCCACAAAACTCGGCCACATCCGCCGGTGAGAGCGAGAGAGAGTTCGGATTTGAGTGGAACAGTCCAAAGAAGTGTGGTCTGGAGACTCTTGGGGAAGGGTTTTAGGGTTTTCACGTGTAGGTATATTGAAATTGGGCTATACAGGGCAGTTGGCTGGGTTATATGGGGTTAAGGTTTACTTAATGTTAATTGGGCCAAAATTTTGGGAAGCCCAATTATTAAAATTGTCTAATTAATTTTGAGAAATAATAATGGAAAACCCGATTTTCCAATTAATTTTTTTTTAACGGGTAATCGGTTCGGTTCGGGACACCATCGCTAAATACCATACCCGCCCCTAAATAATACGGTTCATTAAAATCAAAACCATAACCGCCACATTGCACCATCGGTTTGATTTTTTTCGCCCCATTCGGTTTGGTTAACAGCGGTTTTCGGTTTTAACTATTCGAATTGCCATCCCGAATCCACACAGACTGGGTATGCATCCCCACTGAGGATGAATAGTATTTTTCTTTATTAACCACATATTTCGCGAGATCCAATAATATGCCTCTTAAAAAATTGGAGAATCTTGCATTGGATCTTCCCCACAAACCAAAATATAATATGATGGAAAATAAATTATCCACAGATGGGTCTCCTAGTAATTGGCTTCATCTCTAGTGAAGCAACTGAATGATGTAAAATAGAAAACTGCAAGACAATCACTTTTGGCGATGTTCATTATGCCGTGGAGAAGCTGGGATTTGAAAACTATGTAGAACCGTTCGCACTTTTCCTGGACAAGAACCAAGCACCCGTTGCACCATCAGTTTCTTCCGATCCCAAATTTGAGCTCTACTGCCTCAATTTCTATTCTAATTGTGTCTCCAGTACCACATTGCACACAAATAATGTACTTTGCACTTCGCCATAATCACCTCAATCCAATTACAATGAATAGGTACTTGGGGAACGCTTTGGATGGTAATGGAGAAGGCTCTTCTTCTTCCAGCAGCGAGGATAGCCCTTCAAATCTTGATTTATTTTCACTGCAATTTGATCCCTATTGGTAGTTCATGTGAATGTAACTGTACTTGTCCATATAATGCACAAAATATGTTAACTGAAAATTGGACATTTCCCTCTTCATTTTTGCCACAAAGCGCACAGAACAATGCAAGATAAGAACTAGGAGTGGGCAACGTGTCGGGTCGGGTCGGGCCGATTTTTTCCCAAACCCGACCCGAATTAACCGGTTTAGGGCTATGTAAAACTCTCAAATGTACTCCAGAAATATGTAAAACTAAGAACTATAATTTTTCTGTACAGAAAGATATAATCTCGTTTTTCTTGTTTTTTTTTCTAATACCCAAAAGTCTGTTTATATAGGCAAAAAGAGATGTAACTTCTTCCACCATGATCTAGTATTAAGTTGCAGATGTAATGACCAATGGTAATGGGTATTAATACTGGGCAGTTAAAACTGTCATATTCTACTGGCTAGTTGACCCATTAAAAAATTTCGAAAATGATTAAAAAATAATAATATTTTATTAGTATCAATAAAGCCACCAACCCACAAGGCTCGGCCACATCCGCCGGTGAGAGAGAGAGAGAGTTCGGATTTCAGTGGAATAGTCCAGAGAAGTGTGGTCTGGAGGCTCCTGGGGAAGGGTTTTAGGGTTTTAACGTGTAGGTATATTGAAATTGGGCTATACTGGGCAGTGGGCTGGGTTATATGGGGTTAAGGTTTACTTGATGTTAATTGGGCCAAAATTTTGGGAAGCCCAATTATTAAAATTGTCTAATTAATTTTGAGAAATAATAATGGAAAACCCGATTTTCTAATTAATTTTTTTTTAACGGGTAATCCGTTCGGTTCGGGACACCATCGCTAAATACCATACCCGCCCCTAAATAATACGGTTCATTAAAATCAAAACCATAACCGCCACATTGTACCATCGGTTTGATTCTTTTCGCCCCATTCGGTTTGGTTAACCGCGGTTTTCGATTTTAACAATTCGAATTGCCATCCCTAATCCACACAGACTGGGTATGCATCCCCACTGAGGATGAATAGTATTTTTCTTTACTTACCACATATTTCGCGAGATCCAATAATATGCCCCTTCAAATATTGGAGAATCTTGCATTGGATCTTCCCCACAAACCAAAATATAATATGATGGAAAATAAATTATCCACAGATGGGTCTCCTAGTAATTGGCTTCATCTCTAGTGAAGCAACCGAATGATGTAAAATAGAAAACCGCAAGACAATCACTTTTGGCGATGTTCATTATGCCGTGGAGAAGCTGTGATTTGAAAACTACGTAGAACCGTTCACACTTTTCCTGGACAAGAACCAAGCACCCGTTGCACCATCAGTTTCTTCCGATCCCAAATTTGAGCTCTACTGCCTCAATTTCTATTCTAATTGTGTCTCCAGTACCACATTGCACACAAATAATGTACTTTGCTCTTCGCCATAATCACCTCAATCCAATTACAATGAATAGGTACTTGGGGAACGCTTTGGATGGTAATGGAGAAGGCTCTTCTTTTTCCAGCAGCGAGGATAGCCCTTCAAATCTTGATTTATTTTCACTGCAATTTGATCCCTATTGGTAGTTCATGTGAATGTAACTGTACTTGTGCATATAATGCACAAAATATGTTAACTGAAAATTGGACATTACCCTCTTCATCTTTGCCACAAAGAGCATAGAACAATGCAAGATAAGAACTAGGAGTGGGCAACGTGTCGGGTTGGGTCGGGCCGATTTTTACCCAAACCCGACCCGAATTAACCGGTTTAGGGCTATGTAAAACTCTCAAATGTACTCCAGAAATATGTAAAACTAAGAACTATATTTTTTCTGTATAGAAAGATATAATCTCGTTTTTCTTGTTTTTTTTTTCTAATACCCAAAAGTCTGTTTATATAGGCAAAAAGAGATGCAACTTCTTCCACCATGATCTAGTATTAAGTTGCAGATGTAATGGCCAATGGTAATGGGTATTAATACTGGACAGTTAAAACTGTCATATTCTACTGGCTAGTTGACCCATTAAATAATTCCGAAAATGATTAAAAAATAATAATTATTTTTTTAGAATCAATAAAGCCACCAACCCACAAATCTCGGCCACATCCGCCGGTGAGAGAGAGAGAGAGAGAGTTCGGATTTGAGTGGAACAGTCCAGAGAAGTGTGATCTGGAGGCTCCTGGGGAAGGGTTTTAGGGTTTTAACGTGTAGGTATATTGAAATTGGGCTATACTGGGCAGTGGGCTGGGTTATATGGGGTTAAGGTTTACTTAATGTTAATTGGGCCAAAATTTCGGGAAGCCCAATTATTAAAATTGTCTAATTAATTTTGAGAAATAATAATGGAAAACCCGATTTTCCAATTAATTTTTTTTAACGGGTAATCGGTTCGGTTCGGGACACCATTGCTAAATACCATACCCGCCCCTAAATAATACGGTTCATTAAAATCAAAACCATAACCGCCACATTGAACCATCGGTTTGATTTTTTTCGCCCCATTCGGTTTGGTTAACCGCGGTTTTCGGTTTTAACAATTCGAATTGCCATCCCTAATCCACACACACTGGGTATGCATCCCCACTGATGATGAATAGTATTTTTCTTTATTAACCACATATTTCGCGAGATCCAATAATATGCCTCTTAAAAAATTAGAGAATCTTGCATGGGATCTTCCCCACAAACCAAAAGATAATATGATGGAAAATAAATTATCCACAGATGGGTCTCCTAGTAATTGGCTTCATCTCTAGTGAAGCAACTGAATGATGTAAAATAGAAAACCGCAAGACAATGACTTTTGGCGATGTTCATTATGCCGTGGAGAAGCTGGGATTTGAAAACTATGTAGAACCGTTCGCACTTTTCCTGGACAAGAACCAAGCACCCGTTGCACCATCAGTTTTTTCCGATCCCAAATTTGAGCTCTACTGCCTCAATTTCTATTCTAATTGTGTCTCCAATACCACATTGCACACAAATAATGTACTTTGCACTTCGCCATAATCACCTCAATCCAATTACAATGAATAGGTACTTGGGGAACGCTTTGGATGGTAATGGAGAAGGCTCTTCTTTTTCCAGCAGCGAGGATAGCCCTTCAAATCTTGATTTATTTTCACTGCAATTTGATCCCTATTGGTAGTTCATGTGAATGTAACTGTACTTGTCCATATAATGCACAAAATATGTTAACTGAAAATTGGGCATTACCCTCTTCATTTTTGCCACAAAGAGCAAAGAACAATGCAAGATAAGAACTAGGAGTGGGCAACGTGTCGTGTCGGGTCGGGTCGGGCCGATTTTTACCCAAACCCGACCCGAATTAACCGGTTTAGGGCTATGTAAAACTCTCAAATGTACTCCAGAAATATGTAAAACTAAGAACTATATTTTTTCTGTATAGAAAGATATAATCTCGTTTTTCTTGTTTTTTTTTTCTAATACCCAAAAGTCTGTTTATATAGGCAAAAAGAGATGTAACTTCTTCCACCATGATCTAGTATTAAGTTGCAGATGTAATGGCCAATGGTAATGGGTATTAATACTGGACAGTTAAAACTGTCATATTCTACTGGCTAGTTCACCCATTAAATAATTCCGAAAATGATTAAAAAATAATAATTATTTTTTTAGAATCAATAAAGCCACCAACCCACAAATCTCGGCCACATCCGCTGGTGAGAGAGAGAGAGAGAGAGTTCGGATTTGAGTGGAACAGTCCAGAGAAGTGTGATCTGGAGGCTCCTGGGGAAGGGTTTTAGGGTTTTAACGTGTAGGTATATTGAAATTGGGCTATACTGGGCAGTGGGCTGGGTTATATGGGGTTAAGGTTTACTTAATGTTAATTGGGCCAAAATTTCGGGAAGCCCAATTATTAAAATTGTCTAATTAATTTTGAGAAAGAATAATGGAAAACCCGATTTTCCAATTAATTTTTTTTAACGGGTAATCGGTTCGGTTCGGGACACCATTGCTAAATACCATACCCGCCCCTAAATAATACGGTTCATTAAAATCAAAACCATAACCGCCACATTGCACCATCGGTTTGATTTTTTTCGCCCCATTCGGTTTGGTTAACCGCGGTTTTCGGTTTTAACAATTCGAATTGCCATCCTTAATCCACACACACTGGGTATGCATCCCCACTGATGATGAATAGTATTTTTCTTTATTAACCACATATTTCGCGAGATCCAATAATATGCCTCTTAAAAAATTAGAGAATCTTGCATGGGATCTTCCCACAAACCAAAAGATAATATGATGGAAAATAAATTATCCACAGATGGGTCTCCTAGTAATTGGCTTCATCTCTAGTGAAGCAACTGAATGATGTAAAATAGAAAATCGCAAGCCAATCACTTTTGGCGATGTTCATTATGCCGTGGAGAAGCTGGGATTTGACTATGTAGAACCGTTCGCACTTTTCCTGGACAAGAACCAAGCACCCGTTGCACCATCAGTTTCTTCCGATCCCAAATTTGAGCTCTCTTGCCTCAATTTCTATTCTAATTGTGTCTCCAGTACCACATTGCACACAAATAATGTACTTTGCACTTCGCCATAATCACCTCAATCCAATTACAATGAATAGGTACTTGGGGAACGCTTTGGATGGTAATGGAGAAGGCTCTTCTTCTTCCAGCAGCGAGGATAGCCCTTCAAATCTTGATTTATTTTCACTGCAATTAGATCCCTATTGGTAGTTCATGTGAATGTAAATGTACTTGTCCATATAATGAACAAAATATGTTAAGAAAAATTGGGCATTACCCTCTTCATTTTTGCCACAAAGAGCACAGAACAATGCAAGATAAGAACTAGGAGTGGGCAACGTGTCGGGTCGGGTCGGGCCGATTTTTACCCAAACTCGACCCGAATTAACCGGTTTAGGGCTATGTAAAACTCTCAAATGTACTCCATAAATATGTAAAACTAAGAACTATATTTTTTCTGTATAGAAATATATAATCTCGTTTTTCTTGTTTTTTTTCTAATACCCAAAAGTCTGTTTATATAGGCAAAAAGAGATGTAACTTCTTCTACCATGATCTAGTATTAAGTTGCAGATGTAATGGCCAATGGTAATGGGTATTAATACTGGGCAGTTAAAACTGTCGTATTCTACTCGCTAGTTGAACCATTAAATAATTCCGAAAATCATTAAAAAAAATAATTATTTCATTAGAATCAATAAAGCCACCAACCCACAAAACTCGGCCACATCCGCCGGTGAGAGCGAGAGAGAGTTCGGATTTGAGTGGAACAGTCCAAAGAAGTGTGGTCTGGAGACTCTTGGGGAAGGGTTTTAGGGTTTTCACGTGTAGGTATATTGAAATTGGGCTATACTGGGCAGTTGGCTGGGTTATATGGGGTTAAGGTTTACTTAATGTTAATTGGGCCAAAATTTTGGGAAGCCCAATTATTAAAATTGTCGAATTAATTTTGAGAAATAATAATGGAAAACCCGATTTTCCAATTAATTTTTTTTTAACGGGTAATCGGTTCGGTTCGAGACACCATCGCTAAATATCATACCCGCCCCTAAATAATACGGTTCATTAAAATCAAAACCATAACCGCCACATTGCACCATCGGTTTGATTTTTTTCGCCCCATTCGGTTTGGTTAACCGCGGTTTTCGGTTTTAACTATTCGAATTGCCATCCCGAATCCACACAGACTGGGTATGCATCCCCACTGAGGATGAATAGTATTTTTCTTTATTAACCACATATTTCGCGAGATCCAATAATATGCCTCTTAAAAAATTGGAGAATCTTGCATTGGATCTTCCCCACAAACCAAAATATAATATGATGGAAAATAAATTATCCACAGATGGGTCTCCTAGTAATTGGCTTCATCTCTAGTGAAGCAACTGAATGATGTAAAATAGAAAACTGCAAGACAATCACTTTTGGCGATGTTCATTATGCCGTGGAGAAGCTGGGATTTGAAAACTATGTAGAACCGTTCGCACTTTTCCTGGACAAGAACCAAGCACCCGTTGCACCATCAGTTTCTTCCGATCCCAAATTTGAGCTCTACTGCCTCAATTTCTATTCTAATTGTGTCTCCAGCACCACATTGCACACAAATAATGTACTTTGCACTTCGCCATTATCACCTCAATCCAATTACAATGAATAGGTACTTGGGGAACGCTTTGGATGGTAATGGAGAAGGCTCTTCTTCTTCCAGCAGCGAGGATAGCCCTTCAAATCTTGATTTATTTTCACTGCAATTTGATCCCTATTGGTAGTTCATGTGAATGTAACTGTACTTGTCCATATAATGCACAAAATATGTTAACTGAAAATTGGACATTTCCCTCTTCATTTTTGCCACAAAGAGCACAGAACAATGCAAGATAAGAACTAGGAGTGGGCAACGTGTCGGGTCGGGTCGGGCCGATTTTTTCCCAAACCCGACCCGAATTAACCGGTTTAGGGCTATGTAAAACTCTCAAATGTACTCCAGAAATATGTAAAACTAAGAACTATATTTTTTCTGTACAGAAAGATATAATCTCGTTTTTCTTGTTTTTTTTTCTAATACCCAAAAGTCTGTTTATATAGGCAAAAAGAGATGTAACTTCTTCCACCATGATCTAGTATTAAGTTGCAGATGTAATGACCAATGGTAATGGGTATTAATACTGGGCAGTTAAAACTGTCATATTCTACTGGCTAGTTGACCCATTAAAAAATTTCGAAAATGATTAAAAAATAATAATATTTTATTAGTATCAATAAAGCCACCAACCCACAAGGCTCGGCCACATCCGCCGGTGAGAGAGAGAGAGAGTTCGGATTTCAGTGGAACAGTCCAGAGAAGTGTGGTCTGGAGGCTCCTGGGGAAGGGTTTTAGGGTTTTAACGTGTAGGTATATTGAAATTGGGCTATACTGGGCAGTGGGCTGGGTTATATGGGGTTAAGGTTTACTTGATGTTAATTGGGCCAAAATTTTGGGAAGCCCAATTATTAAAATTGTCTAATTAATTTTGAGAAATAACAATGGAAAACCCGATTTTCTAATTAATTTTTTTTTAACGGGTAATCCGTTCGGTTCGGGACACCATCGCTAAATACCATACCCGCCCCTAAATAATACGGTTCATTAAAATCAAAACCATAACCGCCACATTGTACCATCGGTTTGATTCTTTTCGCCCCATTCGGTTTGGTTAACCGCGGTTTTCGATTTTAACAATTCGAATTGCCATCCCTAATCCACACACACTGGGTATGCATCCCCACTGAGGATGAACAGTATTTTTCTTTACTTACCACATATTTCGCGAGATCCAATAATATGCCCCTTCAAATATTGGAGAATCTTGCATTGGATCTTCCCCACAAACCAAAATATAATATGATGGAAAATAAATTATCCACAGATGGGTCTCCTAGTAATTGGCTTCATCTCTAGTGAAGCAACCGAATGATGTAAAATAGAAAACCGCAAGACAATCACTTTTGGCGATGTTCATTATGCCGTGGAGAAGCTGGGCTTTGAAAACTATGTAGAACCGTTCGCACTTTTCCTGGACAAGAACCAAGCACCCGTTGCACCATCAGTTTTTTCCGATCCCAAATTTGAGCTCTACTGCCTCAATTTCTATTCTAATTGTGTCTCCAGTACCACATTGCACACAAATAATGTACTTTGCTCTTCGCCATAATCACCTCAATCCAATTACAATGAATAGGTACTTGGGGAACGCTTTGGATGGTAATGGAGAAGGCTCTTCTTTTTCCAGCAGCGAGGATAGCCCTTCAAATCTTGATTTATTTTCACTGCAATTTGATCCCTATTGGTAGTTCATGTGAATGTAACTGTACTTGTCCATATAATGCACAAAATATGTTAACTGAAAATTGGACATTACCCTCTTCATCTTTGCCACAAAGAGCACAGAACAATGCAAGATAAGAACTAGGAGTGGGCAACGTGTCGGGTTGGGTCGGGCCGATTTTTACCCAAACCCGACCCGAATTAACCGGTTTAGGGCTATGTAAAACTCTTAAATGTACTCCAGAAATATGTAAAACTAAGAACTATATTTTTTCTGTATAGAAAGATATAATCTCGTTTTTCTTGTTTTTTTTTTCTAATACCCAAAAGTCTGTTTATATAGGCAAAAAGAGATGCAACTTCTTCCACCATGATCTAGTATTAAGTTGCAGATGTAATGGCCAATGGTAATGGGTATTAATACTGGGCAGTTAAAACTGTCATATTCTACTGGCTAGTTGACCCATTAAATAATTCCGAAAATGATTAAAAAATAATAATTATTTTTTTAGAATCAATAAAGCCACCAACCCACAAATCTCGGCCACATCCGCCGGTGAGAGAGAGAGAGAGAGAGTTCGGATTTGAGTGGAACGATCCGTAGAAGTGTGATCTGGAGGCTCCTGGGGAAGGGTTTTAGGGTTTTAACGTGTAGGTATATTGAAATTGGGCTATACTGGGCAGTGGGCTGGGTTATATGGGGTTAAGGTTTACTTAATGTTAATTGGGCCAAAATTTCGGGAAGCCCAATTATTAAAATTGTCTAATTAATTTTGAGAAATAATAATGGAAAACCCGATTTTCCAATTAATTTTTTTTAACGGGTAATCGGTTCGGTTCGGGACACCATTGCTAAATACCATACCCGCCCCTAAATAATACGGTTCATTAAAATCAAAACCATAACCGCCACATTGAACCATCGGTTTGATTTTTTTCGCCCCATTCGGTTTGGTTAACCGCGGTTTTTGGTTTTAACAATTCGAATTGCCATCCCTAATCCACACACACTGGGTATGCATCCCCACTGATGATGAATAGTATTTTTCTTTATTAACCACATATTTCGCGAGATCCAATAATATGCCTCTTAAAAAATTAGAGAATCTTGCATGGGATCTTCCCCACAAACCAAAAGATAATATGATGGAAAATAAATTATCCACAGATGGGTCTCCTAGTAATTGGCTTCATCTCTAGTGAAGCAACTGAATGATGTAAAATAGAAAACCGCAAGACAATGACTTTTGGCGATGTTCATTATGCCGTGGAGAAGCTGGGATTTGAAAACTATGTAGAACCGTTCGCACTTTTCCTGGACAAGAACGAAGCACCCGTTGCACCATCAGTTTTTTCCGATCCCAAATTTGAGCTCTACTGCCTCAATTTCTATTCTAATTGTGTCTCCAGTACCACATTGCACACAAATAATGTACTTTGCACTTCGCCATAATCACCTCAATCCAATTACAATGAATAGGTACTTGGGGAACGCTTTGGATGGTAATGGAGAAGGCTCTTCTTTTTCCAGCAGCGAGGATAGCCCTTCAAATCTTGATTTATTTTCACTGCAATTTGATCCCTATTGGTAGTTCATGTGAATGTAACTGTACTTGTCCATATAATGCACAAAATATGTTAACTGAAAATTGGGCATTACCCTCTTCATTTTTGCCACAAAGAGCATAGAACAATGCAAGATAAGAACTAGGAGTGTGCAACGTGTCGGGTCGGGTCGGGCCGATTTTTACCCAAACCCGACCCGAATTAACCGGTTTAGGGCTATGTAAAACTCTCAAATGTACTCCAGAAATATGTAAAACTAAGAACTATATTTTTTCTGTACAGAAAGATATAATCTCGTTTTTCTTGTTTTTTTTTCTAATACCCAAAAGTCTGTTTATATAGGCAAAAAGAGATGTAACTTCTTCCACCATGATCTAGTATTAAGTTGCAGATGTAATGACCTATGGTAATGGGTATTAATACTGGGCAGTTAAAACTGTCATATTCTACTGGCTAGTTGACCCATTAAAAAATTTCGAAAATGATTAAAAAATAATAATTATTTTATTAGTATCAATAAAGCCACCAACCCACAAAGCTCGGCCACATCCGCCGGTGAGAGAGAGAGAGAGAGTTCGGATTTCAGTGGAATGTCTAGAAGTGTGGTCTGGAGGCTCCTGGGGAAGGGTTTTAGGGTTTTAACGTGTAGGTATATTGAAATTGGGCTATACTGGGCAGTGGGCTGGGTTATATGGGGTTAAGGTTTACTTAATGTTAATTGGGCCAAAATTTCGGGAAGCCCAATTATTAAAATTGTCTAATTAATTTTGAGAAAGAATAATGGAAAACCCGATTTTCCAATTAATTTTTTTTAACGGGTAATCGGTTCGGTTCGGGACACCATTGCTAAATACCATACCCGCCCCTAAATAATACGGTTCATTAAAATCAAAACCATAACCGCCACATTGCACCATCGGTTTGATTTTTTTCGCCCCATTCGGTTTGGTTAACCGCGGTTTTCGGTTTTAACAATTCGAATTGCCATCCTTAATCCACACACACTGGGTATGCATCCCCACTGATGATGAATAGTATTTTTCTTTATTAACCACATATTTCGCGAGATCCAATAATATGCCTCTTAAAAAATTAGAGAATCTTGCATGGGATCTTCCCCACAAACCAAAAGATAATATGATGGAAAATAAATTATCCACAGATGGGTCTCCTAGTAATTGGCTTCATCTCTAGTGAAGCAACTGAATGATGTAAAATAGAAAATCGCAAGCCAATCACTTTTGGCGATGTTCATTATGCCGTGGAGAAGCTGGGATTTGACTATGTAGAACCGTTCGCACTTTTCCTGGACAAGAACCAAGCACCCGTTGCACCATCAGTTTCTTCCGATCCCAAATTTGAGCTCTACTGCCTCAATTTCTATTCTAATTGTGTCTCCAGTACCACATTGCACACAAATAATGTACTTTGCACTTCGCCATAATCACCTCAATCCAATTACAATGAATAGGTACTTGGGGAACGCTTTGGATGGTAATGGAGAAGGCTCTTCTTCTTCCAGCAGCGAGGATAGCCCTTCAAATCTTGATTTATTTTCACTGCAATTAGATCCCTATTGGTAGTTCATGTGAATGTAACTGTACTTGTCCATATAATGCACAAAATATGTTAACTGAAAATTGGGCATTACCCTCTTCATTTTTGCCACAAAGAGCACAGAACAATGCAAGATAAGAACTAGGAGTGGGCAACGTGTCGGGTCGGGTCGGGCCGATTTTTACCCAAACTCGACCCGAATTAACCGGTTTAGGGCTATGTAAAACTCTCAAATGTACTCCATAAATATGTAAAACTAAGAACTATATTTTTTCTGTATAGAAATATATAATCTCGTTTTTCTTGTTTTTTTTCTAATACCCAAAAGTCTGTTTATATAGGCAAAAAGAGATGTAACTTCTTCTACCATGATCTAGTATTAAGTTGCAGATGTAATGGCCAATGGTAATGGGTATTAATATCAAGTGATTAAAACTGTCGTATTCTACTCGCTAGTTGAACCATTAAATAATTCCGAAAATCATTAAAAAAAATAATTATTTCATTAGAATCAATAAAGCCACCAACCCACAAAACTCGGCCACATCCGCCGGTGAGAGCGAGAGAGAGTTCGGATTTGAGTGGAACAGTCCAAAGAAGTGTGGTCTGGAGACTCTTGGGGAAGGGTTTTAGGGTTTTCACGTGTAGGTATATTGAAATTGGGCTATACTGGGCAGTTGGCTGGGTTATATGGGGTTAAGGTTTACTTAATGTTAATTGGGCCAAAATTTTGGGAAGCCCAATTATTAAAATTGTCGAATTAATTTTGAGAAATAATAATGGAAAACCCGATTTTCCAATTAATTTTTTTTTAACGGGTA
Source organism: Fraxinus americana (assembly GCA_035079005.1). NCBI lineage: Eukaryota > Viridiplantae > Streptophyta > Magnoliopsida > Lamiales > Oleaceae > Fraxinus > Fraxinus americana. Next base: position 12,131,815 of record CM068728.1, on the reverse strand, counting down.
ATCGGTTCGGTTCGAGACACCATCGCTAAATATCATACCCGCCCCTAAATAATACGGTTCATTAAAATCAAAACCATAACCGCCACATTGCACCATCGGTTTGATTTTTTTCGCCCCATTCGGTTTGGTTAACCGCGGTTTTCGGTTTTAACTATTCGAATTGCCATCCCGAATCCACACAGACTGGGTATGCATCCCCACTGAGGATGAACAGTATTTTTCTTTACTTACCACATATTTCGCGAGATCCAATAATATGCCTCTTAAAAAATTGGAGAATCTTGCATTGGATCTTCCCCACAAACCAAAATATAATATGATGGAAAATAAATTATCCACAGATGGGTCTCCTAGTAATTGGCTTCATCTCTAGTGAAGCAACCGAATGATGTAAAATAGAAAACCGCAAGACAATCACTTTTGGCGATGTTCATTATGCCGTGGAGAAGCTGGGCTTTGAAAACTATGTAGAACCGTTCGCACTTTTCCTGGACAAGAACCAAGCACCCGTTGCACCATCAGTTTTTTCCGATCCCAAATTTGAGCTCTACTGCCTCAATTTCTATTCTAATTGTGTCTCCAGTACCACATTGCACACAAATAATGTACTTTGCTCTTCGCCATAATCACCTCAATCCAATTACAATGAATAGGTACTTGGGGAACGCTTTGGATGGTAATGGAGAAGGCTCTTCTTTTTCCAGCAGCGAGGATAGCCCTTCAAATCTTGATTTATTTTCACTGCAATTTGATCCCTATTGGTAGTTCATGTGAATGTAACTGTACTTGTCCATATAATGCACAAAATATGTTAACTGAAAATTGGACATTACCCTCTTCATCTTTGCCACAAAGAGCACAGAACAATGCAAGATAAGAACTAGGAGTGGGCAACGTGTCGGGTCGGGTCGGGCCGATTTTTACCCAAACCCGACCCGAATTAACCGGTTTAGGGCTATGTAAAACTCTCAAATGTACTCCAGAAATATGTAAAACTAAGAACTATATTTTTTCTGTATAGAAATATATAATCTCGTTTTTCTTTTTTTTTTTCTAATATCCAAAAGTATGTTTATATAGGCAAAAAGATATGTAATTTCTTCCACCATGATCTAGTATTAAGTTGCAGATGTAATGGCCAATGGTAATGGATATTAATACTGGGCAGTTAAAACTGTCATATTCTACTGGCTAGTTGACCCATTAAATAATTCCGAAAATGATTAAAAAAAATAATTATTTTATTAGAATCAATAAAGCCACCAACCCACAAAGCTCGGCCACATCCGCCGGTGAGAGAGAGAGAGAGAGTTCGGATTTGAGTGGAACAGTCCAGAGAAGTGTGGTCTGGAGACTCCTGGGGAAGGGTTTTAGGATTTTAACGTGTAGGTATATTGAAATTGGGCTATACCGGGCGTGGGTCAAGTTATGTGGGGTTAAGGTTTACTTAATGTTAATTGAGCCAAAATTTTGGGAAGCCCAATTATTAAAATTGTCTAATTAATTTTGAGAAATAATAATGGAAAACCCGATTTTCCAATTAATTTTTTTTAACGGGTAATCGGTTCGGTTCGGGACACCATTGCTAAATACCATACCCGCCCCTAAATAATACGGTTCATTAAAATCAAAACCATAACCGCCACATTGAACCATCGGTTTGATTTTTTTCGCCCCATTCGGTTTGGTTAACCGCGGTTTTCGGTTTTAACAATTCGAATTGCCATCCCTAATCCACACACACTGGGTATGCATCCCCACTGATGATGAATAGTATTTTTCTTTATTAACCACATATTTCGCGAGATCCAATAATATGCCTCTTAAAAAATTAGAGAATCTTGCATGGGATCTTCCCCACAAACCAAAAGATAATATGATGGAAAATAAATTATCCACAGATGGGTCTCCTAGTAATTGGCTTCATCTCTAGTGAAGCAACTGAATGATGTAAAATAGAAAACCGCAAGACAATGACTTTTGGCGATGTTCATTATGCCGTGGAGAAGCTGGGATTTGAAAACTATGTAGAACCGTTCGCACTTTTCCTGGACAAGAACCAAGCACCCGTTGCACCATCAGTTTTTTCCGATCCCAAATTTGAGCTCTACTGCCTCAATTTCTATTCTAATTGTGTCTCCAGTACCACATTGCACACAAATAATGTACTTTGCACTTCGCCATAATCACCTCAATCCAATTACAATGAATAGGTACTTGGGGAACGCTTTGGATGGTAATGGAGAAGGCTCTTCTTTTTCCAGCAGCGAGGATAGCCCTTCAAATCTTGATTTATTTTCACTGCAATTTGATCCCTATTGGTAGTTCATGTGAATGTAACTGTACTTGTCCATATAATGCACAAAATATGTTAACTGAAAATTGGGCATTACCCTCTTCATTTTTGCCACAAAGAGCATAGAACAATGCAAGATAAGAACTAGGAGTGTGCAACGTGTCGGGTCGGGTCGGGCCGATTTTTACCCAAACCCGACCATAATTAACCGGTTTAGGGCTATGTAAAACTCTCAAATGTACTCCAGAAATATGTAAAACTAAGAACTATATTTTTTCTGTACAGAAAGATATAATCTCGTTTTTCTTGTTTTTTTTTCTAATACCCAAAAGTCTGTTTATATAGGCAAAAAGAGATGTAACTTCTTCCACCATGATCTAGTATTAAGTTGCAGATGTAATGACCTATGGTAATGGGTATTAATATTGGGCAGTTAAAACTGTCATATTCTACTGGCTAATTGACCCATTAAAAAATTTCGAAAATGATTAAAAAATAATAATTATTTTATTAGTATCAATAAAGCCACCAACCCACAAAGCTCGGCCACATCCGCCGGTGAGAGAGAGAGAGAGTTCGGATTTCAGTGGAACAGTCCAGAGAAGTGTGGTCTGGAGGCTCCTGGGGAAGGGTTTTAGGGTTTTAACGTGTAGGTATATTGAAATTGGGCTATACTGGGCAGTGGGCTGGGTTATATGGGGTTAAGGTTTACTTGATGTTAATTGGGCCAAAATTTTGGGAAGCCCAATTATTAAAATTGTCTAATTAATTTTGAGAAATAATAATGGAAAACCCGATTTTCTAATTAATTTTTTTTTAACGGGTAATCCGTTCGGTTCGGGACACCATCGCTAAATACCATACCCGCCCCTAAATAATACGGTTCATTAAAATCAAAACCATAACCGCCACATTGTACCATCGGTTTGATTCTTTTCGCCCCATTCGGTTTGGTTGACCGCGGTTTTCGATTTTAACAATTCGAATTGCCATCCCTAATCCACACAGACTGGGTATGCATCCCCACTGAGGATGAACAGTATTTTTCTTTACTTACCACATATTTCGCGAGATCCAATAATATGCCCCTTCAAATATTGGAGAATCTTGCATTGGATCTTCCCCACAAACCAAAATATAATATGATGGAAAATAAATTATCCACAGATGGGTCTCCTAGTAATTGGCTTCATCTCTAGTGAAGCAACCGAATGATGTAAAATAGAAAACCGCAAGACAATCACTTTTGGCGATGTTCATTATGCCGTGGAGAAGCTGGGATTTGAAAACTATGTAGAACCGTTCGCACTTTTCCTGGACAAGAACCAAGCACCCGTTGCACCATCAGTTTCTTCCGATCCCAAATTTGAGCTCTACTGCCTCAATTTCTATTCTAATTGTGTCTCCGCACCACATTGCACACAAATAATGTACTTTGCTCTTCGCCATAATCACCTCAATCCAATTACAATGAATAGGTACTTGGGGAACGCTTTGGATGGTAATGGAGAAGGCTCTTCTTTTTCCAGCAGCGAGGAGAGCCCTTCAAATCTTGATTTATTTTCACTGCAATTTGATCCCTATTGGTAGTTCATGTGAATGTAACTGTACTTGTCCATATAATGCACAAAATATGTTAACTGAAAATTGGACATTACCCTCTTCATCTTTGCCACAAAGAGCATAGAACAATGCAAGATAAGAACTAGGAGTGGGCAACGTGTCGGGTCGGGTCGGGCCGATTTTTACCCAAACCCGACCCGAATTAACCGGTTTAGGGCTATGTAAAACTCTCAAATGTACTCCAGAAATATGTAAAACTAAGAACTATATTTTTTCTGTATAGAAAGATATAATCTCGTTTTTCTTGTTTTTTTTTTCTAATACCCAAAAGTCTGTTTATATAGGCAAAAAGAGATGCAACTTCTTCCACCATGATCTAGTATTAAGTTGCAGATGTAATGGCCAATGGTAATGGGTATTAATACTGGACAGTTAAAACTGTCATATTCTACTGGCTAGTTGACCCATTAAATAATTCCGAAAATGATTAAAAAATAATAATTATTTTTTTAGAATCAATAAAGCCACCAACCCACAAATCTCGGCCACATCCGCCGGTGAGAGAGAGAGAGAGAGAGAGAGTTCGGATTTGAGTGGAACAGTCCAGAGAAGTGTGATCTGGAGGCTCCTGGGGAAGGGTTTTAGGGTTTTAACGTGTAGGTATATTGAAATTGGGCTATACTGGGCAGTGGGCTGGGTTATATGGGGTTAAGGTTTACTTAATGTTAATTGGGCCAAAATTTCGGGAAGCCCAATTATTAAAATTGTCTAATTAATTTTGAGAAATAATAATGGAAAACCCGATTTTCCAATTAATTTTTTTTAACGGGTAATCGGTTCGGTTCGGGACACCATTGCTAAATACCATACCCGCCCCTAAATAATACGGTTCATTAAAATCAAAACCATAACCGCCACATTGAACCATCGGTTTGATTTTTTTCGCCCCATTCGGTTTGGTTAACCGCGGTTTTCGGTTTTAACAATTCGAATTGCCATCCCTAATCCACACACACTGGGTATGCATCCCCACTGATGATGAATAGTATTTTTCTTTATTAACCACATATTTCGCGAGATCCAATAATATGCCTCTTAAAAAATTAGAGAATCTTGCATGGGATCTTCCCCACAAACCAAAAGATAATATGATGGAAAATAAATTATCCACAGATGGGTCTCCTAGTAATTGGCTTCATCTCTAGTGAAGCAACTGAATGATGTAAAATAGAAAACCGCAAGACAATCACTTTTGGCGATGTTCATTATGCCGTGGAGAAGCTGGGATTTGAAAACTATGTAGAACCGTTCGCACTTTTCCTGGACAAGAACGAAGCACCCGTTGCACCATCAGTTTTTTCCGATCCCAAATTTGAGCTCTACTGCCTCAATTTCTATTCTAATTGTGTCTCCAGTACCACATTGCACACAAATAATGTACTTTGCACTTCGCCATAATCACCTCAATCCAATTACAATGAATAGGTACTTGGGGAACGCTTTGGATGGTAATGGAGAAGGCTCTTCTTCTTCCAGCAGCGAGGATAGCCCTTCAAATCTTGATTTATTTTCACTGCAATTTGATCCCTATTGGTAGTTCATGTGAATGTAACTGTACTTGTCCATATAATGCACAAAATATGTTAACTGAAAATTGGGCATTACCCTCTTCATTTTTGCCACAAAGAGCACAGAACAATGCAAGATAAGAACTAGGAGTGGGCAACGTGTCGGGTCGGGTCGGGCCGATTTTTACCCAAACCCGACCCGAATTAACCGGTTTAGGGCTATGTAAAACTCTCAAATGTACTCCAGAAATATGTAAAACTAAGAACTATATTTTTTCTGTATAGAAATATATAATCTCGTTTTTCGTTTATTTTTTTTTTTCTAATACCCAAAAGTCTGTTTATATAGGCAAAAAGAGATGTAACTTCTTCCACCATGATCTAGTATTAAGTTGCAGATGTAATGGCCAATGGTAATGGGTATTAATACTGGGCAGTTAAAACTGTCATATTCTACTGGCTAATTGACCCATTAAATAATTCGGAAAATGATTAAAAAATAATAATTATTTTATTAGAATCAATAAAGCCACCAACCCACATAGCTCGGCCACATCCGTCGGAGAGAGAGAGAGAGATAGTTCGGATTTGAGTGGAACAGTCCAGAGAAGTGTGGTCTAGAGACTCCTGGGGAAGGGTTTTAGGGTTTTAACGTGTAGGTATATTGAAATTGGGCTATACTGGGCAGTGGGCTGGGTTATATGGGGTTAAGGTTTACTTAATGTTAATTGGGCCAAAATTTTGGGAAGCCCAATTATTAAAATTGCCTAATTAATTTTGAGAAATAATAATGGAAAACCCGATTTTCCAATTAATTTTTTTTTAACGGGTAATCGGTTCGGTTCGAGACACCATCGCTAAATACCATACCCGCCCCTAAATAATACGGTTCGTTAAAATCAAAACCATAACCGCCACATTTCACCATCGGTTTGATTTTTTTCGCCCCATTCGGTTTGGTTAACAGCGGTTTTCAGTTTTAACAATTCGAATTTCCATCCCTAATCCACACAGACTGGGTATGCATCCTCATTGAGGATGAATAGTATTTTTCTTTATTAACCACATATTTCGCGAGATCCAATAATATGCCTCTTAAAATATTGGAGAATCTTGCATTGGATCTTCCCCACAAACCAAAATATAATATGATGGAAAATAAATTATCCACAGATGGGTCTACTAGTAATTGGCTTCATCTCTAGTGAAGCAACTGAATGATGTAAAATAGAAAACTGCAAGACAATCACTTTTGGCGATGTTCATTATGCCGTGGAGAAGCTGGGATTTGAAAACTATGTAGAACCGTTCGCACTTGTCCTGGACAAGAACCAAGCACCCGTTGCACCATCAGTTTCTTCTGATCCCAAATTTGAGCTCTACTGCCTCAATTTCTATTCTAATTGTGTCTCCAGCACCACATTGCACACAAATAATGTACTTTGCACTTCGCCATAATCACCTCAATCCAATTACAATGAATAGGTACTTGGGGAACGCTTTGGATGGTAAAGGAGAAGGCCCTTTTTCTTCCAGCAGCGAGGATAGCCCTTCAAATCTTGATTTATTTTCACTGCAATTTGATCCCTATTGGTAGTTCATGTGAATGTAACTGTACTTGTCCATATAATGCACAAAATATGTTAACTGAAAATTGGGCATTACCCTCTTCATTTTTGCCACAAAATAGCACAGAACAATGCAAGATAAGAACTAGGAATGGGCAACGTGTCGGGTCGGGTCGGGCCGATTTTTACCCAAACCCGACCCGAATTAACCAGTTTAGGGCTATGTAAAACTCTCAAATGTACTCCAGAAGTGTGTAAATCTAAGAACTATATTTTTTCTGTATAGAAATATATAATCTCGTTTTTCTTGTTTTTTTTTTCTAATACCCAAAAGTCTGTTTATATAGGCAAAAAGAGATGTAACTTCTTCCACCATGATCTAGTATTAAATTGCAGATGTAATGGCCAATGGTAATGGGTATTAATACTAGGCAGTTAAAACTGTCATATTCTACTGGCTAGTTGACCCATTAAATAATTCCGAAAATGATTAAAAAAAATAATTATTTTATTAGAATCAATAAAGCCCAAGAGCCCCAAGGCCCAATCAAAGACTTTTTAATATAGTGCGTGAGGCGTGGTTCGAACACCTGACCTCCCACACAAATTCCACACTTTTCACCAGTTGGGCACTTCATCTTAATTAATTATTTCTTTCAAATATTATATTTATTGTATAAATATATAACAAAGTAAACTAGAAAATATACACTGTGTACCATTGTACAAGTGGTGTTTCCCTGGAGGCAAACCCAGACACCTGGCTCAGCTATCCCAGAAATCTGCATGGCTGAAAAGAAGAAAGCTGTGCTTGCTATCACATTCATATCTCAACTCACAAAATCCGAAAGATTTTTTAGTTGTATGTTTGTTATTTGTAACGCTCCCAACAATTTCTCCTCCGCCTCTACCTTAATCATATTCTTATGTATGTTTGTGGTTACATAAATCTTGCTGTGAATATTTATCAAGATATTTTCTCTATCTTTCTTGACCACACCCTCTCAAAATATCCTCTTTTGCCCACTTGCTTGCTCCAAGAAATGTTTATATATGAAAGGTGGGCTTGTTGTGCAGTGTGATTCTGAAGATGGAATCATCTCAAGAGAATATGATTTCGAGAAACAATTTGGTAAACCCCGTTTCTTGATTTCCATTTTAATGCTTACCCATATATTTTCTTGAACTTCTCAGAATTATTTTTTAATGTTAAATTGTTGTATTTTTTCTTTTTCTTTATTGACTTATGTTGTAACTCCGTTTAAATTGATTGTAAGTTTTGGGTTTTAAGAGAGTGTAAAATCTCATCGATGAATTATGCGAACATCAGTACATGGGACCCCCACCCACCGCTCACCCTTAAAAAGCATAAGATTGAAACTTAAAATTTATTGCACATACATCTTGTAAAATATTCTCTAGAATTTTGGAGAATATAAGATGTGGCTGGCAGCAGAACATGGGATGTTTGAACAAAGTAAAACTAAAATATAATTTGTATGAAAAATTATTTATTCATACTCTACCAAACAGAAATGAAGACGACCTCCATTAATAAAAGAAGAGGAGAGAGACTACTAACTAAAACGAAAATAACGGAAAAGGAAAACAAAAAACGTGATCACAAAACACGCCTAAAATGCTTGGGCCAGGGCTGCCACTTTATTTGTTGGGCTGAATGATAATGGGCTAATGGACTGTGTTAATGGACTGATATTCTTCATCCCCCCTCAAGGTGGAGGTTGGTGTAAGTCACCCAACCCCAACTTCGAAAGAAGACGAGAAAACTGAGGAGCAGCAAGAGCCTTGGTGAAGATATCCGCAAGCTGTGCATGAGAAGGAATGTACTGAGGAAGTATGAAGCCAGACTTGTACAGGTTCCGAACGAGATGACAATCAATTTCCAAGTGCTTTGTGCGTTCATGAAAGACCGGATTTGCAGTGATATGCAAAGAGGCCTTGTTATCACACCACAAAGATATAGGAAGTGTCAAAGGGATGTGAAGATCACCCAGAATATATGAAATCCATTGTAACTCACAAACGGTACTCCCCAAGCTACGGTATTCTGCTTCAGCTGAGGAACGTGAGACTGTTGTTTGTTTCTTCGTTTTCTAGGAGGTAAGAGCTGCACCCAAGAAAACACAGTATCCAGTAAGGGATCGCCTTGTATCTGGGCAGGAAGCCCAGTCAGAATCAGAGTAGGCCTGAAGAGGGAAAGAACTCTGTGTAGGAAAGAAAAGGCCTGTCGAAGGGCAGCCTTTTAAATAGCGGAGAAGATGCAAAGCAGCATGCCAATGCGAGACACAAGGAGAATGGACGAACTGACTGAGCTGTTGCACCCCATAAGTAATATCTGGTCGTGTCAAATTCAGGTATAAGAGGCGGCCAATTAACCTCCTATAACGGTCTGGTTCTGCAAATAAAGGACCTGCCTGATGAACCAACTTGGTCCCCTTTGGAATAGGCACTTGAGTAGGTCTAGCTCCCATTAAACCAGCATCATGAATTAAGTCAAGAATGTATTTACGCTGGTTAATATACATACCCTCATCACTTCGAGCAATTTCAAGGCCCAAAAAGTATTTAGCATAACCCATGTCCTTAATGGTAAAGGCGGTATCCAAGAATTTCTTGGCAGCAACTATATCATCTTCATGGGAGCCCGTAATCAAGACATCGTCAACATAAACCAAAAGGATAAGGGTCCGTTGTGAATTGTGCTTAACAAACAAGCAGTGATCGTGTTCTGATTGAAGAAAGCCAAAAAGTCGAAGCTTAGAATTCAGTTCAGCATTCCATTGTCGAGAAGCCTGTTTCAATCCATAAAGGCTTCGTTTCAACCTGCACACCTGACCAGGAAGTGCCTTATGGAATCCATCTGGTGGAAGCATATAAACCTCCTCATCCAAGAATCCATGTAAGAAAGCGTTATTAACGTCTAACTGGTGTAAAGGCCAACCTTTAGCTGCCACCACAGTAAGGAGTATCCTTACTGTAACCATTTTTGCAACGGGCGAAAAGCTATCAAAGTAGTCAACACCCTGTAATTGGTGGTAACCCTTGGCAACAAGTCTTGCCTTGAGCCTGTCAACTGACCCATCTGGATGCAATTTTACCTTGTAAACCCATCGTGAACCAATGGCTTGTTTCCCAGGAGGAAGTGAGGTTAATTCCCAGGTATGATTACTTTCAAGTGCATCAAGTTCTTTCTGCATCGCCTGAGTCCAGTTCTCACTTTGACTGGCCTGAGTATAAGAACTAGGTTCCTGAATATTAGATACAGTGGCTAGAAATGCAGTATAGGATGGACTAATATGAGGCAAAACATGAAAAGGGAAAGTAGGTGGCGTATACCTTGTTGTAACAGATGGTGATGACCTGCAAAGTGAAGGAGTACCAGCAACTGGCAAAGACTGAGTACTAGTAACATTGGTAACAAAATCCTGCAGCCAGGAGGGCTTGGACTTGATCCTGGTACTTTGTCGAGGGAGTGAGTGAGGTGAAGGTGAACTATCTGTGGACAGTGGATCAAGGAAAGGAACTGGTATAAGAGGAATCGAATCAGAAGTAGTGTTGGGAGAATTGGTATCATCCTGTGGGAAGTTGATATCAGGTAAAACAGTGTCTGGCAGGAGACATGGTGTTTGTGCTTGAAAATCATCAGAATCGAAGTCTAAAGGTAACGGTAATGGAGGAGATGAATCACCAGACACACAGTCTTTGAAAGGAAAGATGGATTCAAAGAATTTTACATCTCTGGATACAAAAACTTGTTTGCTGGAAATGTTGTAAAGTTTAAAGCCCTTTTGACCAGGATTGAAGCCAAGGAAGACACATTTAAAACCCCTTTCTTCAAACTTATCTTTATGAGGTTTAGTGTTAGCAGCATAGCAAAGTGAGCCAAAAGTTTTGAGAAGTGAATAATCAGGTTTCTTATGATATAGTTTCTCGAAAGGAGTAAGCCATTGGAGAACCTTAGTGGGAAGCCTGTTAATGATAAAAGTTGCCATTAATATGGAATAAGCCCAGAATTTTTTTGGTAAATTGGATTGGAACATCAGAGATCTGGCAATCTGGAGTAAGTGCTTGTGTTTACGTTCCACGACTCCATTTTGTTGTGGACTGTAAACACAAGTCCTCTGATGCAAAATCCCTGAATTTTGGAGCAAGGATTGACATTCACCACTAGTGAACTCAGTTCCGTTATCAGTACGCATGCACTTAACTCTCCTATCAAACTGATTTTTAACCATTTTGAAGAAGCAATCAAGAGTTTTAGTAACTTGTGTTTTGTGGAGAAGAAGGAAAGTCCACGTGGCTCTACTGAAATCATCCACAATAGTGAGAACATAAGGAGTACCTGTGAGCGAAAAATGTCTATATGGTCCCCAAAGGTCAACGTGCACGATTTCAAAGATGGCATCAGTGTGTATAACACTAACAGGAAATGGAGTTCTGTGTTGTTTTGCTTTATGACAAATCTCACAATGTTGTAAAGCATCAGATTCAGTCGAGGAATGTTTCAGAAAATCCAAGTATTGTAAAGTTTGAAAAGACGTATGCCCAAGTCTACTATGCCACTTAAGAAGTAAATCAATAGAGGGAGAAATGAAATTTTTATTGACATCAGAAATCTGGTTACAGGAAGAAAATTCATTCGAAATATCAGATTTAATAACAGAACAATCAGTGTTATCTTTTCTGCTAAACATGAAACTAGACTCGTCTAGAAGATATAACTTTCCTATAAGCTTGCCAATAGCCAGTAGTCTATCACTCTGCAGGTCCTGTAAAAGGCAAAAAGTAGGGTAGAAGGTTAGTTTCAGATTAGCATTCTGGGTAAGTTTCGGCACTGATAGTAAATTGAATTTAAAACTGGGTATATATAACGAATCTATGAGGCATAAATGTGAATTCAACTTCACATTTCCAATCTTATTGACTTGCTTAGAGGTTCCATCAGGTAGGCAAACATGGATGGGTTGTGTTATGGTTTTTATTTCTGTCATCAATGTAACGTCTGCACAAATATGGTTACTAGCCCCTGTATCTATAATCCAAGTCCCTGGTTTCAAATAATCAACCCTAGCCAAAAGAGAATGATAGGAGCTCATACCTGCATACTCTTTAATATGAGTGAAGTTCACCTTATTCTCCATATCTATTAATGCTTTTCCCCTTAATGCTTTCTGAACTTCCTGTTTTATGATGTCTGCTATATTGCCTGATGCAGTCAGTTCATTTTTCCTGATCTCATTCATCTGTCCTTCATCAAAATCTAGAGGTGTCTCTGCCATATTTGCTGAATACTTTCCATCTGCATAACCTTTAAATCTGTGTTCCTTTAGATCTTTGTACCAATCTGGGTAACCATTCAGCTTGAAACAAGTGTCCTTAGTGTGACCATTTATGTTACAATGATCACAATGTGAGTATTCCTTTTCCATACCACCAAATCTTCTAGTGTTTCCTCTGGCAGAGTTATAGTTACCTCTACCAAAACGTCCACGACCTGATCCTCTGTAATAACTATTTCTGCCTCCATTATCTCTTCTATATTCAGTAGTTTTAATAAACATGGCTGAGTTATCATTAATTTCAGGAAAAATCACATGTACTTCTCTTTGCTTTTCAACTCTAATCACCATTGAATAAGCTTTGTTGACTGAAGGCAGAGGGTCCATTACGAGTATTTGATTCCTTACATGATCAAATGTATCATTCAATCCCATCAAAAACTGCATTAATCGATTGAAGGCTGTTAGATCTGACACTTCCTTAGCTGCTGCACAAGTGCAAGCAGGAATAGGCATCAAACATGCCAGTTCATCCCATAATTTCTTCAATTTTGTAAAATACTTTTCAGCTGTTAATGCTCCTTGAGATATGCTTCCTATTTCCCTTTGCAATTGATATAATAGGGGTCCATTGCATTCCCCATACCTTTCTTTTAATTCTTCCCAAAGGTCCCTGGCTGATGCTGTGTAAATAAAGGCTTCCACGATTTCCTTTGAAATTGAATTCAATAGCCATGACCTAACCATACAGTCTACTCGAATCCATTGTTCCAATTTACCAGAGTTTTCTCCTGGTTTTCCACAACTCCCATCAATAAATCCCAATTTCAATTTTGCTCCCAATGCTATTTTAATAGATCTACTCCAGCTAAGATAATTCTGACCTGTTAAATGTGAGGTCACCAGCTGCATTCCTGGATGATCTGAGTTCTGTAAGTCTAATGGATCTCCATTAGAATATGCTTTCTCTGCAGCATGCCCCTCTGTAGCTTCATCATCTTCTGATTCTACCAATGGCGATTCTTCTAATGTTGCCATTTAATCTCAGTGAGAAAAACTTCTAAGAGCCTTTAAACCATGCTCTGATACCATGAACAAAGTAAAACTGAATATAATTTGTATGAAAAGTTATTTATTCATACACAGTCAAATAGGAATGAAGACAACAACCATTAATATAGGGAGAGGAGAGAGACTGCTAACTAAAACGAAAATAACGGAAAGGAAGAACAAAAACGTGATCACAAAACACGCCTAAAATGCTTGGGCCAAAGCTGCCACTTTAGTTGTTGGGCTGAACGATAATGGGCTGATAATGGGTGCTAATGGACTGGCTAATGGACTGATATTCTTCAATGTTTTTGCGGTTTACAAAGGAAGGTTGGATGACAACAATGCCAGAAAGTCTAAATATGGATTGGGTTGACAGTGTTAAGGTGCTTATTGGACTATTGGATAACTAGTATTCGTTTTGAATTGCCTTTATTTATGAAATTCTAATCTCTATCACCGATTTTTCAGCATGTGTTTGAATATTTTACTGAGAGAACACCCTGTTCTCATTTTGAGCTCCGTGAGACCTCGCTAGTGTGGAACTATAAGCACGCAGGTGATTTGTGTTTATATGTTTCCATTGTTCACCATTTTAAAGAATTTCTCTATTTCAAATTTTCATTTTCAGATTATATTTTTTATTAATGTTCTATGTTTATATCCATAGACATATATTTTGGGAGGCTTCAAGCAAAGGATATGTTGCAGCATCTATTGACAGGCCCAATATCAAATGCTTCTGTAGATGTGGTCCAAGGTGGGCGATCTGTTGAGGTCCGAGCAGTTGGTGTTACCAAGGCAAGTATTTTGGTAATATTATTAACTACTTATGTTATCCAAGAGATTTCACATCTTGTTTCCTATGCATAAACAGGGAGCAGCAATTGACAGAATCCTTGGGGAAATAGTTCACCACAATGATGTGAAAGCACCCATTGATCATGTCTTGTGCATTGGACATTTTGTGCCAAAGGCATGTGATCATATTTTTCCAACTCTGTAGAGTTTTCTTATGATTGAGACATTCAGTTTCAGTTTTCTGGTAGGGAAGATTTCTTTTTTCCCTATTTCTAATTGATCTTCCCTTCCCTTCAAACCATTCAGTGAACATTAGGCACAAATGTCGTCAAAGAAAAAAGGGGACAAATGCATAAATATATTTGTATTCTACTCTCACTTAATGGACTGTCTAGCAAGCACTTGTACAAATAGCCCTCCAATTTTGCACATGATGGAAGAAGTTGCATATATTTGTATGATAAGCAGATAAGCTACTGATAGGATACTTCATACTATCACTTCATGAGGATAACCTGGTGAGATTAAGGAGGATATCCACAAATACATAACCAAAACCATGTAGTATTACAACGTTTTAGAACTCATCTTCTTTTTTATCTGAAGAATCTGGTAACTGAGTACCTTACAACTGTATGCAATGTTTCAGGATGAAGACATTTATACGTTTTTTGAGCCAGAGCTTCCTTCTGGACCATCACCTACTCCAAGAGCCAAGATGGTCAAATCTGTAAACAGAACTGTTACAAATCTTTCAGCGGGGACTAGTGGGCTTGTGTCATTCAACCATAAACGTCCTATATCCTATCGGACCTCAGAGAAGAGAGCAAGCAATCATACAAATGGGAAATGGTGGTCTAGGATGCTTAACCGAATGACAATGCATGAAGGCTCATTAGTTCTTGATCTCAAGGCTGACAATTACTTCTCTTGTGCAGTAGGATGAAAGTGCTCAAATGTGAGATATCTTCTTCGATCATCAGCTGATATTGTATCCCTGTTGAAGGAGCTGGTAGATTGTCAACTGTAAGATGTGCCTTGTGCTTCAATCAAGTGGAAGATTAGAATCCTTGCACGAGGAGCCTGGAAGGCTATAACAGTCAGAGATCCTCTTGCAGGTAAGTTCTGTCGTGTAATGTGCTAAAACTCAAGTATTAACTGATGCTTACTCCAAATTTTCAATTAAGAAAACTTAAGTGCAGGTGTTTCAAATAAGATTTTGCCTTGAAGCTTGTTTCTATCCCTTAAACTTGTCATGCAAATGCTATGGTATCAGAAAGAATCTTTAGAACATTTATGCATCCAACATCTATCTATATTGTAAAACCAGTACGAGCATGTCTTGGCCGAGTACACTGGCATCGAGCAAGTTCCAAAAGTATTTTTGTGTTTTTACTTCTTTAATCGTCTGGATTCAATCCTCAAGCTATTTGGTTGTATGAGTTTTAACTACGAAGAGAAATGTCATATCTATTCTTTCAAAAATTATTGTTTTCTTTTGAACAATTTTTGTGTTTATTTTTGCTTTAAGTTCATAGGAGAATACAAAGTGTATATGTTACAGGTCTATGTCAGACCCTCCACCTCGATCGCCACGTGTCAGCATACGTGGTCAATCCACGGATCGACCGAGGCGATTGCTCATGGGATGATCTGACTGTACCTGCCGAAGTGACTGCCTCTTGGAACGAATTGAGTATGCGTCAGCGAATGAACCGGACTCATCCACAAATACGCAGTGGATGTGAAGGCCCGCACTCCTCTTCCACAACGCTGCAACGCCCCACCTGCCTCGCCTCGTTGTCAAAGATCTCTTGTACAAAGATCTTTCCAAAGTCAAATCCCTGACTGATGGGACATGTGGCAGGACCCGAACGGTCAATTCAGCTGTCTTTGTCAGAGACATTCAATGCCAGCCAGCCTATGGATGGATAGATCGACACCTAGGATGGGACGAATTTTGGAGATCTAGCAACACGTGTCTCCTCATCCAACGGTCCTCTTCTTCCCATCCTTAATATAAATGCTTCTTCCTTATGCCTGAAGAAGGGAGACCTTTTTTTTGGGGATTCAATACACTATTACACCAAACATTTGATTATCATTTTCTCCCCCATATTATTGGCACTTTTATTATTGCATGTTCAATCATTCCCGGTGAGTGTTCTACCACCGACGAACCCCTTTTGATTGAGTTTCAGACTGACTTGATCGACGAGTGCTTGCTGTCGTTCCTAACCCCTCCGGGAAAGGCCACGAGCGACTGACGGCGTGTTACGTGTGCAGGGAGGAGTTGACTAGAAGACCTTCTATTGGCCGCGTATCGGAGCAATTTTTCGAGGTCAACAGATTGGCGCCGTCTGTGGGAACTAACTTAACCACGAGTTTTCCCACCAAAAAGCTGCTTGAACATCCGGTTGATATTCCCTCTTTGAAAAAGGGACTGATTCTTGGAAAAAGGATCCTTCAGCCACTTCGGGACATGAGTTCCAGCAACGAAGAGGCAAATGCAGGGGCAAGGGACGTCTCTGAAGAAGAGATTATCCATACCAATGTCAATCAACAACGACCTCACCATCGTTATCGTCGAGGTGGGAGAACTGCCGCATATTTAACGGCCGAAGTAGCCCAAATGGCTGCTAACATGAGAACCATCACGGCTCAGAACGCGGTCATACAAGAGCTTCTCAGGCAAGTGCAAAGTCAGGGCGGTTTTCAAGCCCCACAATATCGCCGACAATCTGCCCATAGACACGTCGAGGCGGAATCCAGCAGGAGAACTCACGTGAGTCCTCGGGGGGAAGCTCCTGTTGAAAGAGAGGTGGGGATGGACACCTCTAACTATACTGCTGCCCCAGTCAGCGCCCCAGCAGGGGAATACAATTTTCCCCCCGAGTATGAGGAATGACCTCAGACATCTGTTAGCGTTTTTGACAGGATCGGACGGGCACCTAGAAATAGGGATCAGCCCCGCCAAACAGCTCCTCAGCAAAGGTGAGAAGAAAGCTATGAAACCCAGGACCCCCCCACCTAGAAATAGGCGGGAGAGGCGAAGTCAAGTGGATTGGGGAAATAGGGCTGAAACTGCTCAATGTCCACCCCGTCCAGCAGCAGATGTGAACGAATCGGACGAACCCTCTAGCTCGTACGAGCTGGACGACGATGATGACAACTTGCCCTTCTCCAGAGAGCTTTGCACTTTTCCAATGCCTCAAAACTTTGTCCCTCCAAAAATCTCCAAATACGAAGGAAAATGTGATCTAGAGAAACACCTCAATAAGTACAAGACACAGATGAGCTTCCGTGGCGCCTCACCAGCTTTGAAATGTAGAGCTTTTCACCTAACCCTTGGTGGAGCTGTTGAAATGTGGTACAGTAGATAGGCGCCGCTTAGCATACGAAGCTGGCCCGACCTGAAAAAAGCATTCTTGAACCAATACCTCTCAAGGAAGGAGGGAGAGGCTCCGATTTAATGCTTGCAAGACATGAGACAAGCGACATAAGAGACCCTGAAAAGCTACCTTGCCCGGTTCACAGATGAGATAACTTACTATGAGCAGGTCACGGACAAGGAGGCCCTGTCAGCTCTGAAAGGAGGCTTGAACATGAACAATTTATTCTGGAGAGACGTCCGAAGCAAGAATCCTTTAACGTATGATGAATTAGTGGAGATGATGAAAGTTGAAATCGTTAATGAAGAAATGATTGACCACAGGAACAGAGCCGCCCAGGGGCTCTCACCACCTCAAAGGCAGATGGGCAGAGGGCCCACCTCTCAAATAGTAAGTTAGCAGTGGACTCAGGCCGGGCACATTGTGGCCCCCCACTTCAGGTTAGGCACTGGCCACAGCCATTTTGAACGCAGTCCTCACCTTGGCTTACGAAGACGTTGGGCCAAGTACAAGCAACCCAGCTAGAAACACTGGATGACCCTCAACCTCTAGAAATAGGGGAAGGGGAGGAAGGCCTAGAGTTAGGCCCCCAGAAGTACAATCCTATTATACCCTCCATCGCCACTATGGCCATGATACCAATGATTGTATGGGGTTAGGAAGACCGGCAAGTAATCCTCGTAATAGCAGGAATCACTACTACGAAGGCAGCAATCCGAGGCTTAGCCTCCACAGAAGGGGTTAGATGAGGCGACACTCTCCAAACAGTAGAAACGATGGTAGGAACAGGCCTCGAGACGGGCAGCGCCCCAGGAGAGACTCAGCCCCTCGAACGAACAGCAACCGATATGTGAAATCGACACCATCATGGGAGGGCCCCATATGGGAGACGAATCAAAAAATGCACAAAGGAATTACACTAGGGAGGCAAGACCCCGCTTAGGACCAGCTATACAGTTAGCCGATCACATGATGGGAAAGCTACAGAGCCCATTACGTTTACCCAAGAAGATGCAACGGGTGTACACTTCCCACATTGTGATACCTTGGTAGTCAGAGCCGTGGTGGCCCGCAACGGGCTGAAATACATGCTGATGGATAATGGCAGCTCAGTCAATATCCTGTTCGGCGCAACCTTCGACAAAATGGCAGTAGATCACGAGCTGACACCGATGAGCTCGCCCCTTTACAGATTCACCGTAGACAGCATCATTCCCAAGGGAAAGATTACTCTGGCTATTGAAATGGGAGCCTCGCCCCAGATAGCACACCACTTCATGGAATTCCTGGTTGTGGATCGTCGATCCGCCTACCATGGAGTCTTGGGGAGGCCCGCCTTAAAAGAACTATGGACAGTCACTTCTATCCATCACCTCTGCATGAAATTCCCAACTGAATGAGGGATTACCACTATCCAAGGCTACTAGATGTGATCCAAGGAGTGCTATCTTAAATCGTTAAGGAAGGTAAAGCCTCGAGTTAACATGGTACTAGACACTAAGATGACGGAGGCCCCTGAAAAAGGGCAACCCCCGACACAAGATGTTATCATGACGGAAGCGAGACCCGAAGTGCCTTTGGAAGAACTAGACCCCAGGATAATTGAGTCGAGTCACAAATTGCCCCAATGGAAGAATTGGAAAAGTTCCCAATGGACCCCCAAGACACATCTAAGGTCTTGCAGGTCGGGAAGCAACTAGATGAGGAGGTTAGGGAGGAACTGAATTGCTTCCTTCGACATAATTCAGACGTCTTTGCGTGGAGGCATGAGGACATGATTGGCATAGATCCCAAGGTCAGTTGCCATCACTTGCAAATTGACCCGAGCTGTACTCCACACAGGCAGAACAGAAGAGCGTTGAATGCCGAAAGATATGAGGCCTTGAAAGAAGAAGTGGAAAGGCTCATCAGTAATGACTTCATTCGTGAGGCCAAATATCCGAAGTGGATTTCAAACCCGGTGCTTGTGAAGCATAATGGTAAATAGAGGGTTTGCATGGACTTTTCAAACCTTAATCAGGCCTGCCCGAAGGATAGCTTCCCGCTTCCGCGGATCGACCAATTGGTAGATTCAACTGCCGGGCATGAATTGTTGAGCTTCATGGATACCTATTCAGGCTACAATCAAATACCTATGTTTCCAGGCAACGAAGACAGCACCTCCTTCATCACGGATAGAAGGCTTTACTGTTACAAGGTGATGCCTTTCGGCCTGAAAAACGCTGGAGCAACCTACCAAAGTCTGGTCAACAAAATGTTCGCCGATCAGCTCGGCAAAACAATGGAAGTGTATGTTGACGACATGCTTGTAAAAATCCTTGTGGCTAAGGAGCATATCAAGCACTTGACCGAAGCCTTCAACACCCTGAGAAGATACCACATGAGGCTGAACCCCTTGAAGTGTGCCTTCGATGTAGCTTCGGGTAAATTCTTGGGCTACATCATAAATCAGAGGGGGATAAAGGCCAATCGAGAGAAGATTAGGGCTTTGATAGAAATGAGATCGCCTCAGAAGCCCAAAGAAGTACAATGGCTTACTGGTAGAATAGCCACACTCAATCGCTTCATCTCAAGGGCCACTGAAAAGTGCTTGCCCTTCTTTAAAGCCCTCAAGGGAGGCAAGAAATTCCAATGACTTCAGAGTGCGAAGGAGCGTTCCAGGAGTTGAAAAACTACTTGGGACGAACACCCCTCTTTAGCAAACCAAGGGAAGGAGAACCCTTATTGTTATACTTCGCCATGCCTGAGGGTTCAATCAGTTCAGTGCTTGTACGGGAAGAAGAAACACACCAACTGCCGATCTACTATGTTAGCAGAACCCTACTCCCCGTCGAAACCCGATACCCAGACATGGAGAAATTTGCTCTTTCTTTGGTCACTGCTTCCCGAAAACTGGGGCCGTACTTCCAAGCCCATAGCATTCGTGTCCTAACAAACTTTCCGTTGAGGCAGGTCTTACAAAAGCCAGACGCATCAGGAAGGTTATTAAAATGGGTAGTTGAGCTTAGCGAATTCGACATAAATTACGCGATCCGGACAACCGTCAAGGGTCAAGCCTTGGCTGACTTCATCGCTGAGTTCGCCAAAACCCCCGAAATCGAAGTAAATATGGAACCAGCAGAGCCCCCCACCTAGAATCTCTTTATCGACGGCTCGTCTGGAGAAACAGGCTCCGGAGCTGGTATTGTGCTAGAAAGCCCAGAGGGGCACAAACTCAACTGCGCCGTAAGGCTCGGATTTAAAGCTTCTAACAACATGGCTGAATATGAGGCCCTCTTAGCCGGACTTAGGCTAGCCAAGGAATTGCAAGTGAGGAGGCTGATTATCAGCAGTGACTCACAGTTGGTGGTGAATCAAGTTAATGGAAACTTCATGGCCAGGGATAAACACATGGCTGCCTATCTAAAGTTGGTTATGGACTCTTTGCCAGACTTCGAGAAGTTCAAACTAGTTCAGGTACCTTGCCAGGAAAATTCTCATGCGGATGCCCTGTCAAAGTTGGCCAGCAGCAGAGATTCTAAACTGCTCAAAATAGTGCCAATCGAACACTTAACAGAGCCCTCCATCAAGAAAGGTGAAGAGCTGATGTAGGTTGAAAGCACATCGTCCTGGATGATACCTATCTTGGCCTACCTAAAAGAACAAACCTTGCCAGAAGATGAAACCGAGGCGCGAAAGCTTCGAAGGAGAGCTTCTCACTTCATACTCCAAGATGATATTTTATACAAACACGATTTTTCCTCTCCACTCCTTAGATGCACAGGAAGGAAGAAGCGAACTATATCCTCAGAGAAGTAGACGAAGGCGTTTGTGGGAATCACTCCGATGGTCCAACCTTATCCTACAAGATACTAAGGCAAGGATATTACTGGCCAACCCTGAAAAGGGGTGCCATGGAATTTGTACGCAAGTGTGATAAGTGTCAGCGCTTCTCCAATGTGTAGAGGAAACCATCTCAAGAACTCACTGTTGTAACTAGCCCGTGGCCCTTTGCCAAGTGGGGAATAGATTTCATTGGCTCCTTGCCAAAGGGAAGAGCGAGTGCGCGCTTCGCCATAGTCGCTATTGACTACTTCACCAAATGGGTGGAAGCAGAGCCTCTAGCCAGAATTACGGAGGCCAACACCTCTAAATTTCTTTGGAAGAATATCATATGTCGGTTCGGCATCCCTCATTCCTTGGTCTCTGACAATGGAAAACAATTTGATAACAAGAAGATCCGGGATCTATGTGACGAACTGGGGATCAGAAAGCATTTCTCTTCACCTTCCCCAAGCAAATGGCCAAGTCGAAGCGGTCAACAAGACCATTAAGCTTACCCTGAAAAGGAAGCTGAATGCCTCCAATGGAGCCTGGGTGGACGAACTCCCCCAGGTCCTCTGGGTAATCAGAACCACCTGTAAAATAGCCACCGAGGAAACACCATTTTCCATGGCCTATGGGGCTGAGGCGATGAGCCCCGTAGAGGTTGGTGTTCCGTATCTCTGGCGTCTCCATTTCAACACAGTAACGAACGATGATCTGATGAGGCTTGAGCTAGATCTCCTGGAAGAGAAGAGAGATGAATCCCAGGTTAGGCTCGTCTCTTACCAACGAAAGATGATGCGTTACTATAACGCCAAAGTGAAGAAGAGAGTACACCGTGTTGGGGACTTGGTGCTCCGCAAAGTCTTCCCATCGGCCAAAGATTCTAGCACATGGACTCTAGGGTCGAACTGGGAAGGGCCGTATTGCGTCAACGCAAAGGTCAGGTCTGGAACCTATAGAATCGAAGATCTGAATGGAAAGATGATGTCCCACCCCTGGAATATCGAACATTTGAGAAAGTATTATCAGTAGGGAATATATACTGTTGTGAATGTTGCCATCAAATAAATGTTTTTGTTCATTTCAGTTTTGCATCGACACAATCAAACAAACTTTGCAAGGCGCAAGCGCATCCAAAGGGTATACCCCCAAGGAACTCTGCCCAGTCAGAGGTGGTGCGGGTGCCACCCTTGACGAAGCAGCAAGCGCACATCAAACGAACTTGGCAAGGTGCAAGCCCATCCAAAGGGTGCATCCCTAAGGAACTCTGCCAAGTCAGAGGTGGTGCGGTTGCCACCCTTGACGAAGCAGCACACGCATATCAAACAAACTTGGCAAGGTGCAAACCCATCCAAATGGTACACCCCCAAGGAACTCTGCGCAATCAGAGGTGGTGCGGGAGCCACTCTTGATGAAGCAGCATGCGCATATCAGACGAAGCAGCAAGTGCACATTAAGTGAGTCCGATGCGTCATTACTTATTCATTTGCTTATACCATTTTATTAAGTGGCTGGGACTCGACGGCCCAGTTGTTTAATTAAAGATGCGACGATACGGTTAGTTGAAGTAAATAAGCAACAATACCCAAAAGGGTCAAAATTCATTATCAAACAAGAAGAGGCCGAAGCCATTACATGAAAGGGGAAATACAAACTAATCGACATTGATCACGGCCTCGACTCCCTCCTGAGGCGCCTCCTCCCCCTCTTCTTCTTCTGCGGCAGGCTCGCCACCAGTGGGGTCCCCAAACTCCTCCTCCAGAAATTCGATATCCAAGTCGGGGTGCCTCTCATGGAGGCGGGACATCATCTCCTTCGCCGCCCAGGAGGCCCAGTAATTGGCAAAGTCGTCATACTTTGGCGTATTGTCAAAATTATCTTTGTAGTTCTGGACCACCACTTCGCCAATCGTTTTCGCTTCGGCCTTCAACAAATTTATCTCTTCAGTTTGGGCTTCGATGAGGTGCATATGCTCAGCCTTTCCCTTATTTGCCTCTTCCAAGGCCTCAGAGGTGAGCTTCTGGTGATCGTTGGCCTGATCAACCCTCTTCGTCAGAGTCGCTACCTGGGAGACGAACTCATGTAGCTCATTCTTCAATCAATTTACTTGGATCTCGACCGTGTCAAGCTTCGAGGCGACTATGATCCACTTCTCCTCAACTTACTCCACCTCTTTTGCCTTGGCCACCTCGACCTCCCAGGCTGAAGCAGCCTCCACCCTCCTCTCCAAATCGTCATTCTTCTTTCGAAGCCCCCTGACCAGATCTTCTGCCGCGGTGCCCATACTTAGGGCCCTGGCTACACGGCATTATTCGCCACCAACAAATCCTCGATCCCGCACAAGGCGGCATGATTGGCCTAGTCATTGGTCTAGTATTTGCTGTGGACTCTGGCGGCTGAAGCGGTCTCAGGGGGGAGCATCTCCAACACGGCTTCGGAGAGGTCTTCATCTTTGCTCCCCAGAAAATTTGTAGCTTTGCCTTTAGCCGGAGAGTTGGCAGGCCTCTTCTATCTTTTCTAGGCCATCCCCTCGGAGAAATATGTAGTGATAGGCACGATGGCCTGGTAGGGAGGTGGAGCCACTACAATGACCCCCGCTTCAGCCAGGGAAGAGGAAGATCCAGCAGTAGTGGGGCAGGGATAGATGCCCCAGTTGGGCCCGTCTGCCTTTTCCTTGTCGAGAGGGAGGTTCCTTCCTCCTCCTCGTGCTCTTCGGCGGGCTGCTGACCAGCCTTGCTTAGAGCTTGCAGGCGCTTTGACTATTTCTTATACGCAGTTGAGCTTGTTTTCAACATTTTTGCCTCCGCCACACTTCGGCGGATCGTCGCAAAATCAGGCATCGGCCCCTTCTTCTTTGTAAAGTCTCATGTAGGCAAGGTAAATAGATAAGTATGGGATGAAGGTAGGGGTGTAGTAAGGACTGAGGCGATGCATTTACCTTGGTTCGACATCAACCCGTGGGAGACGAAGTGGGTGTTCTTGTCGATTATCTCCTTATAGCTTCGTTCCTTTGGAGGCAGCTAATACAGTTGGCTGATTATGTCCCAATCCTCCTCTGCTATCTCGCACTTCGGTAGGGAACCTGCGAAGAACAGAAATATTAAAATCATAAGCAAAGTTAGCCCAAGTAAACTCAGATCGGTAAGCTACTTACTGCAAGCAGAGTAGGTGGTGGGAACAGTTAGAGGCGCTACGGGATCGTTCTCTACAGTGTCCCATCGACCAGACAACTAGAACCATGAACTCATCCAGCCCTTAATTGAGGAGGGCGTTTCGACCACAAGGGGCGATTGGGATCCCCAAGGAGCCAGCTAGCCAGGTAGTACCAGCCTTTGCTCTCCCCCCCCCGGTAGTAACCTTTGGAAAGAAGAGGAAGTGGAACACACTAAAAGGCATTTCCGCTCCGATGCTGGCCCTTTGCCACAACATCCATGTCCCCACCATTTGGGACCAGGTTCGGATTGAATTGTGTGGGGGATAACCCGAAAGACCTAAGGACTAAGCGAAAGAAGGGGTGGAATGGAAGCCTCAACCCGGCCCGGAGAAGATGATCACTCACTGCTACACACCCCGGTCTAGGATAGCATGCTCTCTCATGGGGTTCGGGACGGATAAGCTGAATATTATAGAGAATCCTAAAAACGTCCCTGCACCTCTCCATCTGCTCCGGGATGACTTCAAATGGGTATTTTGATGCCCTCCATTGGATGGATGTATCTACGGGGGAATCCAGGCGCTTCCAGTTGTTCTCCAGCCCTAATGGCCCTACTCAGCTCGTTAGGCGATATTAAAACTGGTTCCCTCATGGATGTTCTCTCCTCACTCCCCCCCTCAATGATTCGCCCGCTCGACATCAAGAATGAAGAAATTCAGAAAAAAGCAAAGGATGAAGAAATCGAAAATGTGAAGAGTACCTAGCTTAGTCCTGAATGCAGAACGCTATCGATTGCCGGAATAGTCGGTGGAGACGACGGAATTTGTTGATAGAGTTCGCCGGAAAATGCAAGAGAAAAACTGAAGATTGCAAGAATTCTTTGAGAGGTTTTAGCAAAAGTAAACGTTTCAAAATGAAAGGAATGAGCCTTTTATAGGCATACTAAACTCATCCTAGCCGTTGGATCTTACAAATCAAATCTGGGCCATGCAATATTGAGATGCAAGGATCTTCGTTGGAGCCAAGAGTCATTTGAATAAACGGTCTTGATGAGCCGTGAACTCTACACACGACCCAAACACGTCACCTTGAGGAACGAGAACCGTCGCCATCATTACCCTTTATGGCAAGAGAGGCGTGCTTTGGAAGCAAGCGAATTCCCCTTATGATTGCCTTGGGAAGACGCGAAAGCCTTCAAATCATTGACACAGAACCCAAAGCTGTCCCTTCAGGGCCCCCGATTGCGTTACCTTAGCGTTGCAACAGCTCTCTACAGAGTTGCCAACCCATAACGCTTCGACGGTACACCAACCCATATCGCTTCGGCGGTACATCTTAGCGTTGCAACAGCTCTCCACAGAGTTGCCAACCCATATCGCTTCGGCGGTACATCCTAGCGTTGCAACAGCTCTCCACAGAGTTGCCAACAGATATCGCTTCGGCCACATGGCCCTGCGTTGCCAACCCTCGTCACTTCGATTTGAGCAGAACTCAAAGTTGCCAGCAGCTCATTCCTATGCTTTCCCACTCGAAAGTCCTTGTACTACATAAATATCTGTACATGGACTTACGGGACTATTGTTACAGGTCTATGTTAGACCCTCCACCTAGACTGCCACGTGTCAGCATACGTGGTCAATCCACGGATAGGCCGAGGCGATTGTGTATGGGACAATCTGACTGTACTTGCCGAAGTGACTGCCTCTTGGAAAGAATTGAGTATGCGTCAACGAATGAACCAGACTCATCCACAAATACGCAATGGATGCAAAGGCCCGTACTCCGCTTCCACAACGCTGCAACGCCCCACCTGCCTTGCGTCGTCGTCAAAGATCTCTTGTACAAAGATCTTTCCAAAGTCAAATCCCTGACTGATGGGATGTGTGGCAGGACCCAAACGGTCAATTCAGCTGTCTTTGTCAGAGACATTCAATGCCAGCTAGCCTATGGATGGACAGATTGACACATAGAATGGGATGAATTTTGGAGATCTAGCAACACGTGTCTCCTCATCCAACGGTCATCCTCTTCCAATCCTTAGTATACATGCTTCCTCCTTATGCCTGAAGAAGGGAGACCTTTTTTTTTGGGATTCAATACACTATTACACCAAACATAAACATTTGAGTATCATCTTCTCCCCCATATTATTGGCACTTTTATTATTACATGTTCAATCACTTCCCGGCGAGTGTTTTAACGCTGACGAACCCCTTTTGATTGAGTTTTAGACTAACTTGACAGTCGGAGTGTTTGCGGCCGCTCCCAACCCCTCCAGGAAAGGCCATGGCATGCCACGTGTGCATGGAGGAGTTGACTAGAAGACCTGTTGGCTGCGTATCTGAGCCATTTTTCAATGTCAACAGTATGCATTGACATTTCCATGGATTCAAGGGACCCTTGGAATCGATAATTTCACTCAGCTATTGATATCATCATTATTTATTCAATAGAATTTGTATTGCAGATACTTTGGTGATTTTATCTTAGTGCAGAGCTTGGAAAACGTAGTAAAGAGAATGCCGAAAACCTAAGCAAAACACATCAAACCTGCACCTTCGGAGATGGTGAAACGAGTTCATGGCTTAATGTATATAACAAATTTCCATATATTCTATGTATTTATTTATTCTTTGGTGTATTTTTGAAATGATTTGCCCCTCCCGAATTTCGGTTTTTCTTTGTTTCACTACTATGCATTGAAAATGCTATCAAATAATAATATTTGATGTAAAAACGCTTCTGGTAACTACTGTAAATACAAACCTAGTTAATTAAAATTCTGTCTCAATTATCCAGTTCACATTACACGTCAGGCAGTTAGGATATCCTACAAGCAGTTATTAAAGTAGTCCTCACTGCAGCATGTGGATGGATTATAGTGTTCTACGTGATTTAGTCAATTGTAGAAATTAAGAAGTATGAACACTAGGTAAAATCGGTCTACAAGATTAGGAAATTTGTACAGAATTGGTACAAAAATTTGAAATCGACGTCACAGATTCAAAGTTAAAAAAAAAAAAAAAACACAAACACACATGCACAGGATGCTGCCATAGCAGCCAGGATGTTGCCACAGTTCAAATTCTGTGAGTACCAAGTATAATGTGGTAAACTCTAAAGGGAAATATCCACATGCTCCTATGTCACGGGTAAATTAATCAATTAAATCAAACGATGAGAAATATAATAATCTCGATTTTGTAATTTTGTAAAATTAATAGAAAAACAATGAAAAGAAATCTAAGAATAGCTATCCAGTTTTCTTCTTCTTTTGACTTGTTGTAGAAGTGAAATTAAACCCTCCGATCTTTATTTTATTGCCTCTTCACTATTGTACTCGGCTGCAACTACTACTTGAATTAAGAATCATAATCTTAACTTATGTCAAACAACTTGATCTTTGAATTGGATTGAACATTCACACTCTAATATGTTTTCTTCAAGTACGGTTGAAGAACACAATTTTGCTATAAGATATTCAATAATGCATGGCACCGAGTGAACTTGCTGAAATATGGAGGAACTCGTTGTTGCAGGTTCACCGTTGGGAATTCTGGTTTCTCAAAGCAGGCTTTGAAAGTATTCGATAAGGCATGAGTATGATCGTCTTTGCTAAAAGATGATAGAATGTGTGGCTACTAGGTCATTGAACTTGACAGATTTTTCACGGTTGTTCTGCTATGAGATTAATCAATAAAGCAGGTAGCTTGTTGAACTTGCTAGAGAATGGCAAAACGTGTAGCTGCTAGTCAACCGACTGCTCGTATACTTTTTCAAAGCTGCCGTTCGTTTCTTGATTTTGTGCTTACTTATGTAAAATAATTTACAAGGTACGAATTGAACTTACCCAAAATTAAATTATTATAACACGATAAGTATATAATTATATCACATGACTTCTATGATATGTTAATAAATAGATTTAATGAAAGTTTAATATTAAATCAATCTTTCCTTAAAGCAATAATCAAGATTAGATTAAATCTAACCTAAAATTATACACAATGAAAAACAGGTAAAAATTTAATCATATCATACAAGATTTATTTGATATGGTAATAAATAAACTTAAGGAAAATGTAATAATAAACCAAATTTTCCTTAACTTTAATTATTTAACCTATCAAGTAATATCTATGATGGTAGGTAAATAAATCTGTATTAATTGCAATATGAAATGTGAAAATTGCGTCTCGTTTTGGGTGTTAAAACCCTAAAATCCGTAGCTACAGAATTTTGTTGAAAACCTGTACCACTTAGTCAGTCATGACTCATTGCCTATTTGGATAGTATATGTTTGCGTTTTTTACCCTAGTTGATACACAGTACTAAGCTGGACACATTGTTGAATCATATCGAGTTTAAAACTTATGATATTAGATATAGTCCATATTTATTTAAATTTCTCTTTAACATTTCTTTTAATTTACCCCAAAACCCTGTTGAAATTCTTGAAATGGTACAAAAGAAGTGTCTGAGTGAATAAATAGATACGACTCTACGACTTCGATTAATTATGGAAAAGGAAAAACAACAGGAAGAATTTTTCAAATACAAGTGAATGATTCCTATTTGCATAGTGTTATAAATGTCATAACTATTCGTCAATGTGATTTTTCGATTCAGAATTTTGATTAATTGAATCTCTCGTTTCAAGCACTATTTCATGACAGTTATCAACATATCCTGGTTATTAACAGGAGCATTTAACAAGAAAGAATTACTTCTATCAAAGAAGGATCCAGGGGCGGAGCCAGCCCTTCAAACTAGGGGGGTCCCGGAGTTGAAGAGGCGGGGGTTCTCGGGGGCAGCGCCCCCGAAATTTTTTTTTGGAATATTATCTGTTAAAATGAGGAAAGTTGGTACTTTGTGATGGAGAAATGAAACAAATGAATATAAATTAATGTACGAAGACTTCACAAAAAAATCAAGAAACATATAAAAGAAACTACTAATCTTTTGAAATATTTCTCCATCACCGAGCCTGAGAATTGAGAAAACTCTTTCACTCATAATTGATAAACAATACAACTTCACAAATAATTGAATAGGCTAGATTAGGAGATTAAAAAATTTTTTTTGAGGCCAAAAAATTTAAAAAAAAAAAAAAATTTCAAAAAATTGGGGGGGTCCTGGACCCCCCCTCCCCTCCGCCCCTGGAAGGATCCATAACTTATATTCAAGCCGTTTATGTACTAGTAGAATATTTGATCGACTGTGCTCTTTTACGTTACCCACATATTTTTTTCTATAAATACATGGTGATGGAAGTTGAATTTAAAGTCTTACTATTTCCCATGCCACTTTGAACCACCTACTAAAAGCTTAAACAAAGAATAAAATACACTTATTTTATTAAAATTATATATCTGATATCCCATCTACCTTATCAGTAACTCACGTTACGGTTAGGTCAATTCAACATGTTGAATGGAATCATTATGCATATGCCAAATTAGGCCTGCTAAAATCGTATCTTATCCTTAGATTCATACCGATAAATTAAATGGGCTGTCATTGCTTGAATGGAATTAGGCTTGAAATGCAATCTTCTTGTTTCTATTGTATATTTCCAATTGAAAAGTTGAAACTCTTTTTAAGTATATTCAAGAAAATCTTGATAGTTGACTTTAACTATGGTTTTTGTGTTCATGCAGCCAGCCATATTTGGATTTGGACGTTATCAAGATTATGACATGCATGCTAAAGTTACACAAGTTAGCCGGCGATATGGGCTAAATAGAGGGATGTGGACGTTATCAAGATTATGACATGCATGTTAAAGTTACACAAGTTAGCCGGCGATATGGGCTAAATAGAGTATCTTAGCCAAAAGACTGCAAAAAGTACAATTATATAGGTTCAAACCAAGAATAAGACACAAAAATGATCATAGGGCAAACCCCTAATGCATGCCTTAGAATGGGGTCATGTGGTCCCTTTGTAGATAGGTACATCGGTCGATTTCTCTAAATTACGTATCCATCATACAAGGAGTTTCGCAAGCTCATGCATATACAGTTCCATTCAAATTCCACAGTGGAACATGTCTTCCATTACGTGAAAAGTATTCTACGATGACTTTCAACCATCATGAAAAATGTTATGAATTGTCACGATCTATATGTTTAATCACCAAGAAAATTAATTAGGCCCTGTTTGGTTCACATTATTTTTTCATTCTCATTCTTGTACTCATTTTCAACCACACATTCTTCAATAAAATAATATTTTTCATCACATCAATAACTTTTCCTTCTTTTTCAACCACATATTCCTCATCACATCTACAGTAAAAATGCATTCTCACCTTCAAAATGTGCACCAAACGGGGGCTTAATGCGGAACATATTTTGATCCATTGATTTGTATCTTGAATAATGAATTTTGAATTTTTGATTTTTAAATCTTGATTTCTTGTTCTTCAATTTAACTGTTCAAATTATTTTTCTTGATTCTTGATTGTGGATTTTAGATATTTCTCTTCAATATGTTTTTTCTATTAATTATTGTATTGATGAGATGACACAAAAAATGAGAATTGCATATGAATTGAAAATCATAACCCTATATATAATTTTCATATGTATTCGGTCCATCGTTAAATACAAATTCTATTGGATCTGGTCTCTATAGATATAATTCGGCCCACACTTTATTTAGATGTCAAAAGCTCAATTACTTAATTCTTTATCAAATCACTTTAATTTTGAGTTTAACTTTAAAATAGGATTTCTTACACAATTATTTAGCAAATTAAATAATTTTCCAACAATCTTCCACTTGGGCCACATATGTTACCTTATAAATTTGTATAATTTTATGAGCTTAAAACTTTTGCTATTATAACTAAAAGTATTTCCAAACAATCTCGTCAATCAATTATGATAATATAGGATTAAAGTGTTTTCATTATAAGTATCATAACTAAACCCTCAATGGTCCCTACATCAACACAAGACATAGATCAAGTGTAGATGTGTAGCATGAAAATTACATGTAATGTGATCCAAACATGTCTATTTTCAACTGCTCATACTTTATTCTTTAATACCTTAAAACTAAAAAAAAAAAAAAACTGAACTGAATACTTTATTGCCAAAAATCACGTGTCAAAAAGACAACATTCAAAATTACAAACTCCTGCTAAACTAGCATACCATCAAAATTTACAACTCCCATGTGAGCATTGTGCTCATGAAAGACTTTGGATGGTAGATCTTTAGGAATGAGTCTGCTATCATGGAGTTTATCCCAATATGTTCTATGAATACCTGTTTGAACTCTTTTTTTAAACACTAGAAATTTGATGCCTATAAATTTAGACTTTGTTGAACTCCTATTGTTATTTGAATACAAGACTGCCGACTTATTGTTACAAAATAGCTTAAGTGGTCTTTCGATTCCATGTATATCCGCAGCCATATTTCTTGATTGGATGCCTCATAACACGCTACAAACTCCGCTCTCATGGTTGAAGAAACTATAAGTGTCTGCTAGCACTCTTCTAGGATATAACTCCTCTATCCAGCAGGAAGACATAGCCCAATGTGGATCTCCAACTATATTGACATCTAGGAAAATCAGAATCAGCATAACAAATTATCTCCAATTGGTGTGATTTCCTGTATGTGAGCATGTAATCTTTTGCTCTCTATAAATACCGCATAACCTGTTTAGCTGTCTTCCAATGATCCATCATAGGGTTACTTAAATATCTACCTAGCATTCTAACAATGAATGCTATATCCACACGTGTGCATAACTGAGCATACATTAAACTCTCAATTGCTGAAGTATAGGCAATTTTTTTCATCTCTTTTACTTCAAGGTCATTCTCAGGGCATTGACTAAGATTAAACTTGTCTCCATTAGCAATAGGCGTATCACCTAGTTTACAATCATGCACCCTAAATCTCTTCAGTACTATATCAATATAGCTTTTTGTGATAATCCAAGAATAGCTCGAGAATGATCTCGATATATCTGAATTCCTAATACAAAAGAGGCGTCACCAAGGTCTTTCATCTCAAAATTCTTTGATAGAAATATCTTGTTTTCGTGCAATAAGACTATATTATTGCCGACAAGTAGTATGTCATTGACATACAATACCAGGAAAATATACTTACTCCCACTGAATATGTGGTATACATAATCATCAACCACATTGACGAGATGATTATTTGATGAATTTGTGATACCATTGATGGGAAGCTTGCTTTAGCCCATACAAACCATTTTTTTTAAGTCTCCAGACACAGTTTTTCGGTTGCACCATATATATCATCTCATAAATGTCACCATTGAGAAATTCTGTTTGTGCATCCATCTGATGTAGCTCAAAGTCAAAATGTGCCACAAGTGTCATTATAATCTCGAAAGAGTCTTTCGTTGAAATTGGATAGAAAGTCTCTTTGTAATCGATGTCTTCCCTTTAAGTAAAGTCATTTACAACAAGACGAGCCTTATATCTTTCCACATTACCCCTCGAATCTCTCTTGGTTTTATATATTCATTTGCAACCAATGAGTTTCATACTTTCAGGCAATGGGACAAGTTTCCAAACCTTATTGTCTTTCATAGACTTTATTTCCTCACCAATGACATCAATCCACTTTTGAGAATTATTCATTTCTATTGCTTGATGAAAGTTGATAGGATCCTCTTGCATCAATCCAATGCCATCCTCATACTCTTGGAGAAATACTATAAAATCATCAGGAATTGCATTTTTCCTTTCTCTAGTGGATTTCCTTAATGACATTTGTTTTTGAACTCTTTGAGTTTGTTCTTCTTGAACAATTTCTTGATTGTTTATATGAAATATTGTCTCGATCTCAAATTGCTTCTTGAATAAAATGTAAAGCAAGAATTTGTCCTTGATCATGATCATTGTCAATTGAAATAGGAGCGATGTTTACATGTTCCTCTTCAAAGACAAAATCTATAACTTTGTCTCCCATCCTCTCCAAACTCCACATCTTCAAAGAATCAGCCATTTCTCATTTTGAAAATTAATTTGGTAGTGGGATCATAAAATTTGTAACCTCTTGACCTTTCAGAGTTTCCAATAAAATAGCAACTGACATTATGGAATTCAGTTTCTTTTTCGATAGCCTATAAGGTCTTACCTCAACTGGACAACTTCAAATGTATAAGTGCTTCAAACTAGGCTTTTTGCTTGTCCAATGCTCATAAGAAGTTTTTACAGTTGCTTTGTGATAACTGTATTTTTACATACTTATTTTACTGTTAAAACATGATCAATTATTGATTAATATGTTGAAATATAGCTTAATTCTATGCAATTCATGTTTTGCAGGACAAGTGATAAATGTAGGAAAGAAAGAGAAACAAGTGAAAAATGACCAATATGGAGAAACAAAAGTTCAAGGACTGAAGTGCAAATACTCTAACTTGTTTCTAACCTTGTGATGAAGATTTAAGAGTGTTAGAGGTCAATTGGATGAAGGGATGAGTCAAATGGATAAAATATAGTCAAAACATTATCACATATCAACTTTCAAGTTGAAAAGGTTGCACCAGTTTTTAGCCTCATATTGAGACCAGTTTTTGACATGGAAAACGATTGAATTCGAAGATTTTATTTGAAGTAAAGTCGTATCCGTTTGAGTTAGCTTCCAACTCATTTTGAATTAGCTCAATCGGATACCTGTGGAGAAAGGTATGACCAAAATACCGAGAGCTATTCAGAGGCAAACCTGTGCGTGCGCAGGCAAATTCTCTATCGCGCTCACGGGCATGAATTTCACTTACCGAGCCTAAATTCAATGAATGGCGCACGCGCAAGGAAATATATGGCACGCGTGCACATGCATTTTTCACATATGAATCTTTAGTTTCCTTATACGACTCAAACTCCTTTGGTAATATATTTTGCATGACTTTTCAACCCTAAATACATCCCAAAACACCCCAAAACACATCAATCTTCATTCTACACTATTCATTCATTGATTTGGGCTCAAGAAACACATGAAAAACTAAATATCTTGGTGAAACTACAAAGGAACTCGGTTGGAATTGGTGATTTCATATCTGTTATTCAATTATTTTGATATTTTCATTGTCAAACAATACTAGAATTTATGTTTTTATTATTATAAATTTACATTGAAATTGATTGAATTCTTATTAGATTTTTTATGGATTCAGCCATACTTTTTCCATTGTTTAATCGAAATATTTGTTGAATTTTAATTTTATGAACATATGTTGAGTTTGATTAAACTTTGATTAAATTAATCATAGATTCAGTCATGCTTTTTCTATCGACGAATTGAATTAATTGTTGAATTGAAATCTCAACTATTTTATTGGTGTGATTCATTTATTGCTTTATGCTTGAAGTATATGATCGATTTATGAATCCAATTTCAATAAAATTGTGTAAACATGTCATAAATCTAGATTCTATGATTACATTTGTTAAATAAATTGATTTTCACGATAAATCCTCCGATTAGAGTGTTGGGATGAAAGCCTCTAATTGAGTTATAAAACTGAATAATTGATGTGAATGATCCAATCCAACCAGGGATTCCGATGCTTCACTATTTTAAATTATTGATTTTTAATTTCATTTTTCCAATATTGATTCAACTACACTCTTGAGAGAACAATCCATCCATTTTGGATCCTTTAAACATTTTTCCATCTCCCTGTGGATACGAACTCCAAAGCTGCACTACAACTACCGTGTTATTCTTTGGGCGTAATCACTTTTCTGGGAACTCTATTAAAAATATAAGCTGCAGTTTTTAATGCTTCCTCCTAAAGAGATTCTAGTAAGGTGGAATGACTAATCATACTCTTTATCATGTCCTTAAGTGTCCTGTTTCGTCTTTCAGCAACACCATTCATGCTAGGAGAATCGACATAGAGTATTATGGGACAATTCCACATTCTTCTAGAAATTTAGCAAAAGGCTTTGGACGTTGTTCTCCTGATTTGTCATAGCTACCATAGTATTTACTACCATGGTCAGATCTGACGTGTTTTATTCTTTTACTAAATTGATTTTCAACTTTAGCCTTATAAGCCTTAAATACATCCAGTGATTGGGATTTCTCATGAATAAGATATAGGTAACCTTAACAGGAATCTATGAACATAATAAATGACTATTGACCATTCCAAGAAGCAGAAGGAAATGACCAATAGATATCCGTATGAATAAATTCCAAGACGTCCGAAATCCTATTGACACCTAATCGCTTTATGTTTGTTTATTTCCCCTTAATGCTATTTACACAAACACTTAATTCTGAAATTTCAATGGAATTAAGAATTCCTTTTGACACAAGTTTTTCAATTCTCTTTTGAGAAATGTGACTTAAATGCTTGTGCCATAATGAAGTGGAATTCTCATTGGTTAATTTACGTTTAATACCTTGTGAATTTACATGCAAGGTTTCATTATAAGATGCAATTGAATTAAGCAAGTATATATTAGAATATCCAGATAAAGAATCGGTAACCACAAGATTTAAATCAAGAAAAATACTAAATTTATTATTTGCAAATGAACAAGTAACCAAATTTGTCCAAAACAGAAATAGATCCAAATTCCGTCTAAGAGAGGTACAACAAAAGTTTCATTCAAATCCAAATAAAAATCGATCTTTAATAATAATTTAAAGTTCCTATAGCCTCTATTTCAACTGTATCGCTGCTAGCATAGATGAATCTTTTAGCATCATTTAACTTTTGGATGTTCGGAATCCCTGCATAGACACACTTATATGAGTAGTGACATTGGAATAAATCCACCAAGTATGTCTAGGTACTGAAGCTAAATTAACCTCAAAACAAACCAAAGTGAGAAACGTAGCTTTTTTACACGCCAAATGTGGTATTTGGTACAATCCTTTTTCAAGTGTCCCGAGATTCTACAAAAGTAACAGTAAGATGATTCATTTTTCAAACTTTTGTTGCTTTTTTTGAGCTGGACGGGGTGCAACTTCCTTATTCTTTCTTTTATTAAACTTGTCTTTAGAGGTACTAGCCAAGTGAGTACTTTCAGTACTTTCTTGTTTCAGGATTTCATCTTCTTGCACACAGTATGAAATGAGCTCATTTAGAGTTCACTTCTCATTTTAACAATTATAGACCTTGAATTGATTGTATTGTGCTCGAAGAGAAATCAAAACCAAATGCATGAGAAAATCATCAAATAGCTCAAGCTTTAGTGCTTTCAATTTTTAAGTAATATGAGACATCTCCATGACATTCTCCCGAATATATCATTTACATTTATACCTTAGGGTGCGTTTGATTGCAAGGGTGGAAAATTGGTGGAAAGAAAATGATTTTCAGGGAAAGTAATTGTCTAGAAATTGTTTTGTAGGGAATTGTTAATTAAGTGTGTTTGATTGATATAATTTTCCACCCGGAAAATTTTTGAAATTTTGGATTTTTTTTTGTTCACATTTGGCTTTATTTTACATGAAAATTATCCATTAAAATGAAATTTTTTTTACAATTGGTTATGAAATTTGTTAACATTGCGAAAAAGTAAAAAAAAAAATTTTTTGCTCAAAAACTATTTTTTCATCAAAGTTTAGTGTTCGTTTGCCTTAGTTTTATATGAAATTTGTTCATTAAAGTAAATATTTGTTTTATAATTGGTTATAAAATTTGTTAACATTGCCAAAAAGGAAAAAAAAAAAATTGGCAGAACATGGAAAATGGAAAGCATTTTCACATTTTTAAAGGAAAACTGGCGCGTGTGGGTGAAGGGTAAAATATTTTTTTGGCCAAATTTATCCTATCAAACACCTACTTTGCATGGAAATGAAATTTTTTTCCTAGTTTTAGGGAAAATAATGGTTATCAAACATGGCCTTAGTAAAACTAAGTTCGCCAAAAGTGTACTAGTTTCAGCCTTATCGCTTTTGCAAGGCGTTTTTCAATTTCATCAAGAAATTTCTGGAAATAGTTACCTTATAAGACACAGCGCCCCTAAATGATTCTGGAATACTACGTGTCATGATCATAAGACTCGTGCGGTTTGAACGATCCCACTTATCAAAGTCCCTTTTGTCATCCGTGGAACTTTTATCCATAAGTGCAGGGGGTTGTTCAGTCCGTAACGCAAGGTCTAACTCCATGCAGCCAAGAATGATTTGAACGTTCTCTTTCTAGTGCTTAAAGTTGGTTCCATTTAGCATGAGAATATAGTTGATGTTTTCAAATATTGTAGAAGCAGAAGAATTAATGAATAGAGAACAAAGCCAAAGAAATATGTTCACATTAGAATCTGTATTAAACAATTAATTAATTCAAATAATGGTAAACCACATCACAAGAGATCGAATACAACATTGATATTTAGTCTTTGGACATAAATATCAACTTGTGAGTGGTACTCTTGGTGTAATAATCAATATTAACAATAAACTTATCTTTGAACCGATTTATTGTTTACATAAAACAAAACCTTACAATGTTCACATAATTATTACCACATGTGTGCATTCAATTCGGAAAAATATTTTTTTACATTCCTCTAGGCCATGAATATCTGGATGAATTACAAACACACAACCTTCCTAATATTCTAAATAAATTAATCTAGACAAGAAATGTTACTTTGATAACATGTTTCATAAATTAATTTATTTAGGAAAATTAATAATCCAAAAGAAATTTCTTTTAATACCAAAATTTGAATTTTAATGGTTAATTCCTAATTCCTTTATTTTTATTTTTATTTTGAACTTAAAACAATAAAATCAAACTGACCATATATCTACATGAGTTTTTATAATTATTAGTACTCTCGAAAGTAAGATCGGAGGTTTATTCCGTAACAACTTGTGCAGGTAAATTCACAAAAGACATTGGATATTACACTCCTTGGAGTTCTTTTATAGGCTTCAATAGGATTCTTAATGCCTCTTGGATAGAGATGAAAATACAGTTTATGTGACTTTAAATGATAGGTTAAATGAAATGTGAAATTAAATAACTATTTAATTTCACATATCATTTAATGTCAAATTAACGTCATGTAGACTGTGTTTTCATCTCCAATGGAGATGTATAGCATTACTCGAAAAATTTTGTTCTACGTTCCCGCAATTCTTGATCCACCATTAAATCAAGACTAGAATTTGATCTCTTTCGGTAATCAATGTGTTCTCTTTCCTCTGACTTTTGTACTATTATAATAAATATCAATTCTTAACTTTGATTAATGATCTAACAATTAGGCTCCACCAACTCACAAAGGCTATTATTTTATCTCAGAATGCATTGAAGTTTTCAAAACAAATCTTAACTTTGATTAACCCTTTTTCAATTTTTCCAAAAAATCCAAAAAACAATATCCTGAAATTAAAATTTCCAAAATCTAAAATTCTAAATTTATGGCCAAAATTCACATTCCAAAATTCCATATATAAATTTCAACGATAAAATTATTTCTTAAATCTTAATGATTTAACATTAACCTAGCTCTGATACAACTTTCATGAAATTTAAACTTTATAAAATATTATGAATTGTCACGTTCCCCAAGACAAATCACCAAGAAAATTAATTAATGCGGAACATTCCTTGATCCATTGATTTGTATTTTGAATAATGAATTTTGAATCCTGAATTTTTGATCTTTAAATCTAGATTTTTTGTTCTTCAATTTAATTTCTCCAAAAATTCTTTTTGATTCTTGATTATAATGCTTGATTTTTGATTGTGGGTTTTGGATATTTCTCTTCAATATGCTTTCTCTATTAATTATTGTGTTGATGTGATGGCACCAAGAATAAAAATTGCATATGAATTGTGGATCATAACCCTATATATAGTTTTCATATATATATTCGGGTAATCGTCAAATACAAACCCTAATTGATCAGATCTCTACACATATAAGCAAGCTCACATTTTATTTAGATGACAAAAGCCCAATTACTTAATTTTTTATTAGATCACTTTAATTTTGAGCTTAAATTTAAAATAACCTTTTTTCACAATAATTTAAATATGTTGGCCCACATGACAAATTAAAGTAATTTTCCAACATCTTAGTGACTTTTGTGACCAAAAGAATGCAAAATGTACAATTACATAGGTTCAAACCAAGAATAAAACACAAAAAGAATCTTAGGGCAACCCCCTAATGCCCACCTTAGAATGTGGTCATGTGGTCCCTTTACAAGGAGTTTCGCAAGCTCATGCATATACAGTTCCATTCAACTTTAATAGTGGAACATGTGTTTCATTACGTGAAAGTATTCCATGATGACTTTCAGCCATCATGAAAAAGGAAAATCTAGTGGCCATAGTGGGTTTGACAGTTTTTTATTTATTATTTTTTAAAAAAACCCATTGATACATTGAGTGTATTCCAATTTGTGTGAAATTGGGGTAGTATCTAAAATATTTGAATAATGCTGTGCAGCATAATTAGGATTGAAAACCATTTTAATCAAGTATCATTAGTTAATAGAACACTTCAAATGATGGTAGTAAGCTATTAGATGTAGATAGGGTTTTTAAGTGGGCAAGCCCTATTTGACTCGCACGAGTTGGCTAGTGAGCCGCGAGATAGCCCACTCGAGAACTTACAAAAAGTAAAGGAAAAGGATAAAAAGGTCGTAAGTGGCTTGCCTCATCAAGGATTGAAGAGACAAGCTCAAGTTTTTTGAAGCAAGTCAGTTCATGTTCAGCTCACTTGATTTGCAAGCACATATTGACTTGTCGATGGGTCAAGTCGAGCTCGACGATTGACTAGTCAAGCAACTTGGATCGACCCACTTAACATCAATAAATGTAGAATTGGGATTGCATTCAAGCTCTCCTTTCAAATAAAATATATGAGAAAATAAGTAAGGATAAATAATATTTTTGTTGGTTAAAATAAACGTTGGTAATTTATTTTAAGTAAAAATGTAACTGGTTTTACTTGCACGACGTGACTATGAGTTAAAAATGAACGAGGAAACTGCAAGGTACTGTACTCTTTTTATAAATTTGATAAATCACGTATTTCAATAACATTTGGGGAAATCAATCATGCTATGTGTACAATGATTAGGGGAATTGTAAAAATTACAATCTCCCAATCATTGTACAAATCGATTTTTCCTGGGGACACACGTGATAATTAACAAAATCGTCCTAAACCCTTGTCCTACAATTTCCCAATTCCTCTCCAAAATGTTTCACTCATGCTCTCATTCTATCATTATCACCTTTTAAATCTTGAAAGAATCAATGGAGATGTTATCTGGGTTCCGTTCTTATTACTTTTTTTAAAAAAAAAATTCAATTTTTTTTCCAAATTTTACAAAAATCGCTGTTGATTAATGCTTAGCATACTAGGGGAATCTTAAACGGGTGTCCTTCGTTAAAATTTAATGAATTTTAAAAGATTATAAATTATAATAAATTTAGTAAATGTGAATGAATTTCTATAGAATCCATAAGAATCTTATTTAAAAAGGTGAAATAAAAAAAAATTAAAAAAATGTTATGTGGATTTTTGAACTTGAAATCCATCCAAATATTTTGAAGTCTCTTTATTAATGAAATCTTTTGAATTTATGAGTTATTGAGGACATCTATTTTTTTAATGAATTTTAATAAAAATCATTAAAATCTCAATTGTAAACATCTAGATTTTTATGATTTTTTTCATAAGAATCTTATTAAAAATGTGAAATTTCGAAAGTTGCTTTGTTCACTTGAAATACATCCAAATCTCTTGAAATCTCATTAATAATGAAATATTTTAAATTCACGAATTATTATGGACACCTATCTTTTATATTAAAATTCATTAAAATATCAATTAAGGACCTAGATTTTAATGAATTTTCATAAAAATCTTATTTTAAAATGTTAAATTTCAAAAAAGTTTGTTATGTGTAATTCTAAACTAGAAATCCATTCAAATCTCTTTATTAGTAGAATATTTTAAATCAGCGAGTTATTGAGGAAACTTATATATTTTTAATAAATTTTAATAAAATCCATTAAAATCTTAGTTGGTGACACCTAGATTTTAATGAATTTTCCATAAGAACCTTAACAAAAAATATAAAATTTCAAAAGAGTTTGTTATCTGTATTTTTAAACTTGAAACCTATCTATTTTTTTGAAATATATTTATTAATAAAATGTTTTAAATTCAAGAGTTATTAAATATATCCATATTTTAATTAATTTTAATAAATTCCATTAAAATCTTAGTTTATGATACCTAAATTTTAATGAGTTATCCATAAGAATCTTATTGAAAATGTGAAATTTTAAAACAAATTGTTACGTGTATTTTAAAACTTGAAATCTATTTATTAATGAAATTTTTTAAATCCAGGAATTATTGAGTATGCCAATATTTTAATGAATTTTCCATAAGAAACTTATCAGAAAATGTGAAATTTCAAAAGAGTTCATTTTGTGTATTTTTAAACTTGAAATCCATCAAAATCTCTTGAAATCTCTTTATTATTGAAATCTTCTAAATCCACAAATTATTGAGAACACCTATATTTTAATGAATTTTCCTTAAGAATCTTGTTGACCTCGAAAAATGCCTCGGACACGTGGCCAACAGGATAGGTCTTCAAGTCAGCTCCTCCTGCACACGTAGCACGCCGTCAGTCACTCATGGCCTCTCCCCGAGAGGGTGGGAGCGGCCGCAAGCACTCCGACGGTCAAGTCAGTTTTATATTCGACCGGTAAGGGTTTCACCGGCGGTAGAACACTCGCCGGGAAGGTGGTCGATATAGCGTCGATAATATTGACAAATATCTAAAGGAAATGATGATACTTGGTTTTTTCTTTTTTTTGCAGTATTTAGGAGAGCAAAAGGGATTCCAATCCCTTCTTTGGCGTAATGAGGGGTTATTTATACTAAGGATGGAAAGAGGAGAGCCATTGGATGAGGGGACACGTGTTGCCGGGATCTTCAGGGCTCGACCCATCCTAGGTGTCACTCTGTCCCTCCGTAGGTCGACTGGTATTGAATGTCTTTAGCCACAGGCTGCTGATTTGGCCGTTTGAGAACCTGCCACACGTCCCATCAGTCAGAGATTTGACTTTGGGAAGATCTTTGTACAAAGGATCTTCGTAGAGGCGAGGTGTGGCAGGTGAAGCGTTGCAGCGTTGTAGAAGCGGAGTGCGGGCCTTTGCATCCACTGCGTATTTGTGGATGAGTCCGATCTGCGTTTGCCGACGCGTACCCGCCGTTCCTAATGCAATCACCTCGGCATGTACAATCAGTTCGTCCTTTGGTTTAATCACCTCGTCCGGTATGTGACTTGGGCCACAGGTGTGGGCACGTGGTGGGCGAGGTGGCGGGTCTGACACAGGCCCGTAACAATAGTCCCGCAAGTCCGTGTATGAATATTTATATAATACAAGGATTTTCAATTCCGAGCTGGGAGGTACGGGGATGAGCCGTTGGTGGTGGGAGTCGTAGCAACACGGGATCCTGCTGTGGCCGAGGCGATATGGGTTGGCAACTCTTTGGAGAGCTGTTGCAACACTACATTCTGATGGGCCGAGGCGAAAT
Source organism: Fraxinus americana (assembly GCA_035079005.1). Taxonomy (NCBI): domain Eukaryota; kingdom Viridiplantae; phylum Streptophyta; class Magnoliopsida; order Lamiales; family Oleaceae; genus Fraxinus; species Fraxinus americana. The sequence goes on along the minus strand of CM068728.1, from coordinate 12,088,760 downwards.
GGGTTGGCAACTCTTTGGAGAGCTGTTGCAAAGCTACATTCTGATGGGCCGAGGCGAAATGGGTTGGCAACTCTTTGGAGAGCTGTTGCAACACTACATTCTGGTGGCCGAGGCGAAATGGGTTGGCAACTCTTTGGAGAGCTGTTGCAACACTACATTCTGGTGGCCGAGGCGAAATGGGTTGGCAAATCTTTGGAGAGCTGTTGCAACACTACATTCTGATGGGCCGAGGCGAAATGGGTTGGCAACTCTTAGGAGAGTTGTTGCAACACTACATTCTGATGGGCCGAGGCGAAATGGGTTGGCAACTCTTAGGAGAGCTGTTGCAACACTACATTCTGATGGGCCGAGGCGAAATGGGTTGCCTGAGCTTTGTGCTAACGATTTGGGAGCCCTTGTATCTTCCCAAGGCAATCATGGGGAGGTGTTCGCTTGCTTTCAAGGCACGCCTCCTTTGGTATAAATGATAATAATGACGACGGCTCCCATTCCTCAAGGTGACGTGCGTAAGCCAAGCGTGTGACTCACTGCTTCATCAGGACCGTTAATTCAAATGACCATTGGTTTGGACGGAGATCCTTGCACTTGAGTGTTGGAGGGTCCAGATTGTGCTTAGGTTAATCCAACGGTTGGGGTGAGTTTGGAGTGCCTATAAAACGCCCATCCTTCTCATTTCAAAACCTCTATTTCGCGAAAATCTCTCGAAGTTCTTTCAAACTCCCTGAAACCAAGCGACCGTTTCTATCCTCCGGCGAACGTTAAGGATTCCGGCGACCTCCTTGTGAATTCCGGTGGGCGAGTTCTTTCCAATGATTTTAGGTAACGTTCCAGATTCCAGTTTTCTCCATCTTCTTTTCATTTTTTTTGAGTCTGTCTAGTAAGATGTTGAGTGGACAAGTTGTTGAGGGGGAGAGTGAGGAGAGGCGAGGCGAAGAGAGCACTTCCTTGAGGGAACCCATGCTAATCTCATCCGACGAACTGAGTAGGGCCATTAGGGCCGGGGAGAACATTTGGAAACGCCCAGATTCCCCCGTAGACACATCTGTGCAATGGGGGGCCTCAAAGTATCCATCCAAAATCACCTCGGAGCAGATAGAAAAATGTAGGGAGGTGTTTAGGATTCCTCACAACATTCTGCTCATCCGACCCGAACCCCTGAAAGAGCCTGTTATCCCAAGCCGGGGTGCGTAGCAGTGAGTGACCACCTCTTCCGGGCCGGGCTGAGGCTTCCATTCCACCCCTTTTTTCGCCTAGTCCTTAGGTCTTTTGGGTTGGCCCCTACCCAGTTTAATCCCAATGCTTGGTCCCAAATGGTTGGGACGTGGATGCTGTGGCGGAGGGCCGCATCGGAGTGGACATGCCGTTCAGTGTGTTCCACTCCCTCTTCTTTCCAAAAGCCACGGCGGGGGGCGAGGCGAGCAAAGACTGGTGCTACCTGGCTCCCTGGGGGTCCCACTCGCCGTTCGTGGTTGAGACACCCTCCTCGATTAAAGGCTGGAGGAGTTCGTGGTTCTGGGCGTCAGGACGGTGGGATACCGTGGAGAATGACCCGATGGCGCCTCTGACCGTCCCCACCACCTATTCCACTTGCAGTAAGCAACTTTCCTATTTGAATTTACTTGGCTAACTTTGCTTATGGTTTTAATATTTCACATTCTTCGTGTGCCTCCCCGAGGTGTGAAATTGCAGAGGAGGACTGGGACATAATTGCCCGGCTGTATCAGACGCCTCTGCCGGAGAGAAGCTACAAGGAGTTGATCGACTAGAACTACCATTTCACGTTGCACGGGCTGATGACGAACAGGGGTGAGTGTACTTCGTTTCGGTTCTGTCTTAATATTTTACTTGGATAGTAACTTTCTTCCTTGCAGGGGATTTTGAAAATAAGAGGCCTCCCAGGCCCGACCTGGCCACAATCCGCCGAAGCGTGGCGGAGGCCAAGCTGCTAAAGACCAGCTCGGCCGCGTACAAGAAGCAGTCGGAGCGGCTGCAGACGCTGAGCAAGGCAGGTCAGCCCCCTGCCAAAGAGCATGAGGCGGAGGAAGGGGCCTCCCTCGTGCCGAGGAAGAGGCGAGCTGGCCCAATCGTGGCCCCCACCCCTGCGGAGCCCTCTCTTCCCTCGACCGAAGCTGGGGTTAGTGTGGCGGTTCCACCTTCTGCCCAGGCCATCGTGCCTATTACTGCGTACTTCACCGAAGGGGCGACTAAGAAGAGGCTGAAGAGGCCAGCCAGTGCGGCGGGCAAGGGAAAAACCACTGACTTTTTGGGAAGCAAGGACGAGGATTTGTCCGAGGCTGTGCTGGAGATGCTTCCAGCGGAAACCGCATCGGCCGCGAGGGTCCACGCATCTTGGACCGAGGACCGGGCCAATCACGCCGCCTCGTGCGACATTGAGGACTTGTCGGCGGCAAACGCTCGCGCGGCCGTGGCCCTAAGTATGGGGGCCGCGGCAGAAGATTTGGTGAGGGGCCTCCGGAGGAATAATGAGGATTTAGAGAAGAGGATTGAAGCCTCTTCAAACTGGGAGGCCGTAGTGGAGAAGGCCAAGAAGGAGTTGGAGGAGGTGGAGGAGAAGTGGGTGACCGCCGCCACGAAGTTGGACTCGGCTGAAATACATGTTAATCAGTTGAAGAATGAGCTTCACGAGTCTGCTTCCAGTGTGGCGTACGACGAAGAGGGTGGACCAGGCCAATGACCACCAACGGCTAACGTCCGAAGCCTTGGAGGAGGCCAATAAGGAGAGGGCCGAGCAGAGGAGACGCATTGAAGCCCAGGCTGAGGAGATAAATTCGCTGAGGGTAGAGGCGAAGTCTGTTGGCGAAGTGGCGGTCCAGAACTACAAGGATAATTTCGAAAATATGCCAGAGTATGACGACTTTGCCAACTATTGGGCCTCCTGGGCTGCCAAGGAGATGATGTCCCGCCTCCGTGAGAGGCACCCCGATCTGGACATCAATTTTCTGGAAGAAGAGTTCGGGGGCCCCACTGGGGGCAGGCCCGTCGAGGATGAAGAGGCCCCTTCAGAGGAGGCCGAAGGCGGAGGACCTGAGGCGGCAATTAATGTAGATTAGTTCGCAATTCGTTTCCCTTATGTAATGGCTTCGGCCTCTTCCCCGGCAATGAATGAAAATTTTTTTTTTATCAAGTGTTGTTGCTTCTTCCGTTTTTTATTTGTTACCTTACTTTGTAGCATAGCTTCGAACAAAAGATATCGCATCGGACTATTAATCACTTAATAAAATGGAAGAAGCCCATGAATAAGTGATAACGCATCGAACTATTAATCACTTAATAAAATGGAAGAAGCCCATGAATAAGTGATAATGCATCGGACTTACTCAACCACTTAATAAAATGGAAGAAGCCAATGAGTAAGTAATAACGCATCGGACTTACTCAACCACTTAATAAAATGAAAGAAGCCAATGAGTAAGTAATAACGCATCGGACTTACTCAACCACTTAATAAAATGGAAGAAGCCAATGAATAAGTAATAACGCATCAGACTTACTCAACCACTTAATAAAATGGAAGAAGCCAATGAATAAGTAATAACGCATCGGACTTACTCAACCACTTAATAAAATGGAAGAAGCCAATGAGTAAGTAATAACGCATCGGACTTACTCAATGTGCGTATGTTGCTTCATCCAGGATGGCACCCGCACCACCTCTGGCTTAGGTAGAATATCTTGGGGTGTACCATTTGGATGGGCTCGCACCTCGCCAAGTTTGACGTGTGTGCGCTGCTTCGTCCAGGATGGCACCCGCACCACCTCTGGCTTAGGCAGAATATCTTGGGGGTGTACTATTTGGATGGGCTCGCACCTCGCTAAGTTTGACGTGTGCGCGCTGCTTCGTCTAGGATGGCACCCGCACCACCTCTGGCTTAGGCAGAATATCTTGGGGGTGTACCCTTTGGATGGGCTTGCACCTCGCCAAGTTTGTATAATGCGTGCGGATGCAGAAACAAAGTGCACAGAACATTCATTTATTTGATTGCAGCATTTTCAACAGTACACGTTCCCTACTGATAATATTTCCTTAGGTGTTCAATATTCCAGGGATGAGGCATCATTTTCCCATTCAGTTCTTCAATCTTATAGGTTCCAGGCCTCATTTCCGTAATCACGCGATAAGGCCCTTCCCAGTTTGGTCCCAAAGTCCCTGTGCCAGGATCTCTGGTCGGAGGGAAGACTTTACGAAGCACCAATTCCCCAATGCGAAACGCTCTCTTCTTCACTTTGGCGTTGTAGTAGCACATCATTTTTCGCTGGTAGGAGGCGAGTCTATCCTGTGACCCATCCCTCCTCTCTCCGAGAAAGTCTAGCTCAAGCTTTCTCAACTCATCATTATTCACTTCATCGAAGTGGATGCGTCGAGGGGATGGAACGCCAACCTCCACAGGGCTTATAGCCTCGGCTCCATAAGTCATGGAAAATGGAGTCTCCCCAGTAGCGGTTTTACAAGTGGTCCTGATGGCCCATAAGACCTGGGGAAGCTCGTCAACCCAGGCGCCCTTGGAGGCATCCAGCTTCCTTTTCAAGGTGAGCTTGATGGTTTTGTTGACCGCCTCGACCTGCCCATTTACTTGGGGGTGATGGGGTGTGGAAAAATACTTTCTGATTCCAAGCTCATCACATAAGTCCCGGACCTTCCTGTTGTCAAATTGCTTGCCGTTGTCGGACACTAGGGAGTGAGGTATGCCGAACCGGGAGATGATGTTTTTCCAAAGGAACTTGGAGGTGTTGGCCTCAATGATCTTGGCTAGAGGTTCTGCTTCCACCCACTTGGTGAAATAATCAATGGCGACTATGGCGAAGCGAGCATTCGCTCTTCCTTTTGGTAAGGGGGCAATGAAATCAACACCCCATTTGGCGAAAGGCCAGGGACTTGATACCACTGTGAGATCTTGAGATGGTTGCCTCTGTACATTGGAGAAGCGTTGACATTTATCACATTTGCGCAACAACTCAGTGGCGTCCCTTTTCAGGGTTGGCCAGTAATATCCTTGCCTAAGTATTTTGTGGGCCAAAGATGTTCCACCGGAGTGATTTCCACAAACGCCTTCATGCACTTCCCTAAGGATGTAGTTTGCCTCTTCCCCTCCTGTGCATCTGAGAAGGGGGGAAGAGAAGCCGCGTTTGTACAGAATATCATCCTGTAGTATAAAGTGCGCAGCCCTCCTTCGAAGCTTCCGCGCCTCGGTTTCGTCTTCTGGCAAGCTTTGCTCTTTCAGATAGGCCAGTATAGGTAGCATCCATGGTGGGGTGCTCTCAATCCACATTAGTTTCTCGCCCTCCTTAATAGACGGTTCGGCTAGGTGTTCGACGGGGACCACCTTCAGAAGCTTTGAATCTTTGCTGTTAGCCAGCTTTGATAGGGCGTCGGCGTGGCAATTCTCTTGGCGAAGCACTTGGATTAGCTCAAATTTTTCGAAGTTGGGTAGGAAATTCATGACCAGCTTCAGGTAGGCCGCCATATGTTTGTCCCTGGCCACGAAGTTACCATTGACCTGATTCAATTCACCACTAGCTGCGAATCACTGTTTACAACCAATCTTTTTACTTGCAGTTCCTTGGCGAGCCGGAGTCCGGCCAGGAGAGCCTCGTATTCAGCCGCGTTGTTGGAGGCCTTGAATCCGAGCCTTACTGCGCAGTTAAGCTTGTGCCCCTCTGGACTTTCCAACACCATACCAGCCCCGGAGCCTGTCTCTCCGGAAGAGCCATCGACGAAGAGGTTCCAAGTGGGAGGCTCTGCTGGTTCCATATCTACTTCAATTTCAGGAGCCTTGGCGAATTCCACGACAAAATCGGCCAGGGCTGACCCTTGATGGTCGGCGGGCGCGTAGATTATGTCGAACTCACCGAGCTCTACCGCCCACTTCGCAGCCTTCCCGAGGCATCCGGCTCGTAAGACCTGCCTTAGTGGGAAATTTGTCAAAACATGAACGCTGTGGGCTTGGAAATATGGCCTCAATTTTCGAGAGGCGATGACCAATGAAAGAGCCAATTTCTCCATATCTGGGTATCTCACTTCAGCGGGGAGCAAGGCTTTGCTCACATAGTATATTGGCAGTTGGTGCGACGCTTCTTCCCGTACAAGAACTGAGCTGATCGAGCTTTCAGCTACGGCTAAGTATAACAATAAGGGCTCTCCTTCCCTTGGTTTGCTGAGGAGGGGTGCTCGCCCCAAGTAGTTTTTCAACTCTTGAAACGCTTCCTCGTACTCTGGAGTCCATTGGAACTTCTCACCTCCTTTGAGGGTTTTGAAAAAGGGCATGCACTTTTCAGTGGCCCTTGAGATGAAGCGATTGAGTGCAGCTAGTCTGCCAGTGAGCCGTTGTACTTCCTTGGGTTTCTGAGGTGACCTCATCTCGATTAAGGCTTTAATTTTTTCTGGGTTGGCTTCTATTCCCCGTTGATTCACGATGTAACCTAAGAACTTTCCGGAAGCCACGCCAAAGGCGCATTTTAAGGGGTTCAACCTCATGTGATACCTTCTTAGGGTTTTGAAGGCTTCAGCCAGGTGTTCGATGTGTTTCTTAGCCATGAGGCTTTTCATAAGCATATCATCAACGTAGACCTCCATTGTTTTACCGAGCTGATCGGCGAACATTTTGTTGACTAACCTCTGGTAGGTTGCCCCAACGTTCTTCAGGCCAAAGGGCATCACCTTGTAACAGTAAAGCCCCCTATCGGTGATGAAAGAAGTGCTTTCTTCGTCGCCTGGGAACATCGGTATCTGATTGTAGCCCGAATAGGCGTCCATAAAGCTTAATAATTCGTGCCCAGCAGTTGAGTCTACAAGTTGATCGATCCGTGGGAGTGGGAAGCTGTCCTTTGGGCAGGCCTGATTGAGGTTTGAGAAGTCAATGCAAACCCTCCATTTGCCGTTGTGTTTCTTCACAAGCACAGGATTCGAAATCTACTTCGGATAGTTGGCTTCGCGAACGAAACCTTTACTGATAAGTCTCTCTACCTCCTTCTTCAGGGCCTCATACCTTTCGGTGTTCAACGTTCTCCTCTTGCCTATGGAGGATGCCCGGACGACTCGCAAGCGATGGCAACTGACCTTGGGATCTATACCAATCATATCCTCATGCTTCCATGCGAAAACATCAGAATTTTGTCGAAGGAAGCTTTTCAGCTCCTCCTTAATTTCCTCATTCAACTCTTTTCCGACCTGCAGGACCTTGGATGTGTCTTGGGAGTCTACTGGGAATGTTTCTAGTTCCTCCATTGGGGCAGCTTGCGATTCTGATTCAACCACCTTGGGGTCCAGTTCCTCCAAAGATATTTCAGATCTGGCCTCTGCCATGATTACATCTTGTGTCGGAGGTTAATCTTCAGGGGCCTCCGTCATTTCAGTATCCAGCACCATGTTGACTCGAGGCTCTGCCTTCCTAAGGGAGTTAAGGTAGCACTCTCTGGATCCCATCTGGTCGCCTCGAACGGTTGCGATCCCTCGTTCGGTTGGGAACTTTATGCAGAGGTTATGGATGGATGTGGATCGCCTACGTCTTTAGGACAGGCCTCCCCAGGACTCCATGGTAGGCGGATCGGCGGTCAACCACTAAGAACTCCATGAAGTGATGTGATACCTGGGGCGAGGCTCCTATTTCGACAGCAAGGGTGATTTTACCTATGGGAATAATGCTGTCTCCAGTGAATCCTTAGAGAGGCGAGCTCATGGGTGTTAGCTCGTGATCCACTGCCATTTTGTCAAAAGTTGTGCCGAACAGGATATTGACTGAGCTGCCATTATCCACCAGCATGCGTTTCAGCCCGTTGCGAGCCACCACGGCTCTGACTACCAGGGCGTCGCAGTGTGGGAAGTGCACTCCTGTACTATCCTCCTGGGTGAAGGTTATGGGCTCTACAGCCCTTCCACCTTGTGATTGGTTCACCAAGTAACTGACCATAGGTGGGGTTTTCGCCTCCCTGGTATAATTCCTCTGAGCATTTTTTGATACACCTCCCACATGGGGTCCTCCAATAATGGTGTCTATTTCACGAATTGGTTGCTGCTCGTTCGAGGGGGCCGAATCTCTCCTGGGGCGTTGCCTGTTCCGGAGACTTTCCCTATCATCGTTCCTATGGCTTGGAGAGTGCCGCCTCGTCTCGCCCCTCCTTAGGGAACTGCGCCTTGGATTATTGCTTTCATAATTGTGTTCCCTGTTGTTACGAGGGTTGCTTGCAGGTCTGCCTAAGCCCGCACAATCCCTGGTGTCATGGCCATAATGGCGATGAATGGTGCAATAAGGTCGCGCTTCTGGGGGCCTATCTCTAGGCCTTCCTTCTCTTCCCCTATTTCTAGAGGTAGAGGGTCGTCCCGTATTTCTACCAGGGTTGCTCGTGCCTGGCCCAGCGTTTTCGTAGGCCAAGGTGGGGACCGCATTGAGTGTGGTAGTGGCTAACGCTTGTCCCGAGGTGGGGGCCACTGTGTGCCCAGCTTGAGTCCATTGCTGGCTCACTATTTGGGACGTGGTCCCTCTGCCTATCTGCCTCTGAGGTGGTGGAAGCCCTTGGGCAGCCCTGTTTCTGTGATCGATCATTTCCTCGTTGACGATCTCTACTTTCATCATTTCCACCAACTCGTCATATGTCGAAGGGTTCTTGCTTCGGACATCCCTCCAAAACAGTGTGTTCATGTTCTGGGCCCTCCTTCGAGCCGAAAGGGCCTCCTTGTCCGTGACTCCGCTTCGCGCAGGTTATCTCATTAGTGAAACGAGCAAGGTAATTTTTTAGGGTCTCCCCTGCTGCTTGCCTCATGTCTTGCAAACGTTGAATAGGAGCCTCCCCCTCTTTTCTAGAGAGGTATTGGTTCAAGAATGCCTTTTTCAAATCCGGCCAGCTCCGTATGCTGAGTGGTGCCAACCTACTATACCACACTTCGGCAGAACCGCCGAGAGTTAAGTGGAAGGCTCTGCATTTCAAAGCTGGCGAGGCGCCTCTGAGGCTCATCTGTGTTTTGTATTTGTTGAGATGTTTTTCCGGGTCGCCCTTCCCTTCGTACTTTGGGATCTTAGAAGGAACAAAGTTGTGAGGCATCGAAAATGTGCGAAGCTCCCTGGAGAAGGGCAGATTGTCATCATCGTCATCAAGCTCATACGACCTACAGGGTCCGTCAGAATCATTGCCATCTGCCTACTGCCGAGGTGGACGTTGAGCCGTTTCAGCCCTGTTCCCCCAATCCACTTGGCTTCGCCTCTCCCGCCCATTTCTAGGCGGAGGGGCTTGGACCTCTTGGCTTTGTTCATGCCCCTGCTGGCGAGTTGTTTGCGGTGGGGTTGGTTCCTATTTCTAGGTGCCCGTCCGATTCGATCGAAAACACTGACAGACCTCTGAGGTCGTTCATATTCCGGAGGGAAACTATCTCCCGCAGGGGGACCACCGGCTGGGGTAGCGGTGTAATTCGAAGTGTCCATTCCCACATCCCTTTCCACAGGAGCCTCTCCCTGGGGACTCACGTGGGTTCTCCTGCTGGATTCCGCCTCAGCTTGCCTACGTCCCGATTGCTATGGATGATGCGGGGCTTGAAAACTGCCCTGGTTTTGTACTTGCATGAGTAGTTCTTGTATGGCTGCATTCTGAGCCGTGATGGTCCTCATGTTAGTGGCCATTTGGGCCACTTCGGCTGCCAAACGTGCTGCCGTTCTTCTATCTCTACGGTAGCGGTGATGAGGCCGCTGTTGCGTAACATTAGTTCGAATGATCTCTTCTTCAGAGACATCCCTTGCCCTCGCATTATCATCTCCACTGGAACTCATGGTCCGAGGCGGCTGAAAAGGACTCTTTTTCAAGAATCGACCCTTTTTCAAGGGGGAGATGTCAACCGGGTATTTAAGCAACTTTTGTGGGAGAACTCGTGGTTAAGTTAGTTTCCCACAGACGGCGCCAATCTGTTGACCTCGAAAAATGGCTCGGACACGTGGCCAACAAGATAGGTCTTCAAGTCAGCTCCTCCTGCACACGTAGCACGCCGTCAGTCACTCGTGGCCTCTCCCGGAGAGGGTGGGAGCGGCCGCAAGCACTACGACGGTCAAGTCAGTTTTATATTCGACCGGTAAGGGTTTCACCGGCGGTAGAACACTCGCCGGGAAGGTGGTCGATATAGCGTCGATAATATTGACAAATATCTAAAGGAAAGGATGATACTTGGTTTTTTCTTTTTTTTGCAGTATTTAGGAGAGCAAAAGGGATTCCAATCCCTTCTTTGGCGTAATGAGGGGTTATTTATACTAAGGATGGAAGGAGGAGGGGCCATTGGATGAGGGGACACGTGTTGCCGGATCTTCAGGGCTCGTCCCATCCTAGGTGTCACTCTGTCCCTCCGTAGGTCGACTGGTATTGAATGTCTTTAGCCACAGGCTGCTGATTTAACCGTTTGAGAACCTGCCACATGTCCCATCAGTCAGAGATTTGACTTTGGGAAGATCTTTGTACAAAGGATCTTCGTAGAGGCGAGGTGTGGCAGGTGAAGCGTTGCAGCGTTGTAGAAGCGGAGTGTGGGCCTTTGCATCCACTGCGTATTTGTGGATGAGTCCGATTCGTTGTGTGACGCAGATTCACGCTTACTAATGCAATCACCTCGGCATGTACAATCAGTTCGTCCTTTGGTTTAATCACCTCGTCCGATACGTAGCTTGGGCCACGGGTGTGGGCACGTGGCGGGCGAGGTGGCAGGTCTGACACAGGCCCGTAACAAATCTTATTTAAAAAATGTGGATTTTCGAAAGAGTTAGTAATGTGCATTTTTAAATTTGAAATTCATCCAATCTCTTGAAATCTCTTTGCTAATGAAATCTTTTAAATCCACTAGTTATTGATGATCTAAATTTTAATAACTTCATTAAAATCTCTATTGAAAATACCTATTTACTAATGATTTTCACTAATTTTTTAGTGTATTCATTTGAATTTATAATTTATTTTTTGTATTCTTGCTATAACTATGGATTGCCTAGATTTTTCAATTCAAGGCCCAACTTATGGCCTATTTTCATATTTGCCCAAAATTGATAATCTATTATTCCAAAATCTTCATCTCTATCTTTAATTTCTCCATTCCTTCATTACAGCACAATTTAATTCAAATTTAACACAAGAGGCAAGAATGATCAGCATCATTGATATCGGTTTTATATGACAGGTGATGTGAGGTGAAATGAAAAGATCAATTAAATGCGCAAATATGAAACAATTTTTGTTGATTTTATAATGTCAGATCACATGAATCACATGAAGATCATTCCAAGTCTCTCTCTCTCTCTCTCTCTCTATATATATATATATATATATATATATATATATATATATATATATATATATATATATATATATTATTACTCTATTAATTAAACCCTACTTTATTCATTACCTCTGTTGGGGTTTAAAGGCTTCCTTCAGCTCCAGATCAATGCAAAGGTTGCAGAATTATACAAGAAAATTCAGCACCAGCAAATTGCAGAAGAAATGACAGAAGAAACAGATGAAAAACTAGCAAGATTCAACAGTTAGAATGATTTAAACATGAAGAAAATCTCTTCCAACACTTTATTACCAAAGTAAAACATGATTTACACGCTTGAAATCATACTAGAAAGACTTTTGCCCATAAGTATGAGAATTCTACCATTCTTATACAATCTTACTTTCTATCCCTCTTTCAATCCTGAAAGCTTCTTCTTTTTGCACTACATATGGCTCCTATTTATAGACCTAAATGAGGTTCCATTTTGGTTATTAACTACCAACAAACAAGGCTCCAAATTGTTGAAAATTCCAACCAACATCAGTTGAAACAAACTGGAAACTGAAAGTTATTTGAACTGAATTTATTCTAACAGCTTTTTGGTAAAAATAAGGTTGTCCAATTCTTCTTCAAGAATCACTTTTTCTTACAATCTTCTCCTTGATTCTTGAGAAGAATTTTCAGATTCATTACAGATAGAACCTTCAGAGCACTTCATCAACTTCATAGCCTCTAAGCATGTTTGCACACTCTCCATCTTGCTTGCCTCCTTTCTTTATCCACCTCTAGTTTCTTCTTGAACAATCCTTCTTATAGTGCCCTTCTTGATTACAAATTCAGCACTCTTTTTTCTTTTCTTTCTTGGACACTCAGCACCTCTCCACTCCTTTTAGCAAGGTTTCCATTCAGCTTCATATCCAATTCCTTCGAGTAGGCTGCTGTAGCAACTTCTTTGAGGGTTAATGATTACTTGCTATATTTGATGGTATCCCTTAAGTGATCAAAGGCTGCTGGCAGAGAGTTCGACAAGAAAATGGCTTGATCCTCTTCATCAATCTTGATGTCCATATTCTCCATATCAGATCCCAGTTTAGTAAACTCCTCAATGTTCTCATCAATTGACCTTGTTTAATCCATCTTGAAGCTATAGAACTTGTGCTTTAGGTGGATCCGGTTAGGCAAAATTTTGGTCAAGTAGAGCTTTTCCAATTTATTCCACATCTCAGGCGCCGTCTTCTCCTTAATTACCTTACTGAGAACTATATGAGATAGGCTAAGTATGATGTTGTTCCTTGCCTTCTTCAGAATTTCAACATCAATTTTAGATTTCCCTTCCAAAGCTTCTTCCAAACTAAGATTGCCAAGATGAGCCATCATCTTTTTCCTCCATAGATTGAAGTCATTCTTGCCATCAAATTTCTCTCTCAAATTTGGATGTAGACATTATGTGATCAAGATTCTGGCCAGGAATCTATTTTTCACAAAAAATGCGTTCGACCAATTAAAGAGAACAGAAATCAGACCAGAAACTTTCAAGCTCTGATACCAATTGTTGGGGTTCAAAGGCTTCCTCCAACTCCAAATCAATGCAAAGGTTGCAGAATTACAGCCCCCGTTTGGTGCACATTTTTGGAAAAAGAATGCATTTTTACTGTTAATGTAATGAGAAATATGTGGTTGAAAATGAAAGAAAAGTTATTGATGTGATGGAAAATATTATTTTATTGAAAAATGTGTGGTTAAAAATGAGTAGAAGAATGAGAATGAAAAAAATAATGTGGATCAAACAGGGTAACAGAGGAAAATTCAACACCAGCAAATTGCAGAAGAAATGACAGAAGAACAGATGAAAAACCAGCAAGATTCAACACTTAGAATGATTTAAACATGAAGAAAACATCTTCCTAACACTTTATTACCAAAGGAAAACATGATTTACACGCTTGAAATCATACTAGAAAGACTTTTGCCCATATTTATGAGAATTCTACTATTTTTATACAATCTCACTTTCTATCCCTCTTTCACTCCTGAAAGCTTCTTCTTTTTGCACTACATATGGCTCCTATTTATAGACCTAAATGAGGCTCCATTTCAGTTAATAACTACCAACAAACAAGGCTCCAAGTTGTTGAAGATTCCAACCAACATCAGTTGAAACAAACTAGTAACTGAAGGTTCTTTGAACTGAATTTATTCTAACAGCTTTTTGGTAAAAATAAGGTTGTCCAATTCTTCTTCAATAATCACTTTTCTTACAGCCTCCAAAGTCCAAACAATTGATGTATTTTAAATTCATCTTGAAGAAGAAAAATAGCTTATTTCCATATAAATTTATTATTTTTAAAACACATTTTTCCTCATTGATTCAAGCCATAAAATTTTTAGGCCAATTTCACTACTAGAAAGGAGTACTTTTAAATTCGTTTTGTAATGTTATTTCTCTATTAGCAAGAAAATAATGTGGCATATATAGGTGCTAAATTTTAAATCTTAAAACAAACATTAACCATATGAACCCTAAAATTGTACTTACATGCATGTACAATGAACATTTTACTCAACCTGGCACCTATTTAAGGTTGATTTTAACTATAAATAATAATAAAAAGAAAAATATCCTATATTTATGTCCAATGGGAATATGCATCGGCCAATTCGATCCAAATATCTTAAGAACGGAACCTAACTAATTCTCATCATAAATTGTAAAAGGTTCTATTTGGAAAAGAAAGGAATCGGACCAGATCTTAATCATTTGCTTCTAGTCCACTCCGATCAGATTCTTTTATGCTTCAGAGTATATTATAAATTGTAATGATTGTGCAAGTCTTATTTCACCTAGAGATGACAATTTTCCCCGTCCCGTCCCCTCAGGGCCCCGCCCAGAATGGGGCAAAAAAATTCGCCCCGAACGGGTTGGAGGGGCGGGGTTCGTCTCCCCGTTTTGGGTCGCGGGGCGGGGCGGTGCAGTGCGGTGCGGAGATGCCCCGCCCCGAACCCGGCCGCCCCGTGAACAATTAAAAAAGAATTGTTTTGGACAATTTTTTGTTTCGAGTGCTTGATTTAGATATTGTTTGGTGGGGATTAAAATTAGATTTTTAGTAGATTGTGATAAAAAATTTTGAAATGTGTGGTTGAAAAATTGTGGGACCCATGAAAGATGTGGTTAATATTCATTGTTTGACTTTAACTTGAAATAAAAGCAGATTTTAATCCGGACCAAATGGGAGCTTATTATTTAGTTGAGAAGTTAATATAAAAACATTTTTAGAAACGAATCATATGTAAATGGAACCGAGAATTAGACTAGATTCAATCTGGTCGTGATTTTGGTCGGGTGATTCCAAATAAAATGATCACCACCACCCAATGAGCATTACTCTTTTAAATACACCATTCTTTTGTAATTTCAGATTTAAAAAAGAAAAAAAAAACTATTAACTGCCAATTAAAATATTCTTGAAAATTAAGATATGCATAACTTGTAAATTCACTAAAACTATGCAATCTAACCAATCTCAATAATTGTGTGGTTGCCATCAATTTATAAATCACTATATCTATGCAAAATCAATATGTTGCTAATTATGCCATACCATTTCCAATTACTCAAATAAATTTGCAAATTCTCATTTCTTCGTGAGTTCTGCTACACGAATAGAAAATTCTTCACATAATTTATTCAGGCTTGGGAAAATCCTTTCTTCATGTTGTCCGGTCAAACATATTAAACATGTACATTTTAACGTTTTAAAGAAGGTTAACCACAATTGTTGGACCGTAATGCCCTAATCCTTTAGTTTGAGGACGTGCACGCAAATATTGAAAGTTTTCATTTGGTCCACTTGGTTAATAATTAGTTAATCTCATAAAGAAGATTCTTAATTGCTAAACTGAAAAGAGTGAATTTCTTATGCAAGCAGGATTCTGTGTAAGTAGACTACTATATATACTCCAGTGTATCAGTTCAATGAGCAATTTTCCATGGATTTAACTGTGAAGAATTTTCCTATATTTCTTTTGGTTCTTCTTCTTCTTCCTCTCCTGGCTTCTTGTAATGAGAAACAGGTTCTAATTTCCACTTACTAATCGATTCTTAACTATGTCCAAACCTACATAGTTATTGTAGTTTCATATCTTGCACTAAATATACTGTCATTTGCAGGTGTACATAGTGTACCTCGGAGAACATAGTGGAGAGAAAACATATAATGAAATTGAAGAAAACCATCATTCATATCTGTTCTGTGTGAAAGAAACTGTGGAAGATGCTAAATCTTCTCTTATTTACAGTTACAAGTCCAGCATCAATGGCTTCGCAGCATTGCTCACCCCAGATGAAGCCTTCAAACTGTCCGGTGAGTCGAACCACCACAAGCTCGCTCGCTCGCTCGTTCTCTCTCTCTCTCCCTCTTTGTGATTGTCTAATTCAATATTTTAATTTTTTTTAACAGAGATTGAGGAAGTGTTGTCTGTATTGCGGAGCCAGTCGACAAAGTACTCTTTGCAGACTACAAGGTCATGGGAATTTTCCGGTTTACAACAACTACAAGGAAGTAAAGGGTTTCAATTGAAGGAGGACCTGTTACTGAAATCAAGATATGGCCAAAATGTTATTGTTGGCATGCTAGATAGTGGTAATCTTATCCTGCCATTGAACTCTATATATAAATTTATTTTCTTTCTATAATAGCATTGGACGGTTTTAACCGGAATAAAATAAGAATTTCATCATAGTCGAGTCTAATATTGCACATCAAATATGCCATGAAGCATATTATTTATTAGACTGCCATGATTGCATGTGATGAAAATTTTTTTGTTCATCAGGTGTGTGGCCAGAATCAAAAAGCTTCAGCGATGAAGGAATGAGACCCTATCCATCATCATGGAAAGGAATCTGTCAATCAGGAGATGCATTTAACTCATCAAACTGTAACAAGTAAGTTTTCTTTATATTCCCTTCGATAATTGCTATATATTTCACATTCTATAGCTGCCCTTACATATTATAGAAGAAAAATCTAGCCGAAGTCGGGTCTCGTCATCACTTAATTAACAAGAGTCAGCTAAATGATAGGGGTTTGGCGCGTGCCTCTACTACTGAGAGAATCAACTTGAATTAAGGAACTTTATACCTCCAAAGTGGGATTAAGTCCATTTCTTCTAGGTTGTTTCCTAAATTATCAGAAATGACATTTTTCAAGTAAAGCGTGAATTGGGCCCAGCTTCTTGTCCTACATTCATGTCCTTATTATGCTACTGTGACAGGGAATTTTGACAGGATTTGGTGACAAACAACACTTGTCACCAAATCATTGAAAGATGGATTTTTTTAACAAAAAACAGGCGAATCACAGATCGCCACGTCAGCATTGTCAGCAAACCCTGGCTGCCATCCCTGTCACAGTAGCTTTATTGATTTATCTATGTTCGGCTTATGGTTCCTAGCTTGTCTATATCCAATCCAACAGCGATAAATTCTGCTGGGAAGTCAATATTTTTGGCTTCTTGCAATGCCATCTTGTGAACTTCTATCGCTTCAATGTCTATTCGACTTTGGTTTTTTGTGCCAAAGTCTCTACCAATTATTCTGTGATTTTACTAGACCAAATATTTATGGGCCTTACAGGTCATTGTATAGTTGTAAAGCATTAACGAATATGACAAATATGTGGTTGTTAGAATTAGAGAGTGACTCGAATTCTATTTTGAAGATGATTGAGAATTCTAATTAAATTTGTGATTTAAGAAGAATTATATTTGGAATGCTTTTGGAATCTTATTCAAAATCTATTTGGAAAATTTTAGTTGAAATTCTATTTGGAAGCCTAATTGAGAGTTGGAATTTATGTTGGACTTGAAGTGATTAAGATGAAGAAACTTTGAATATTCTATTTCATCTAAAATTATACTTCCAGGGCTTGAATTTTTCCTTATATATATTTGACCCTTCTCTAAAATTTAGTTGGATTGCTTTACCCCATTATGGGGTTTTAACATCATTATAGGTTGGTTTAACCTTATTGGAGGTTTGTTTATTCCCATTATTAGTCAGACAAATTGTAAATACAAATTTTTGTATTATTTCTCTATATTTTTGTAAAATCTCATTTACTATGCAAATTATATTTTTCTTGTGCGTTTGTGATATTTATTTCATATTGTGTCTATAATCTCATATTTTCTTCAACAAATTGGTATCAGAGTTATCTGGTATCTTCCGCGTTTTTCAACACACCAGTATCAAAGCCAAATGCTTGAAAATTCTAGGGAGATCGAGGTTTTAATCAATTTAAAAAGCTTCGCTTGATTTTTTTTGTGATGGAAACCATGAATTTTGATGTTCCATTATTGGATTGCAGTATAAGATTTTCATTGTGGCAGATTACGAGGCAAGCAGTACTTACTTATATAGGATTGATTTTGTTGTGTTTTAATGATACCATTTTATATAGTCGTGATCTCACCGTTGAAGAAGTTTATGATGCCCTATACTCAAAGGAAAAGATATAAAGCATCTAATTGAAACTAAGGCTCATGGAGATAAGCTTGTTTTTTATGGTGGTTGTGCAATGGGCAAATTAAGGTCCAACTACAAAATTTATTGCAAGAATTTGGAGCACTTAATTACGGATTGCTATAAGTTGTAGAATACAGAAAATTTTGCTGCAACTTTTTAGAAGGAAAAGCAATTACTTACTTCGGGTGAAGCCATTGTTGAAACTTTTCACAGTGATGGAGAACTTTTTCACTTGCTTCTGACTACTATTCCAAACTTGACGATGATTGGAATCTTGATACACCTTGCATTTATGTATCCCAATCGAAATTCGTTTTCAACGTATGAAACAATTGTAAAAGGTGTGCTAATAATGAAAAATAATATACCTTGTTGAATATATGGTATGGATTGTGTCCGAATAAAGTTGTTTGATGGGGCAACTAAAACACTCGATGCAGTCAGACATGTTCCAAATTTAAAGAGAAATATTTTCTCCTTGAATACTCTTGTTTCAAAAGGGTATAAGTACACTAATGAAGGTGGAGTCTTGAAAGTTCGTAAAAGAGCCTCTTTTTTGTTATATGTCTTGCAGTTTTATACAGAATCTTTGATGTATCGACATATTTTAAGGACTCGTTTGGATTTCGAGTTTGATTATGTACCGTTGGAGTCTAATTAGGGGTCTTCTTTGAAGAATACATCTCGGTTGAATTTAGAAGTTATGAGTAATACCGCTTTGCCACTATTATCGATGGTACCATTGTATTCAGTTGCTAGAAACATGCCAAGTTTTTGCAATAAGCCTCCACGTAGGTATAATAATGTTGATTTTGTTGTTTTTGCTTTGTTCATGGTTGAAAGTGTTGATTCTAACCTAGATCCTTCTATTGAAATGTTATGTGGTGTTTTTATTACATGGCTTATTTGGTGATTATTAATCACATTTGATTTAGTTGTTCGTGATTCGAGCAACTTTGGTGTCCAAAGGATTTCTTGGAATTTTGTTATTACTCAAGGATTGAGTTTTGCCATTAGGTGGGTGATAGAGTTTTTGGAGAACATTTTTAGTTAGAAATTTTGATGGAGATTTCATTTATTTTGGCTGAAATTTTGATGGAAATTTCATTTATGTTTTTTGTTGAAGAGTTGAAGTTCATTCTTTATAATGGAGTTTGGTAGAAATGTTAAGGGATAGAATCCCATATTGAATAAAGATGAAAACACAAACCAAATTATAAAGGATTATGTTACCCATTTTAATAAGATTGACATTTTAAGATAGAATCTCAAATTTTAATATGGTATCAGAGCCCATTAAACTCCAATTCAATCCGATTAAGACAAAAAAAAATGAGCACACGAATTTCAAAATTGATTTGCTCAAACGAGCCACTATCTTGTTGGGGCATGTTAAGGGATAAAATTCAATATCAAATAAAGATGAAAACATAAACCAACTTATAAAGAATTTTGTTACTCCTCTTAATAAGGTTGACCTTTTAAGATGTAATCCCAAAACATAACATAAAATTGTTGAAGTTTATTAATTGCAGTTGAATTTATGTCAATACGGAGCATGTTAAAATTAGGGTGTGACCCGAATTCTATTTTGAAGATGATTGAGAATTCTAATTAAATTCACGACTTAAGAAGAATTCTACTTGGGATGTTTTTGAAATCTATTCGAACTCAATATATTTGGCAAATTCTAGTTGAAATTCTATTTGGAAGCCCTATTAGGAATTGAAATTTGTATTGGATTTGAAGATATCAAAATAAGGAAACTTTTAAATATTCTATTTCATCTCAAACTCTACTATTAGGGCTTGGATTGTTTCCTATATATATTTGACTCTTCTCTACGATTTAGTTGGGATGGTTTTACTCCATTATGGGTTATTAACCTCGTTATAGGTTGGTTTAACATTATTGGAGGTTTGTTTATCCCCATTATTAATTAGATAAATTGTAAACACGAATCTTTTTGTTCTTTCTCCATATTTTAGTGAAATCTCATTTACTCTACAAATTATATTCTTTTTGTGAGTTTGTAATCTTTATTTCATATTATGTTTATAATCTCGTATCATTTTCAACAAATTGGCATTGGAGTTGTCCGGTATCTTTTGCGTTTCTCAACAAACTGATATGAGTATCTCAACATGACATGGGCACAAAGAGATCTAAAAATCAGTAATCTTTTTGTAAGGGCTAAAATCACTTGTTTTAACCATTTTATACGATATGGTCACCTGATATAGCTGTTTATAGATGCAAAACTAGAATTTGTGCAGTGAACACTATATTTATCTGGTTCAAAATTTTTTGCCGCAAACAGCACTTATAATTTGTTCAATGACAGGAAGATAATAGGTGCACGATACTACATCAAAGGTTATGAGGCACACTACGGCCCTCTTAACAGAACATTGGATTATCGATCCCCTCGTGACAAGGATGGACATGGAACTCACACGGCATCAACAGTTGGAGGCCGAAGGGTTCAAAATGTTTCCGCATTGGGTGGATTTGCCCGTGGCATTGCCTCAGGTGGCGCGTCACTTATCCGACTGGCTATCTACAAAGTCTGTTGGGCAATGCCCGGAAGAGGGAAAGAAGAGGGAAATACGTGCTTTATGGAAGACATGTTAGCTGCCATGGATGATGCAATTGGTGATGGTGTTGATGTATTAAGCATTTCAATAGGGAGAAAGGATCCTGTTTCCTTCAATGAAGATGGTATTGCCATTGGAGCACTTCATGCGATCAAGAAAAATATAGTGGTGGCTTGCGGCGCTGGGAACTTTGGCCCTGAACCAGCTACGTTATCTAATACGGCTCCCTAGATTATCACAGTTGGTGCTAGTAGCATCGACCGGAAGTTTTTAGCACCCATTGTGCTAGGAAATGGCATGAAAATTGAGGTAAACCAAACACTTGACTAAGAAAAAATCATTTGACAGTATTGTTGGTCATTGATTTAAGTTCCATTTTCTTCTGTGATTATTCTCAGGGACAAACAGTAACTCCATATAAGATGGAAAAAAAGATGTATCAACTAGTTTATGCAGCCCAAATAGTTAATGCTGATGTGCCAAAAAATATCTCTGGGTTCTTTGATCTCTCTCTCTCTCTCTCTCTCTGTCTTTTTCTGTCTCTGTATCTGTGTGTGTATTGAATTTTGAACATTAATAATGTGAAGGCAATGTCTACCTGGTTCACTTTCACCCAATGCGGCAAAGGGGAAGATTGTATTATGTTTACATTGGAATGGAACAAGAGTGGGAAAAGGTTGGGAAGTGAAAAGGGCTGGTGGGATTGGTTTCATCTTGGGAGATAGTAGAACAAGTGGAGCTGAACTAGTAGCTGATGCTCATATTCTTCCGGCCACTGGTGTCAATTACAAAAATGCTCTCAAAATTCTAAACTACATCCATTCTACAAAAACACCGATGGCCTATATAGTACCAGCTACAACAGAGTTAGATAGCAAGCCAGCACCATTCATGGCTTCCTTCACCAGTAGAGGCCCGAGCACAGTTTCACCCAATATTCTCAAGGTAAGCGGAGATACCGATTTATATCCAACTATTGCAACATACGATCTAATGAGTAAAATGAACACAAATAACATTGATGGCTTACTTGACAGCCAGATATTACGGCACCTGGGCTAAATATATTGGCTGCATGGAGTGAAGCTTCATCTCCAACAAAACTAGACCAAGATCATCGTGTGGTCAAATATAATATCCTATCAGGAACATCTATGTCCTGCCCACATATAGGTGCAACGTCTGCACTTCTGAAAGCTATACACCCGAGTTGGAGTAGTGCTGCTATAAGATCTGCTCTGATAACCTCAGGTACATTTGTGCATCATGTCTAACATTTTTCTGGACTAGTAGCATTTATTTCCAATTGTCTTGAATATTTTTGCCTGCAGCGGAACTGAATAACAATTTAGGCAAGCCAATAACTGATGCATTTGGCAAGTCGGCAGATCCTTTCCAATTCGGATCGGGTCATTTTAGGCCAACGAAAGCTGCTGATCCTGGACTCGTTTATGATGCATCATACATGGACTATCTTCTTTTCCTCTGTAGCATTGGGATTAAGAACTTGGATTCTTCCTTCAAGTGTCCTATAAAGCCACCCTTTCCTTCTAATCTCAATTATCCATCCCTCGCCATTCCCAAACTCAATGGCACCTCTACTGTCGAGCGAAGAGTCACAAATGTTGGCAGCAGTAAGAGTGTCTATTTCGTCAAAGTTAAACCACCACCGGGATTCTCCGTGAAGGTCTCACCTTCAATTTTGTTCTTTAATCATATTGGCCAGAGGAAGACATTCACCATCACAGTAAAAGCAAATAGGGTAAACAAAGGCATGGGGAAAGACAAGTACGCATTTGGATGGTATACATGGTTTGATGGAATCCACAATGTCCAAAGTCCTATTGCAGTTTCAGTCGCGTAGATTTTTTTTTAACCTTTTGTTTTTGTGGCAAATTAATTGTATTATCATCAAATCTGTATTTATCATTAATGAAGCCTGGCATCAATAAAAGGCTTCATCATTAGGCAAACTTTATATATCAAAAATTGTTGGAGAAATCACATTAATTCATATACTAAATTTATTTGTGTCAACTGTCTCCTAAAATTCTACCGTTGAAATGATGTATTGAGGAGCCTCTGCCTCCTTGAATATCGGATAGTCATATTGATTATTCTGTAATTTTCTATGTCATCTAGTTTGTATAAATTGGACTATAATCTGATGTTTTAGTAAGGTATTGAAATAAAACTTTCTAAGATTAAGTATTTAGCTTTTGTACTTTCAAATTGGTATCAGAACCTACAAAAAAAAAATAAAAAAAAAGTACAGAAATTGTGATCTGAATACAGCAGCAGCAACAGATTTTGGAAAGAAAAAGTCGTGGCAAATTCAAATAATCTGGCTTTTCTTATTCCTCGTTTTAATAGGAAAGATTATGATTATTGGATCCATAATATAAAAGTTTTGCTGAAATCATTGAAGCTGTGGAGCATTTTCGATGAAGGTTTTGAAAAACCAGAGACTACGGATGGATTGACTCAAGTACAGAAAAATGTTTTAAAAGACTGAAGAGAAAAAGACAACAAAGCTCTTTTCTGTATTTACCAATTGATAGAAAGATCGGCTTTGAACGAATCTCAATGGGGGAAACTTCAAAGCAAGCTTGGGAGATTTTACAAACTGGACATCAAGGGGAAGAGAAAGTAAAAAAGGCACGTTTGCAGTCTTTCAGGTTAGAATTTGAAAAACTTGAGATGAAGGAAGAAGAAAATATTTCAGATTATTTTACAAGGGTGACCTCTATAGTAAATCAAATGTCATTCAATGGTGAAATTTTAGAAGATCAAAAGGTTGTGGAAAAATTTCTTTGAAGTTTGCTGCAGAAATTCGACTTCATAGCAGCTGCTATTGAAAAATTTAAGGACTTGTCATCGCTTACATTAGACATGGGGTTAGATCTCAATTGGTGATGCAAGAGCGTATGCAATTAAAGGCATTGGACATATTAGAATTGAAACCAAGGATGGAAAAATTGAAAATATGTCTAATATGTTTATGTTCCTAGTTTGAAAAATAACTTGCTTAGTGTTGGTTTTCTTTTAAGAGTGTTTGACGTTAATTTCTATGATAAAATGTGAACCTTGGTGAAAGGAAGTCATACTGTGGCAAAGAATCCTTTAACATCAAATAATATGTTTTCTATTCAGCTTAAAGCCATCGACATTATTTCTTGCTTTGCTAGCATGAAGAAAGGGGTCTCCAAGTTGTGGCATGACAATTGCGATCATTTAGATTTCAGAGGCTTGAAGTTATTATCAACAAAGAAAATGGTGGATGGTCTTCCTCAAATTGATCAAGTCCACGATGTTTGTGAGGCATGCCAACTTGGAAAGTATAATAGAGATCTATTTCCTCACAAGTCATTTTGGAGAGCCAATCAACCACTTCAGCTTGTACATTCAGATTTATGTGGACCAATGCCAACTACATCTCTAGGAGGTAGCAAATATTTCATTTCTTTCATTGATGATTATAGTAGAAAAGTTTGGACATATTTTAATCAAAGAAAAATCTCATTGTTTTCAAGCATTCAAGAATTTCATAGCTGAAGTTGAAAATTTCTGTGGCTTTTCCATTAAGAAATTAAGAACTGATCGTGGAACTGAATAGCTTTCAAAAGAATTTGAAACGTTTTGCAGTGATCTTGGTATAAGACATGAATTGACAGTTTGATATACACCACAACAAAATGGAGTTTGTGAGAGGAAAAATCGAACAATCATGAAAATGGCAAGAAGTATGCTCAAAAGGAAGAATCTATGTCTAGAATTTTGGGCAAAGGCAGTCTCTTGTGTGGAACATTTAATTAATTGGTCACCATCAAAAAGTCTGAAAAAACTTGACTCCTCATAAAGCCTAGTATGGATCAAAACCAACAGTTGGCCTCTTGAAGATTTTTGGCACACTTGCCTATGCTCATATTCTTGATGCAATGAGAACCAAGTTGGATGATAAAGATGAAAAATGTATATGCATTGGTTACAGCGAGAGGTCTAAAGCTTATAAATTGTTTATCCAATAAAAAAGAAAATTTTGATCGTTAGATACGTTAAGTTTGATGAAAATGCAACTTTTGAAGGACCAAACAAGAACTCGTCTACTATTCTCAATGAAGAAGAAAACATTTTCAATAAGAATGATGATAGTTATACATCTTCAAATTCTCTACTGGACGAAGATTCTGATGAAGATGGCAAGGAAGAAAAATGAGAAGCATACAAGAACTTTATGATGCAACTTATGCAAATAATCAACAAAGTCCATATGGAGGCAAACCTAGACACCTGGCTCAGCTGTCCCAAAAATCTGCATGGCTGAAAAGAGGAAAGCTGTGCTTGCCATCACATTCATATCTCAACTCACAAAATCCAAAAGATTTTTTAGTTGGATGTTTGTTATTTGTAACGCTCCCAACAATTTCTCCTCCGCTTCTACATTAGTCTTATTCTTATGTATGTATGTGGTTACATAAATCTTGCTGTGAATATTTATCAAGATATTTTCTCTTATCTTTCTTGACCACACCCTCTCAAAATATCCTCTTTTACCCACTTGCCTGCTCCAAGAAATGTTTATATATGAAGGGTGGGCTTGTTGTGTAGTGTGATTCTGAAGATGGAATCATCTGAAGAGAATATCATTTCGAGAAACAATTTGGTAAAACCCCAGTTTCATGATTTCCATTTTAATGCTTACCCATATGAATTTCTCAGAATTCTTTTTAAATGTTTAATTGTTGTATTTTTTATTTTTCTGTACTCACTTATGTTGTAACTTCATTTAAATTGATTGTAAGTTTTGGGTTTTAAGAGAATGTAAAATCTCATGGATGAATTATGCGAATATCAGTACATGGGACCCCCACCTTGTTAGGAATTGGTGTTTCATTTTAAAATGTCAACCTTATTAAGAAGAGTGGTTCAAACTCTTATAAATTGATCTATATTTTCATCTTTATTCGATGAGAGATTTTATCCCTTATCATGCCCCTGCAAGATGGTGGCTAGTTTGAGCAGACCAATCTTGAACTCTGTATGCTCACTTTTGGATTCTTAATCGGATCGAATTGCTCATTAGAGCTTAATGGGCTCTGATACCAAGTCAGAGATTGCAAGTCTGGCTCAAAGTGATACCAGATGATATGTTTCATTAAGTATATGTAATGTTTACAAGATTGGAAAGAATCCAAATACATAACGAACTAGATTACATTTTATGAGAATAAAATACAATGATCTCAGTAGCTATCCATGTGATGATCTGTCAGAGAGGTTGTTGGTTTGTTCGGTGGAGTGGATAATGTTGGACTCTTTTGTATTTTGAATGAATTGGTTAAATGTCCCCCTTCAAGATGATAGTGAAAGGTCGAACCTTTAGCTTGTCTTTAAGCATATTGAATATGTTCTTGGATAGTCCCTTTGTGAAAATATCTGATGGTTGGAAAATGGTTGAAATGTAATGACCAAAAATGTCCCTGTTAAAAATTTTCTATCGAATGAAATAGTAATCAACATCTATGTGTTTGGTCCTTACATGAAACATAGGGTTAGAGGATAATGAAAGTGCTCCAATGTTGTCAACCCATAAGCAATGAGGTGAATGAAGAGGAAAGATAAGCTCCTTAAAAAGCATTTGAATCTAATATAACTTAGTAATAGTGAGGGCCATTAATCGATACTCCGCCTCAGTGCTTGATCTAGTAATAACATGTTGCTTCTTTGCCATCTAAGAAATTAAGCATGGACCTAGAAAAATGTAATATCCCGTCGTAGACTTGAGATCATCAGGGATACTAGCCCAATCTGAGTCACAAAAACCATGTAAAGATAATGACCCTTTGCTGTAATGAAGTCCATGATCAATGGTTCCTTTTAAATATCGAAGCACTCTCTTTGCTGCCATGAGGTAGACTGTAGTCGGGCAATGAAGAAACTGACATAGTTGGTTAACCATGTAGGCAATATCAGGCCTAGTCAATGTACAATATAGGAGTGCAATATAGGAGTGCTCCCATAATATGTCTGTAAGTAGATGGATCCGAAAGAGGTTCACCAGTGTGCTTGGACAATTTTTCACCAGAGGTGCACTGAGTTGAAACTGGTTTAGCTCCCATCATTTTAGTGTCATGCAGCAAGTCTAAAATATATTTACCTAGATGAAGATGACGGGAATCTAAGGTTCAAGAGATCTGAATGCCAAGAAAGTATAATAAAGTCCCCAAGTTCTTGACTGCAAAGTCTTGGCTAAGTTGTTGAAGAAGAGAAACAACTGTATTGGAGGAATTACTCACCACCAATATATCATCAACATATATTAAAATAAGGACAGCGACAGCACATCGATGGAGATAAAATAAAGAAGTATCAACAAATTATCCAGTAAATCCAAGTTCCAAAAGACTTTGAGATAGTCTCTAAACCAAGCTCTCGGGGCTTGTTTCGAACCATAGAGAGACTTGTGAAGTAGATAGACATGTGATGGAAAATTGCTGTCTTCAAACCCTTAAGGCAGCTCCATAAATACTTCTTCATCAAGGTAGCCATGCAAGAATGCATTAGATATATCCAGTCGCTGGATAACCCAGTTGTGGTGGACTGCTAAGGCAAGCACAAGTCTAATAGTGGCAGGTTTTATGACTGCACTATTTTTCATGGAAATCAATACCATGTTCTTGCTTAAAACCTTTAACTACAAGCATTGCTTTGTACCTGTCAATGGTGCCATCTGCCTTTTGTTTGAGTTTAAAGACCCATTTATTTCGGATTACATGCTTATCAGAGGGTCTAGGACATAAGGTCCAAGTTTTATTGGCAATGAGGGCATTAAACTCAAGCTGCATGGCTGCTTGCCAATTGGGATCTTTAGATGCTTGGTTGTAGGTTCGTGGTTCGGATGGAAGCATGATTGAGGAGAGGGCTTGAATTGGATGTTTAGTGGAGGAATAGAGCTAATAATAAGGAAATTGTCTAGTTTTGAGAGAATTGGTTTGGGATCTGGTGACTATCTGTCATGAAGAGGAGGAATTGGACATAGATAAGGGTGAATGTGGAGTTGAGAGGTCTTGTGTTTGAGCATTGTCAAGGAAAGACATATCTGCAAGAGCTGTATCAACGTAGTCAGAGAAAACAAAAGTGTTTGTATGTGAGATAGATGGAGACATACCTATTGTGACTGGAGCAGCAGTATCTAATGGAATATCCCCCCAAGATGTGAGTACTAGTAGGGAGTATAGGTGTGGGAATGGAATTGGTGGTGAATGATGATGTACTGACAGGAGGTATAGAATTGGAAATGGTGTTTGCAGGAGGAAAAGTTTTTTCATTAAATACTACATGATGGGAGATGTAGATGCGACTAGATTGGACATCATAGCATCTATATCCTTCCTGTTTTGTAGCATAGCCAAGAAAGATGCACTTTTTGCTTCTATATGACAGTTTTAAGCAGAGTAAGGTCTTAGAAGGGGGTAACAAGCACAACCAAATGTCTTGAGAAGGGTGTAGTCGGCTGTTTATAAAATAAGAGAAAATATGGTGAATGATTGTCAAGAACAGGTAATGGCATTCTATTTATAAGGTAAGTGGCTGTAAGAAAAGCATCTACCCAATGTTCAGATGGAAGATGTGATTGAGCTAGAAGTACAAGACCTATTTCTATTATATGTCGATGTTTTCTTTTAGAATTGCCATTTTGCTCAGAGGTATCAGGGCATGTCAGCCTATGCAAAATGCCATTTTTTGTTAGAAAAGTCTTAAATGAGTTGGAGAGATATTCTCCTCCATTATCTGTTTGAAGCTGTTTAATTTTAGCGGAGAATAAGTTCTCAACAAGACATTTAAATTTAATGAAGCATAAGGCAACATCTAATTTTTGCTTTAAAGGAAACATCGATGAGAACCGAGAGTAATCACCAATGAATATAACATTAAATTCACAGCCAATTGTTGAAAGAACAGGAGAGGTCGAGACATTAAAGTGAATAAGTTCTAAGGGATGACTTGACTGATGAACAGAAATAGGAAAGGGAAATTTATGACTTTTAGCCATTTGACAAAATTCACACAGTTGTTCTAGCTTGTGAGAACCAGAAACTAAAATAAGAGCATCATGGTGGAGATGTTGCAGAATTGAGGTGGATGGATGACCCAATCTCGCATGCCAAGTCTAGACGGGGCTGTAAATCCTAGAAAAGCAGTAAATGAAGAGGTGGTGGTGGATATTTGCTACCACTTATTTGACTGAAAATGGACTGGATAGAGGACTCTCTACTCAGACCTTGGAGGAGGATTTTGTTGGTCTGCAGATCCTTCACAACAAAATATGAAGCAGTTAGCACAAAATAACAATTATTATCTTGGCAAAGTTGTTCGATAGAAAGGAGATTAGAAGAGGCCTGAGGACAATGTAAAATATTAGACAAAAACAAGGAACTATTTTTTGTTTGAAGAATAGAGGAACCCGTGTTACTTATGATCGAACCTCTCCCATTTCCAACAATTACTTGAGTTGGACCTTGGTATGGTTGTTGATCTATGGTAAGATTATCCAAAGCAAATGTAACATGGTTATTAGCACCACTATCTAGGAACTAAGGTTGATCATCTTCTCGTGGGACATGTGTATGAGCATCCATAGTAGCTAGCTGAGCAAGGGGAGTCTTCCTTGGTAAGAGTAGTCCATCCTATGGTAACAATCAAGAGCTTGATGGGTTGTCTTGCACAAATTTGACAAGGAGGTTCGGAATTTTGAAAAGTTCTGATTTTTGCTAAAAAGACTGGAATGATCAGAAGGCCTGGAACCAGAGGTTTTATTGGAGGGGAATGGTTTGTTGAATCTTTTGTGGTGGTAATTTGGTTTGGCTTTCTGAGTGAAGAAGGCTATGGAGGTATTATCTAGTGGTATAGATTTATGTTGGGTGTCTAGCAATTGTTCATAGTTGAGCTACTTGATTTGAAAATCATCAAAGGTAATAGAGGATTTTCAAGGGAGAAAGTTCAGAAAGGTGATAAATGGATGATATGAGTGATTGAGTCCCCCAACAACATATGAGATCAGATCACCGTCATCAACAAATTTTCCTATAGCTGCAAGTTGATCTCACTGGTTTTTGGCATCAAGAAGATAGTAAGTGCCTGACTTGGATCCTTGGTAGAGAGTTTGCAATTGTCTTTTGAGGTGGGAAATTTTGGATCTAGAATGTGGGGCAAATCTGTTAGACAGGATGGTCCATACCTGTCGAGAAGTTGTTTGTCCATAAACAGTAGACAAAACTTTCTCTGTGAGAGTGGCATTTATCCATGCCAAAATGAATTGGTCCTTTTTTCTGCGATAGCATATAATCAGCAGCAATGGTAAAGGTAAGTTTCCATTAAGCATCAGTGACAAATTGAGGAGGACATGGCTCAGAGCCATCTACAATGCCAAGGAGATCATGGCTTCGTAGAAGATGAATTAATTGGGTGATCCAATTCAGAAAGTTGGTTCCATCAAGCCTGACAGAGACCAAGGGAGTGATATTGGGAAAGATAAAAGCAGCAGGGTCTTGGTAGGGCCATTGGGATCGAAAAGAAAGGTGTTCCATCTTAAAAGGTCAACCTTATTAAGAGGAGTAGCCCGAAGTCTTATAAATTGGTCTATAATTTCATCTTTATTTGATGTGAAATTTTATCCCTTAACACACCCACCACTCACCCCTAAAAAGCATAAGATTGAAACTTAAAATTTATTACACCTACATCTTGTGTTTGGCATTTGTTATTTGATCAATCCAGTACCACAAGATATCTGTTTTACTATTTTAAACCTACTAACGAGTAATCATCAACTACTAATTTATGCTAAACACTTGGATTGTTACTGATATCATAGCTTTCTATCTTATTAAGTAGTTCTCTATTTTGGAACTATTGTCTGGAATCTCTTGATTGATTATTGATTCCCCGTTTCTTATTGTATACATTGATTGCCGTTCTCAATTCATATGTGTGTATCTAGTATTTTTTTTAAAGTAAAAGATGTTTCATTTTCCATACAAAAGTATGACCATACTTTTTTTCCTTTTATCTTCAAGTATGGAGTTATATATTCATGTTTCAGTTTGAACAATAGTTTGGGTTGATTTTTGTGCCGATACTTTGGAATGTGCATTATTATCGGCAAGATTACTTATGTAATTATCTCTGCAGGATGAATTACTGATCCCACATATCCCTGAGAGCAACTATAGCTATGATCCTACAATACCTACAAGTATATTGGGAGGCTTTTGAGAGAAAGAGAACTAAGAAGGTGATAGACCCGCAGTTCACATGACATACCAAAGGCGTAAGAAATGAGCAAGGGCAGAATAGGAAATGACGAGAAAACAGTCACATGCACACTAACTGAATTAGTTAGGCAACCAAGTACAAATGGAGGTACGAATCACTAGAAAAGGCAGGTAGAAATTAGTGGACCAGTAGGAGAGCATTGGCCTCTCGAATACCAAATATCTGTATTTCATTTTTTTCTTTTCAATTACAGAACTGAGTGTACTTCATTTTTTAGTTTGATAATCAAAATACAGCTGCTTTCATTTTTCTTTATCGTCTTTAATTAGCTGATTGTTCAGGTACTTATCATTGGCATCAGAGCATTACGACTGGGATGGTGAATTTATCCGATCGAGTAGGGGAATTGGAAGGAGCCCATCGAAAAATGCAAGAACAGATGGAAGGTTTGCAATCTAAGGTCAATAGAATGTAGGTAGAAATGCAAAGAGTCCAGAATATCGAGAGGAACATGTCCCTCATTTTAGAACAGTTTACTTCATGGGATCGAAGTGAGAGGAAGGAAAAAATGAGAAAAAAGGAAAAGGGGTCGAAGGCGTAAAGGACTCAAGGTATACTTTGTTCTCTGAACATTTTCTTGGAGTTGAGACAAGCACTCGAGCTAGAAGTGTGTGTGCAGGGGAAAATTAGCGATCGGAGATACGGGGAAGAAGGTTGGAAATGCTAGTGTTTGCAAGGAAGAGTCCAGATGACTGGATTTTCAGGGCAGAAGGATATTTTTTGGTAAATTAGCTATGGAAGTGGAGAAGCTAGAGACGTCAGCACTATGTTTTGAAGGAGATACTCTTGCCTGGTACCCGTGGAAGCAGAGGAGAAAGGGTATAAGAAATCGGGAGGAGCTCAAGGTGTTGCTGAAATCCAGATCTCCTCCCGATTTCGATCTTCGGTAGAAAGCTCCAAAGATGAGCTATTCTTAGCTCTCCGACAAGAATGGTCAGTGATGGAGTACCGGATTGCCTTTGAAATGTTGGCAGCACCGCTTGGAAACGTTTCCGATGCCATTTTAGAAGGCCATTGCATAAATGGGCTGAAACCAGAGATAAAGGCTAAGGTCAGGGTATTAAGCGTACTGGGCTAGAACAAATAATGGATCTAGCCCAACGGATCGAGGAAAAGAATATGTTGTGGCAGGCCCGTTTTAGCAAAATTGACCCAAGAAGAAGTAAATTAGTCCCCAACCCAAATTGGCAAAACACTCATTCCCGGCTGTTGATTCACTCCACCCTAAACACTGGATCACGAGTTGTACCACATATGGGAGCCAAAAACTCTACGTCACCAGACGATGCCGTCCCAAAATTTAAGAAACTCAGTTAAGCCAAGTTCAAGAGTAAGCGCGAGAGGGGACTACACTTCCCCTACGACTAGGGGTGGGCGTGGGTTGGGTTGGGTTGGGTTTTGCCCCAACCCAAACCCAACCCACCGTGGTCGGTTTGATCTAAAATCAAACCAACCCAACCCATGTAAATGTCCCAACCCAACCCAACCCAATCAAGTGTCGGTCGGGTTGGGTTGGGTTGGTCGGGTTGCCAAAAACTATTTTTAAATTTTTGTGGCAAAAAGTAACATTTAGTCAGATTATATGTATTGGATGGGATTCTAAAGTGTTAACCATGCACCAAACTTAAAGAAATGACTAAAATTGTTCTTAAAAGTTAAAACTATCTACCTAAAGTTACTTTCATTTGTTTAGTGCACCAATTGGATACCTTACTATCCATACTAAAAATTAAAATAACAATAATAGTAATAACCAAGCATAATATCCCTGATAATCTGTTATACATCAATAAGCACCAACATGCTAAATCATGTTCCGTCTCGAAGTTGACAGATAAAGGAAGACAAGAAAAGTTATACTAAAACGATCCTAAATAGCCTCATAATCAATCATGAGGAAGTTCCAGAAGAAACAACTTGTAATTTATCATTACATGACTCTATAGCAACGTGGTCACACCAGTACAGACCTGTAATAGAAGAAACAAAGATATTGAATTCGCAGGTACAAGCGATAGACTAATCATTCCTCCACGAACTTCATTTGGCACATATCTATGCACATGGTAGCAAGATGAAATATGTCAAAAATAATAATAATAATAATCCTCCAGTATGAAAGTGGCAATTGATGTTTCCAGCCACAATAGCCTCTTTCGCTCTATCCAAAAGATCAAGGATGTAGTGGAAGAGGATACTTTTGAGGAGCTGATATCATCCCTTTACAAAAAGAATGAAAGATGTAGTGCCCCAATAAAAATATTCACAAGAGCTAGAGAAGAGGATTTTTCAGGAAAAAGTATAGTAAAAATAATTTACATTGATCTTAATTGGGCAAGTGAAGGAAAAAGCAACCCATGCAAGCATGAAACAATATGAACAGCATCACGAGAACTCCAATTTCCTTTGCATAAAATTACAAAATCAAAAACTGGTAACGCCAAGCTAGGAATATTTACATTAAAAAAGATAAAACAAATGTTCTCCAAGCGACCAACGACCTACAAATGTGCACCTGATAATCATAAGCAACTATGGAGAAAACAAGGCCCATTCCAATAAGCAAATATGTTAAGCATTCCTCCATTCGAATCGATAAGGTTCCATTGAACAATCAAGGAAATCCAGTGCTGCCAAGTATCCTAGCACCCAGGAAACAAGGATATATCAATCCCAATGAGACATCTCTGCCACCAGCCTACAACCAATACACAGATCAAACAATTCTCACATATCAGTAAATTTTAAACAAGAAAAAATATTAAAAAGATTTTCATAACAAATCAGAATACTATTGATAGTATAGTTCAACTTTTGCAGCAGATGGTGTTTAATTCATGAAACTAGAAAGGAATATAGACAACCCAAAATAGAACCACCAGACAAAAAGAACAAGTAAAAGAAAGAACAAATGAAAACAAGATTATTTAGGGATTAGAACAGATCAGAACAAGTTTATTTAGATTAGAACAAATCAGAACAAGTTTATTTAAAGGTGGGGAGCATTCCTCCGACCAAGATTTTTGAGAACTACATTTAACAAAGAATCTTGATCCTTAATTTAAACAAATCTAACGGGCGACATTCCTTAATTTGCTTATTTTCAGAATGCTTAATACATCATTTTAGCTCTATCTTAAAATCAAACTTTGGCATGTTGTAAATGATATCCGAATCTAAAATACATAACTATTCTTATTCACAAGTTGGGTTTTTTTTCTTAATAATAAAATATGGTAAATTTCAAGATTCCATTATACTTAGATTTGGTTCATATCTAACATATTACTCCACCACCAAAAATAAAATAATAAACTACCAACATATCTTGATAAATATTCCAAAAATCCAAATTATTCTTGTAAGAAAATAATCACTGATTCACAATCCAACGATCAAAATGAAGTAGGAATGCTTAACTAACTACATCAAAATGACAACGCCATCTGTATACATTGGTTGAAAACTTGAAATTAGACTTTGTATTGGGTATAAACTGAACCATTTGTTCTACAACTTGCAAAACAAACTCATGTAAGATGTCAAAAATCCAACACCCTGCTACAGACCAAGTATAAAGCAGAGTATGTAAGGCACCTACCCAATTATCTAAAAATATCCCCAATACAAGGTATGTAAAAGAGTGCAATTATTAAACTACATCTTCATAGTTTATGAAACATTAATTTTATCTAAGCAACATTAGTTTTCGAGCAGCCCTAGTTGATTTATTGCAAGGTTCCGAAAAGAAGAACACTAGTCTCACTCATGAATGGTCACTCACAATCCTAATCAGCCATTGCAAGCTCTTTCCCCATCCACACGGTGATTGCAATGACAAACATGACTCAAAGTAACCATTTATCCCAAGCAACACTAGCATTTATTTTTCAACATTTAAAGAAACCAAGAATCATTATCGGGACTCAGGTGGCTGAGGTGAATCAGAGATGTGGCGATGTCGAGCGTAAAGGGCTTCACCACTTGAAGCCTTGAAGGATGGTGGAGTAGAGTTTGGAGACGGGGAAGTGCTGCAGGAGAAAGAAGGAGTGAAGGATGCTGGATTCGGCTGAGGGGTGAGACTGTAAGAGGGCTCGAATGATTTTTGGGTGGTTTTTAGTTTTAGGGTTTTTTTCCAAAAGCTTTAACATCATTTTTTTTCCTTTTTTTTTATCTTCGGGTTGGGTTCTATCCGATTCACGGTGCCAACCCGCGAACTGAACCGACCCGACCACCCCACCCCACCTGAAAACAGTCCAAAAATAACAAAAAACCAACCCAAACCGGGCGGTTTGGGTCGGTTCAATCGGTTTCGTCGGGTCGGTCGATTTTTTGCCCACCCCTGCCTACGTCGAAAATTTTTTTGTGGCCATAAATGTAAGAACAAGGAGCTGCAAGTGATGTTGGTTTATGATGAAGAACTAGAGGGGTGTGGGAAAATGAAAGAAATGATGGAAGCAAGAAGGTAAGGTGAGCAAATAATTACAGGGAAAGTAGTGGAGTTGTCCGTGAACTCCGTGGTAGGGCTTACACCACCGTAAACCATGAAAATTAAAGGAGTAATTTCTGGATAGGATGTGGTAGTACTAATTGATTGCGGGGCAAGTCACAATTTTATCTCAGTTGAATTAGTCCAGAAATTGAACCTAAGGAAAACTGATACCGTCGGGGGTACCACCATGATGTTGCAAGGGGATCTAAGCTTGAGTAAAACTTTGGTGACACTCAAGGCTATGCTGAAGGCCTTAGGGAATGATGAGGATGTGTACAACTCGAATTGGGTGGTATGGGGGTTGAGCTGGAGAAAGCGCGAGGGGAAACACCAGCAAAAATGTTAGAAGCCTTTTGAGGAGCCTTTTGGGTTATCCCCACAAAGAGATAATGACCACGCCATCCATTTACAGCCCGACACATACCCGGTTAGCGTGAGACCATATCGCTATCCACATGTCTAGAAAAATAAAATAGAGAGGTTGATCAAGGAGATGTTAGCTGCAGGAATCATCAAACCTAGTCACAGTCCTTTTTCCAGCCCAGTGTTATTGGTAAAAAAAAGATGGAAGATAGCATTTTTGTGTGGATTACCGAGTCGTGAACAAAGTAACGATACTGGACAAGTTCCAATTCCAATGATAGATGAATTACTGGATGAAATACATGGGGCTACCATTTTCTCCAAACTTGATCTTAAAGCTCGGTATCATCAAATCCGAGTCAGACCAGAAGATATTCCAAATACCGCATTCAGAACACATGAAAGACATTATGAGTTCTTGGTAATGCTATACAGACTGACAACTGCCCAACCACATTCCAGTCCCTCATGAATAAAGTATTCAAAGAGCACTTGAGGCAGTTTGTGCTAGTATTTTTCGATGATATTTTAGTTTTCAGTCGAAATTTGGAGGATCACGTGGGGGCATTTGAGGAGAGTTTTATAGATACTAAGACACCATCAGTTCTATACCAATCGCAAGAAATGTATTTTGGCCAGTGGAAGTAGAATACTTGGGGCATTGCATTTCATATCGAGGTGTGGCAGCTGACCAGTTCAAAATTCAAGCCATGGTAGATTAGCCTAGTCCTCGTTCCTTGCGATAGTTGAGGGGGTTCTTGGGGCTCACAGTGTCCTATTGTTGTTTTGTGAAGGATTATGGTAAATTGGCGTGGCCACTAATAGAACGCATGCGCAAGGATAATTTTTCTGGGATGAAGAAGCAGAACAGGCATTCACAAAACTGAAAACAGCCATGGCAGCAGCTCCAGTCTTGTCTCTTCTAAATTTTAATAGGCCATTCATGGTAGAGATAGATGCTTCGGGGTTTGGCTTGGGGACGATATTGATGCAAGACCAGAAATCTTATTACATATTTCAGCCGTGCACTCAATCCGAACGGGAAGGTTAAATTAGCATATGGAAAGGAACTGATAACAATTTTTTTTGCGGTACAGAAATGGAGACACTACCTACTTGGGCTCAAATTCTTTGTGAGAACGGATAAAAAAACTTAAAGTTCTTGTTGGAACAGAAGTAAGTGAATTCGGATGATCAGAAGTGGTTACTAAAATTAATGGGATATCAGTCCTAAGTTCAATACCGTCCGAGAATTGAAAACATGGCTGCTGATGCACTCTCTCGCATTAGTTCTTCTACTAAATTAATGGCCATAACGGTCCCTGTAGTCTTACAATTAGACATCCTAGAGGAGGAAGTCCGAGCGATTCGTAACTTCAGAATATTATTCAGGAGCTCAAGCAAGGCTGATCTAGCATATCAAATTTTTCTTTGGTAAACAGTCAGCTACTATTTAAAGGGCGATTATTTTTGTTAAAAGGATCAACGTTGATTCCATTGATGTTACAAGAGGGGCATGATAGTAAGAGCGGGGGACACTTTGGGTTCCTGAAAACTTACAGAAGGATTGCAGCCAACGTATATTGGGAAGGTATGAAAGTAGATATTCAGGGGTATGTACGCCAGTGTGCAATTTGCCAGTAAAACAAATAGCTCACCTTATCACCAGGGGGATTACTACAGCCACTACCTATTCCGAATCAAATTTGGGAAGACATAGTAATGGATTTCATTGAAGGTCTACCGAAATCAGGAACCATGGATACGATCTTGGTGGTGGTAAATCGATTAAGCAAATATGGGCACTTCATAGCACTTAAGCACCCTTTTACGGCAACAAGTGTTGCTGGAATTTTTGTGAAAGAGTTGGTAAGGCTACACGGGATACCTCGTTCTATAATGTCAGACAGGGATAAGGTCTTCGTCAGCCATTTCTGGGAAGAATTATTCCGTTTACAAGGTAGAAGCTCAACTGTAGTACGG
This sequence comes from Fraxinus americana, assembly GCA_035079005.1. Classification (NCBI taxonomy): domain Eukaryota; kingdom Viridiplantae; phylum Streptophyta; class Magnoliopsida; order Lamiales; family Oleaceae; genus Fraxinus; species Fraxinus americana. The sequence continues at coordinate 12,051,207 of CM068728.1, read as the reverse complement.
CTTACAAGCCACAATCCGATGGCCAATCAGAGGTACTAAATCATACACTACAGACATATCTTCAATGTTTTCCTTATTCTCGACCCAAGTCATGGTACAATTGGTTGTCTTGGGCTGAATTATGGTATAACACTTCATTTCACACCGCCAGCATGTCGACTCCCTTCCAGGTTGTTTACGTGCGCAAACCACTTGTTTTACTTAAGTTTGACAAGGGAACTATCCCTATTTTAGGGATAGAACATCAACTCCGTGAAAGTGACCAAGTCTTAGAGGAACTGAAAGCTCAGTTACTAAGGGCTCAAGCGAAGATGAAAAGCATAGTTGATTCCAAACAAAGAGATGTCAACTTCGCAGTGGGTGACTTGGTATATTTGAAGGTTCGACCATATTGTCGTAGATCCTCAGCACCGCGGCCTAATGAGAAGTTGGCACAAAGGTTTTATGGTCCATTTACGGTGGGACAGAGGATTGGACAGGTTGCATATAAACTTATTCTTCCTTCGACGAGTAATATTCATCTTGTGTTCCATGTTTCCCAGTTACGCAAAGCAGAGGGAGCAATGCAAGCAGTGAAAGAAGTACCTAGCCAATTGAATGATGAGCTAGAGATGCTAGCTGAATCTGAAGCACTACTTGGGTTACGACCAGGAGGCAGCAATATCAGAGTGTTAGATGTTTTGATACAATGGAAAGGGCCGTCACCACTTGAAGCCACTTGGGAGTCTTATGATATGATTCTATATCAGTTTCCGTCCTTTCACCTTGAGGACAAGGTGAATCTCATATGGGAAGGTAATGATAGATTCGCAGTCCACATGACATACCAAAGGCGTAAGAAAGGAGCAAGGGCAAAATAGGAAATGGCGAGAAAACAGTTACATGCACACTAATTGAATTAGTTAGGCAACCAAGTATAAATGGGGGTAAGAATCACTAGAAAAGGCAGGCAGAAATTAGTGGAACAGTAGGAGAGAATTGGCCTCTCGAATGCCAAATATCTGTATTTCATTTTGTTCTTTTCAATTACAGAACTGAGTGTACTTCATTTGCTAGTTTGATAATCAAAAAACATTTGCTTCCCTTTTTCCTTATTGTCTTGAATTAGCTGATTGTTCAGGTACTTATCAGAAGGTCCACTCGGTCTTTTCATTTTAATGAAGATTTAAGAGACAACAACGGAGAGGTGGATACTTTTGGAAATGGAAATGAGTATTACCCATTTGGTGGTGATATGGGAGTTCGAGAAGATAATTTATTCGAATGGATTGTACATCAAAATCCCTGAATGATGGCTTAGAGAGATCAGATGATCGACTCCCCAAACAACATCTATTGGTGGTGGCCAACAGGCTGCCTGTATCTGCAGTCATGGGTGAAGACTCATGGGCTCTTCTATCATTACCTAAGAGTTAGGACTTCTATAACGTGTGAAAGTTTAAAACATACTATCCTTTTAAAGGTATCAATGAGTTCGAAGCCAGATGGATAAATGTTCCTGATGAAGTTGGACAACAATCACTAACTAAAGCTCTGGCTGAAAAGGTTTGTGTTATTTGGTTCCTTGCTATTGGCTCTTTGATTATGAAGTTATAATCGTATCTTCTGCAGCATAATTTTCATCTCATGTCATCGATAATACCAACAAATTATAAGCATTTCAATTTTTTACTACCTTCTATCAAAGCATTATAACATTCAATTGATCCATTGACTGCAGCGGTGCATCCCAGTGTTTCTTGATGAAGAAACCGTCCACCAATACTATAATGGCTACTGTAACAACATATTATGGCCCCTTTTCCATTATCTTGGGCTTCCACAAGAAGACCGCCTTGCGACCACCCGTAGCTTCCAGTCTCAATTTGCAGCTTACAAGAAGGCAAACCAGATGTTTGCTGATATTGTGAATGAGCATTATAAGGAGGGTGATGCTGTCTGGTGCCATGATTACCATCGATGTTTCATCCGAAATGCCTAAAAGAGTACAACAACAGAATGAAAGTTGGTTGGTTTCTTCACACTCCTTTCCCTTCCTCAGAAATTCACAGGACATTGCCATCAAGATCAGAACTGCTGAAATCCATTCTTTCTGCTGATTTGTTGGGTGGGTCTGGTGTTAAATTTGAGTTCAATAAACCTCCAAAACCTATCAATTATATAATATTGAACTTCAATGACAAGTAAAGTTTGTTCCATATTCTCATCTCTGGAGCTTACAAAGATTTACTGCTTGGATTTTACACACTCAGATTCCACACTTATGATTATGCAAGACATTTTGTAAGTGCTTAAACTCGTATTCTTGGTCTTGAGGGCACACCGGATGCAGTTGAAGATCGAGGTAAGCTCACTCGTGTCGCCAAAATTCTTAATCCAGTTTAGCTTTTTATGTTACCTTGTGTTTAAAATATGACCACTGTCCTCATATTTCCTAGTTAGTATTCTGGAACAGGAAACACGGTTTTTTTTTTTTTATTATTATTATAAAAGAAGTAAGCTTGCCTCTTTTCTCATCCGGATAGCCTTCTGGCTTTTGAAACGCTCTCTTTGCTACAAAATATAGGAAGAATGACCATATATAAACTTATAATTATTTTAAAATTTTTATTTAAACAGAACGATAGCTGTTATGAGATTAATGAATTTCCCATATTTGAAAATTAATTATAACTTCGAACTCCAAGATGGTGGCTTATTGCGAGCTCTTGTATTCTCTCTGGCTTATGGTTTCACAATTCGAAGTTTTTGTAGATGTTCCACATTGTCTTACACTGAGTACATTACCCTCCATTTCGCGCAAAAGAGAATTATTATTTTTTTTCCCAGTTACAAAGGCTCCAGAATTGTTAGAAACTATGCTATATCATATCAAGTGAGACATTAAATAAATAAAGTACATAAAATTAATTTCATAAAAGAAAATAAGGAATTGTAAGCATTATTATGCAGACAGACTTCAAGTGCTTAGTTCAAGCTGTGGGGCATGAAGTTAAAATTACTTGGATTTGTGCAATCTAAAGTCCCAAGGATCCCCAATCCATTTATACATCATAACATTATGTTGTTAGCATGAAAGCCACTTTCGGTTATGCAACATTGATAATAAAATTCCTTACATGTTGGCTAGCTCTTACTTATATTTTAAATTCTAGTTTTATGCGTTTCGACAGGTAATGTTAGGAGTTGACCGTCTGGATATGAATAAAGGAATTCCCCAAAATTTGGTGTGATAAGGTAGCTTTGGTTCAAATTGCAGTACCAACAAGGACGGATGTTCCTGAATGTATGTCTCCTCATCCTCAGTTCAACTTTACTGATGTTGGTTATCCTCATGACTGTGTCTTCATCATCTTCTGGGAAAAAAAATAAAAATCACGGTGAAAAAAATTCTCAATGATTCATTTAAGTTTGTTGTCTGCATGACAACATCAATGGTTTCTAATGAATGATTAAATAAAATTGTTATGAATAATTTATTGGGTTAGATTTTGATTTAATGCTAAATTTTACCTTCTTTATCCCTTTCTTTATCTCACTCTCAGCCAAAAACACAAAATGTCATATGAGATAGGGATACCAGTACTTTTTATCATTTGTTTTTGGCAGATCAAAAGGTTTCATGTCAAGTTCATGAAATTGTTGGACGGATAAATGGAAGATTTGGAACTCTTACAACTGTTCCAATACATTATTTAGTCAGTTCTGATAGAAAATTGAAAAGGAATAATCAAATTACATACTTTATTCAAATCCTTTTCACATAAAACCCTAGATCCATTTCCATATTGAAATCTGAAAATGAACATAAACATAAAACATACCTGAATCCATGATAATTAGATTGTTAGCCTGAAAGGATCACGATCTTCCAATTTGATTTGTGAACTTCGCTTTAATCTTGATTTCTATGGATGGGGATGTAGAAACCTTGAAACACACACTCAAATGGGGACCATAACCCATATATAAGATAATGACCATTCATTATCTTTCATTTGTTTTAAATCGGCCCCTCAACAATTTAAAACAAACTTCCGGTCTCTACACTTTAATTCCACGAAATTCAATACCCATTAGTCAAACTTTATCCTTACTGGATCACTTTAATGACTAATTTACTTTAGATAATAGCGCACACATTTCAATATGTTACATGTGGCCCCAAATTGCTAAAATATTCTAACAAGTTCCCGTGCCTCAGTAATTTGAATTACAATGGACATTGCGTGCTGATATTTAGAGTTGAAATATTATTTTGATATTATTTTTATGTTGCTTCCTTTGGAAAAACAGCATCTATATGTGAAGGTCTTGATTGAAAAAATTATACGATGTGCCTATTATTTTGCAACAGTGACTTCAAACTCAAACTTCCCAATCTCTGTTAGTGCTTTAGTTCACCTTTTATAAATAGCTTGCTATAGCTTTACATTTATCGAATCAATCGTCTGTTCGGTAAATTGAAGATGTCATCTTAATCTACATTCTAGAAAAAAAAAATTCTTAATTTTTTGTGTGAAATCTACTATTCGGAATTGCAGGGCTGAAAAAATTAACTTCAAATATCCATATTATATAACTATTTGACTCTGATAGCATGCTACAAAAAATAAAATATCTGTCCATTTCTTGTTAGTTATAAGAACTAAAATCTTATTGTACAAAAATTGGTTTAGTTATCCCCATATGTGTTGTTATAAGCATTATTGATGTCCTGTATTTGGTTCAGACAAACTTATCTTGCAGTTCATACATAGATCGTTGCAAAAAACTTTAAAACCTTACTTTTGTAAATTCACTTCGTTCTTTAAGTATTACACTTTCATCTAATGATTGTGATAGGCCTCCAACTCTAGAAGAGCCCGGAAGAGTTGAGAAGAATATATATCAACAGAATTCTGTTATGGCAAGTGGGGGGGAAATTAGTTAGAAATGATCTATAAATAGAGGGGCAATCCATAGTGTAGGTAGGCAAAAGTTGAGTAAATTGGCTGAGCCAAGGGGGAGAGATCTAAGCCCCTCGAAAGCTTAGAACCTATCTTTCATTTTCATTGTAATTCCGACATTAATTCAATACCAATTCTCAGCTGTTATTTTCATATAATTGGGTTCCTATCAGATTGCTGATGCACTTTCTTCTTTCAGGACCGGTCGCTTGATTTCCATGCATTATGTGCACTATATGCTATCACTGGTATCCCTTTTCTTGCCATTGGTCTTGGACATTTCCTTTCACGTGTTACACTTGTCCAGATATTTTAAAGACATTGTCATTCTATGAAAATGTGACATCATGTTGCTAAAATAAGATTGAACAGATTAGTTCTTGATACAATAACATGTTGAAAGGATAACATCATCAATAGCAATAGAGAATTGACTTAAAACTTTGCCCATTTTGCCTCTTAGAATTGTCAATCTCCCAACTTATCATATGTTGACCATAAAACATGTTAATTTGCACTATTAACTTTTATATGATTACTTTCTTCCTGGTACTTTTAGATGTTGCTCTGGTTACATCTTTAAGGGATGGAATGAATCCCGTGAGCTATGAGTTTGTGGCCTGCCGAGCCTCAAAGAAAGGGGTGCTCATCCTAAGCGAGGTAACTGCTTAGCCACCCTTATAACAAATTGTAAATTGTGTGTGTGTTCTGAGACCCAATAGGTTAGTTCACTTTTCTTTTAGTTTATTATCACTGCTTCCTTTTTTATTCCGTGGATCACCCACAAGAAATTTGTGCATGATTTTCCTAGCCAAATCACCACAGGTTTTGAATCAATTCAAAAATCTCTTCTTTCGGTATCAATCATGAAATATTGCAGTTTCCCACTCTGCAGTCTTCTTCAAACCATGGAAAACATTTTATAAATTTCTTCAATCTCGAAACTAAGCAGCGTGTACCCTTCTTCATCTTCAAAATTGTATGGGAATGCAAACAAATGCAGATAAAGTCAAGAAGTACTTTTCAAGAAATGTGCTTGAGGTCGTACAATTTCTCATTCTTTCCCTTTTCTGCAGTTTGCAGGTGCTGCGCAGTCCCTTGGTGCTGAAGCGATTTTGGTGAACCCTTGGAACGTCACGGAAGTTGCTGCATCAATTGGTTATGCTTTGAATATGCCCGCTGATGAAAGAGAAAAACGGCATCACCATAATTTCATGCACGTGAATACTCACACATCCCTAGAATGGGCTGAAACTTTCATTAGGTCTGTAATGATCCTTTTGATTGTTGTAATTCCATAATTTTCTATGATTAGAGAACCTTTCCCATACATCTGGCCATTAAATCTTGATACTAATTTACTTTTAGTTTCACAGCATTTTCTTTTACTTTGTGAAAGTTAAATTATGATTCTATCAACCTTTAAAGGTAAACATTTGCAAAATGTTGCTAAATTTAGTGTTGACCTATTGTTTTCCTGTGCACAGTGAACTCAATGATACAATTGTTGAAGCTCAGCTGAGGACTAGACAAATTCGTCCTTTACTTCCTAAAAGAGAAGCTACTGAGTGTTTTTTGAAGTCAAACAATCGATTACTCATTCTGGTACACTTTTTTTCCTCATCTTGTGGCATCCAAAGCTTCTCTATATATTTTTCTCTGATTAATTTGATGCCCTCCATGCTTGCTTAGTGGGAGTTATTACAGAAACACATTGTTGTGCTTATACCCATTATATAAGCATTTACATTTTTGCCTTTCTACCATGTTTCAATTAAAAAAATTTGGTACAAGTACTTGATGGAAATGGTCTTTTGTTTCGACTCTCACAGGCATTTATTCATTGTGCACTGTCCCGAACAATGAAGCTAGTTGGTTAGGGGCCCTTCTAACTTTATGCTTTACAAGGGAGGCATACCAATTTGATGGTAAATGCAAACATGGATTCTATGCAATGAAAGTAGCTATGAAAAATAACTTGCACATGAATTGGTCCAATCTCCAAAAAAATGGGTTATGGCTGTACTGTCAGGGAGAGAACGAGATGATTCTTGGAAGATGTGAAAATACCTACTATTTTTACTAACAATTCATAATCCACCCACTTCCCCTGAAATATTGGTTATGGTTTCTGCATTTTTTAAATGCTACAACCCCCTTATTACATGTATCCTCACGAAAGTATTCAAGTGACCGAAGCTTTAATCACAAGTTATCCAAGATAAATATAATTTATTTAACTAGGTTATCTTTTTTCTAGCAGTTTCCTCTTAATTCAGTTGTAAAATTAATTTTGACCAATGAAAAGACACAGCTAAAAACATTTTTGCATTGCCGCATTCCAAGATTAAACGATTAATCAAGTTTTCAAGTTGCTTCATGCATCTGAAGTAAAAACTTCAGCGACAGTGGGCATGACTTCTTCTTTCAACAGTGTATTTGGCAAATTTTCTTGTTCATTGCATTTGATTTTTTCATCGTATGTGAGCAGCTAGCTAACATCATCCCAGTTGCCAGTACTGAATTGGAACAGATTCAGGACACAAAAAATTTGTTTTTGTGCATAAGAACGTCCAAATTTAAAGAGCATAATTCCAATTTTTTTCTCGAAGCAACATGGTGAACTTAAACCCATTTTCTACTTATAGTTGTATTACTTAATCACAGGGATTCAATGGAACATTAACAGAACCGGTGGACTCCCAAGGGAGAAGGATTGATCAATTCAAAGAAATGGAGCTTAAGTTTCACCCATTTTCTACTTATCGCTTTTTGCAAAGCGTTTTTCAATTTCATCAAGAAATTCCTGGCAATAGTTACTGTTACGGGTTAGTAGATGTAAGTGACACGTGGCATCACATTTTGACGGTGGGACCAGCTTGATTAAATCAGGACATGTTTTCCTAGCATCAGACGTGGGTTCCGAGGCCCTCACTATTGTTCCGAGGCCATTGCTGCTAACAATAAGCCACGGTTCGGTGGGCATGCATCGCCCGAGGTTCCTCAACAGCCATTGAAGACCCACTTGCAAGGATCCGCTTATGATGGAGATCTTTTATGAATGATTGACGTGACTCTTATGAAAAGTTTATCTGTGTCTTGTCTTGTCAATATAAGGGCATTTAATGTTTTGCAAAGCTAGGAAGGTCAACTTGATTGCTAGGATTTGATGTATTGGCCTAAGAGATGAGGCCACGTGTAAATTGATCCAAAGGTCACCATTCGAATTGTAACACTATAAATACCCCCACCATGTAACAAAAGAAGGGACTAATGCGAAATTGGAGAGCAAACTGAATATTTTGGAGCAATCTCTCTCGTTTCAACTACATTTTTACAACATTTCATTATTACAGATCGTACTTTGTCGTTTGGTTTCTTATACAATCGTATCATATTCTTGCCGGTGGCCTGAACGGAAACGTCTCGTGCCTTCTAGCCACTCCCACTCCTATTACCTGGAGCCATCATGACCGTCGATCGGCATTAGCGTGTTGGATCAAGCTTGCGTGTGCACGAGTGGGCCCGACATCTGTTGGCAACATTTTTTGGGGTCAACAGATTGGCGCCGTCTGTGGGAAACCACACCATAACCACGAGCAACCCGTGGAAGAAAGCCTTCTGAAAATATTTTGGGTATCCCCCTCGAAAGAGGATTTATTCTTGGGAAAAGAATAAGAGGAAGCCCCCAAAGTTGGAAAATATTCACAACTCCAAGTTTCAAGAGACATGAGCTCAGAAGAAGAGACTCCTCCCAGGCGAAATAGAGAAGCTGACAATGAGGCCCCTGCGGTCCGACGCCGACCCCACCACCATCACGGGCGAGGTGGTAGAAGGTTGGCGGCCCAGCTTACTAGGGAAATTGCAACCATGGCAGCCAATATGAGGAGCATTACCAACCAAAACTTGGCAATGCAAGAGTTACTGAGGCAAATACAACGCCAGGGAGGTCCCCCACCTCCCTCCTTCGTTCCACAAGGGCCATATCCACCTGATGAGGTTCAAAGTCAAAGAGCTTATTCCTCTAGGCAGCATAGGGGAGGAAGCCCAATAGAAAGGGAAGTGGGAGTTGACGTTTCCTCCAATTATGCCTCAGGCCGACCCTCCGAGGCCCCGTTTGACATGGAGGATAACTTCCCCCCTGAATATGAGCCAGCACCGAGGCCCATAGATCTGCCAGTGTGTTTGATAGGCTTAGCCCAGCAGGTCAGAGGCGCAGACAAAGGAATGCCACCCACGCGCCCACAAGTAGGCCACAGCCCCCACCTCCTGAAGTTCGGCAGCCGGAAGAAAGGCAAGAAAGTGCCCCCCGTGCTATGTCGCCTCGTCATGAGCGTCTCAGGAGGGAGGAGGAGGCTCGCAACCAGGCGGGACCCTCCACGCGATAGCCTAGGTATGAGGCTGAGGCTAATTATGATTCAGATGGTCCCCAGAGATCCTGTGACTTGGACGACGATGATGACAATTTGCCATTCTCAGGGGAATTGAGGAATGCCCAGGTCCCAAATCAATACACAATGCCCAAAATACCCAAGTATGATGGGAGAGGCGACCCAGCAAAGCACTTGAATAGCTATAAAACACACATGAGCCTGAGAGGCGCCACCCCAGCTGTTAAGTGCAGAGCCTTTCACTTGACTCTAAGCGGAGCTGCTGAGATTTGGTATAGCAGGTTACCGCCTGGGAGCATTCGGAGCTGGCTAGAGTTCAAAACCACCTTTTTGAAAAGATTTGCTGTAAGCAAAGAGGGCGAGGCCCCAATCCAACGCCTCCAAGATATGAGGCAACTGCCTGAAGAAACTTTGAAAAATTTTCTGTCCCGCTTCACGGACGAAATGACTTGTTGCGTTCAAGTCACTGATCGCGAGGCTCTATCCGCCCTAAGAGGAGGTCTCAACATGAATACTCTATTTTGGAGAGACGTACAGAATCAAGATCCCCCAACTTACGATACTTTGTTGGAGATGATGCGATGCGAAATCATCAACGAAGAACTGATAGAACATCGGAATAGAGCAAGTAGAGGCCTTCAGCCCCAACAAAGGCAATGTGGTGGAGGTCCAACCTCCCACCTGATGGATCAGTAGTGGGGTCAACCCAATGTTGAAGTTGCCCAAGGCTCAGGTCAAGCACTTGCTGCAGCCACCCTGAATGTTGTGCCAACTTTGGCTTACGAAGACGTACCAGCCACGGGTACCCCTGCAAACCCACAAACACAACAGGCCCCCCGTAGAGGAAGAGGCCGGGAAAGGAGTTCGAATCACGGCAGAACTAACTCCCAAGGGTATTGCACCTATCACCATTCTTACAGCCACGCAACTGCTGACTGTAGAGACATAGCCATGCACCCCAGAAATTCGGATTCCAGAGGCAACAATCAGAACACCTCAAGACCGAGGAGTAGGCCCCCACTGAGGCAAGGCTCACGGCCTAGGCGAGACGAGGCCCCTTCCCATCACAGGGAAGCATCTCCTCGTGGGAGAGAACGGGAAAGGAATAGGAATTCAAATGAACACCAACGAAGGGACCATCGAGGTAGGCCTGACGATGTTCCAGTTCACGAGATTGACACTATTTTTGGAGGCCCTTATGTTGGTGGGAACACGAGAAACTCCCAAAGGAACTATGTTCGAGAGGCAAGGGATCCCCCATTGACTAGCTACATTGTGGGCAGCAGCTCGCGAAGGAGTCAATCGCCTCCTATTGTGTTCACGCATGAAGATTCTGAAGGTATTCACTACCCCCACTGTGATGCCTTAGTGGTGAGAGCTGTGGTAGCTAGAAACGGGTTTAGGCGAATGTTGATAGATAACGGTAGTTCTGTGAACATTCTATTTGGGTCCACCTTCGATAAAATGATCTTAGATCATGAGTTGACCCCCACCAACACACCTTTATATGGCTTCACCGAGGATAGCATTATCCCAAGGGGCAAATTCACCCTAGCTGTTGAAATGGGAGAGCCTCCCCTGTCAACCATGTGTTTCATGGAATTCTTGGTAGTGGACAGTAGGTCAGCCTATCATGGGGTGTTGGGGAGACCTGCATTGAAGGATCTGGGAGCTGTCACCTCCATCCATCACTTATGCATGAAGTTTCAAAATGATAGGGGGGTGGCAACGGTCAAAGGAGACCAGAGAGGGGCTAGAGAATGCTACCTCAACTCTGTGAGGAAAGCTGAGCCTAGGGATATGCACATGGTGGCGGGCACCAGTAACCTTGAATTGCCAGCACTTGATGAACTTGATCCACGAGTAACTGAGGCTAATTCCCAGGCGACCCCCATGGAAGAGCTAGAAAGCTTCCCCATTGATCCAAGGGAACCAACCAAGCTGCTGCAGGTTGGTAAAAGTTTAGCCCCAAGATTTAAGGGGGAACTTAAGGAATTCTTGTGTAAGAATCACGATGTCTTTGCTTGGAAGCATGAGGATATGGTAGGCATTGACCCCGGGGTCAGTTGCCATCACCTAAGAATTGATCCCAAATTTGCCCCGCACAGACAGAAGAGGCGAGCTCTTAACCCAGAAAGGTATGAGGCCTTGAAAGAGGAAGTGCAGAAGCTCATTAGCAACGGTTTTATCAGAGAAGCCCTCTATCCAAAATGGATATCCAACCCAGTACTGGTGAAGAAGCACAATGGGAAGTGGAGGGTATGCATTGATTTTTCCTGATCTCAACAAGGCATGTCCAAAGGACAGTTTCCCACTCCCAAGAATTGATCAGTTGGTGGATTCTACCGCCGGACACGAGTCCCTGAGCCTCATGGACGCTTATTCTGGTTATAACCAAATTCCTATGTACCCAGGCGATGAGGAACTGATAGGAATGTAAAATACACATTTTACATCTTTATTTAATGTGCTCATATGACTATTTTATGCCTAAATGTACTTAGTATTCTCATATTTTGGTTTAGGTGGCAAGTTGATGGATATAGCGTAATTTGAAAGAAATATGTGAAAATGGACCAAAGTGAAAGGAAATGAAAGTTCAAGGACTAGCGTGCAAATACACAAAAGTTGTGTCAAACCAAAAAATGAAGATTTGAGAGTCAATTGCTTGAAAGAAGACGTCAAATGGATGAAATATCGTCAAAGTATGATCACACATCAATTTCCAATCGAAAAGTTATACACCGATTTTCAGCCTCATATTGAGACCCATTTTCGACATGGAAAACGATCGAATTGGAAGATCATATCTGAATAAAAGTTGTAGCCCTTTGAGTTATCTTTCCAATGCATCTTGAATCGCCTCAATCGGATATCGGGAAAGGAAGATACGACCAAAACACTGAAAACTGTTCGGAGGAAATTTCGTAAAACCATGCGGCCGCAAGCCTTTACTTCCATGCGGCCGCATAGACCATTACCGAGAGCTTGAAGGTTGAGTTTATTTGTTCCTTGCGGCCGCAAGCCTCTAAACCATGCGGCCGCATGGTTCATTTTCGATACGAAAATTCTGGTTTCCTAATTTAAGTCAACTACCTATGGAAACAACTATAAATACATCTTTTAAAACCCTAGAACGGAGCAGAACGACTCCAACCTATTTTCTCTCTATTTTTCTTAGATCTATCATGTGTAACTAAACTTCTACGCTTGGTCGAAGGAAATTGAAGCCTCGGAACCACATATTGTGAGATCTAAATAGTTTTCTTATTGTTTGATTTATATTTTGCGTATTGAATGTTCTTCTGCATTTATTTCTATGATTTGTTGCGTCTAATTGCTAGAGGGCCCGCTAGTTTATTGATTGTAACAATCTACCGCTAAGTTAAACATCAAATCCGTAATTTTTTGATCCCTTTAACTTGTGAAGTACTAGGATTTAATTATTTTCTGCGATAGAGGTTATTGAATCTTAAGAAGAATGTTTAAATAGATTGAATGCAACCGCTGGTGTTTGTGTTATCTAGTTCATCAATTTCTCTATTGTGTAAAGCTGTTATTAAATTGAATCTTGAGCGCTGGTCTGGGGTTATTTAATAATTAGGGTTAATTGGAACGCTGATTTCTAATTAACTAAAATTAAGGAGAAATAGGAATCAATTCCAACGATGAATATTCGAAATATGAATTGAATTATCCTTGTATCTATGATCAATTGTGGATTTCCGATGGTGGATGTGGACTTAGACCAAGGTTAGTCTTTTGATTGTTTTCGTTAATTTAATTGGCATTGTTATTAATTGAGCTATTTACAATTATTTGAATACAAAAACCCCCCAATCATTGTACGAAGCATAAAATATTGAATTACACACTCTTCGTGGGATCGACCCTTACTTCCACTACTACATTAGTTTTAGAGATTTAAGGACTATTTTTGGGTGCTTGCGAAAGCACGCCAAATTTTGGCGCCGTTGCCGGGGAGTGGTACTAATTTATTTTTGTGCTTCTTTAGTTATTTTATTTATTTTTGAAAAAAAAAAATCATAATTTTCTAGGTTTTTAAGCAATTTATTGTTTTTAGGAATTTTAGCATAGAATTTTATTTGTTTTTCTTATTCTAGTTTTTTTTATTTATTTTTTAACTTGTTTGTCATTTTTTTTGAGTTTCCTTGATAGTTTGAGGAACTTGATTGCAACTATGGCCGACAATTCTCAACAATTCGGCATTAGACTCGACATGCCATCGAAATATGTTAATGAGGTAAATGTCTCATCCATTGAACAACAACTTGCGAGTCTAACTACTCTTATTTGTCGAATGGTTGCAGGTAATGTGCAAACAGCGAATGCATGTGGAATTTGTTCATTGGTAGGCCATCCAACTAATATGTGCCCAACACTTCAAGAAGAATTCATTGAACACGTAAATGCAACCGGTAGCTTTCTTGGACAACCACAGAAGAATTATGATCCATATTCAAACACGTACAACCAAGGATGGAGGGATCATCCAAATCTTAGCTATGGGAATCGACAAGTGAATCAACCTATGAATCAAAATTGCGTAATTTTCAAGAATATAATCACCATACCCTCCTAGACAACAACAGACCAAACTTCTAACTCGTATGTCTTTAGAAGATATGGTTAAATCTATAGCCACTAACACTTTACGATTTCAACAGGAGAGAAGGGCTAGCATTCAATGTTTGGAGAATCAGATAGGTCAAATGGCTAACGCGGTCAGTCGGTTGGAGTCACAGAATACGAGAAAACTACCCTCTCAAACGGTAGTAAATCCAAGGAAAAATGTAAGTGCAATCACGTTGAGGAGTGACATGAAGGTTGAAGTTCCAGTAAAGACATCCCCTACATCGTCTGAGCAAAAAGAGGAAGAAAACGTCGCTGCAAACAAGACTACTCCCAACGATAATGAGGTAACTGAGCGTAAGTTTCCACCTCTTTCTGATTGTAAACCTGTACCTCCTTTTCCTCAAGCTCTAGTAGGATGTAGAAAATATGAACGAGATCATGATGAGTTGCATGAAATTTTTAGTAAATGCGAGGTAAATATTCCACTTTTAGATATTATTAAACAAGTACCTCGTTATGCTAAATTTTTGAAACAATTGTGCACAAGTAAGAGGAAACAGAAATTGGAGGGGATTGAAAGGGTAAAAGTTGGAGAACAGTATCTCGCAATTATTCAAGAGAAACTTCCAATAAAGTGCACGGATCCGGGTATGTTCACTATCCCTTGCATGATAGGCGACACTAAGTTTGAAAAGGCCATGCTAGATTCAGAGCATCTATTAATGTCATGCCATACTACGTATACACTTCCTTGAAACTTGGACCTTTAAATAAAACTCGGTATAATAATTCAACTATCTCGATAAATCTAATGCATATCCTAAGGGGTAGTTGAGGATGTTCTTGTGAAAATTGATGGTTTGATTTTCCCTGCTGATTTTTATGTCCTTGACATGGGCAATAGTAATCATACTACTCCTATCTTGTTAGGGAGACCATTCTTACGGACATCTAAAACTAAAATGGATTTTAATAATGGTACATTGACCATGGAATTTGATAATAAGATCATTAAGCTTAATATCTATGACTCCATGAAACATTCGTGTATTAATAATCATGTTCATTTTATTGATGTAATTGATCAATTAGCACAGGATGTTTTCAAATTTGCTGGTAAAAATGAATGGGAATCTGTCATTAAAGAGCATCTTGGGAAGGAAAAAGAGGAGTTGACCTTAAACACCGAGTTACAAAGAACTGTGGCAGCATTAAATGATCTTTCAAAGTCAGGTAATAATTCTTATTTTGTATTGCCAGTTTCTAATGAGAAACCTTTATCCTTTGTTTTGCAGATTTTCATTCCGGATTTGAAGCTTCACCCCAGTCACTACAAGTATACATTCCATGGAGGTGGAGGAACACTACCAGTTATCATTCCCAATGGACTTGGTGCACCGCAAAGAAAATCGAAGCCAACCATGATAGACCCGGGCTAAACAAGAAAGCAATAAGTCGAGCCAAAGACAATAAACAAAGGCGATGCTTGGGAGGCAACCCAAGGGGAGTTCGTTCCTTTATCTTTTTATTTTTATTTATTTATTTATTTTTTTTGTTTTTCGCATTCATATTTTAGTTATCTTTGTCTTTTCTTTGCATTTCACCTTACATTGGGGACAATGTAAGTTTTAAGTGTGGGGGAGAGGATTTAGATTTAGGTTGCATTTAGATTGAGTGAGTTTAATTTTTGAAAAGTTTTGCATGTTTTTTCAAGAAGAGGAGTTGAGGTTACATGATTTTTTTTGGTTGTATGCTATTTGTAAGAATTAATTAGGCTTTTGAAGAACTCATAACATGATTGAATGAATAATCCTCCAACTTAGAGTTAATTGGTTGAGTTATTTTCTTTGAGGATGGTAGTAACTAAATTATGTGGACAAAAGCCAGTGAGATTTTGAGCCTTTAGATTAACACATCCATAACAGTCTCATTATTTTTTTCATGTGTGATATTCTTCCATGGTTTTGTCTCTCTAGAACTTGCCTTGATTCTCTTCAAGATCACATTGACACATGCATGCACGAACATGATTAAGGTCATCTTTGTTACATAAATTAGCCACCTTAGCCAAATAGCCGACCCTGTAATTGAATTTTCTATTGTTGAGCCCATTTGAGCCTTATTACCTTTTCTTTGTGTAAACTCACATTACAAACTTTAAACTGGAAAAACAATATCTTTACCCAAGCTTTAGAACTAGTGGAGTATTGTTGAATGTCATGAGAAGTGTGAATATGCAAGAAAATAAGTGTGGGGGTATCAAGATTTATGGTAATGCTATTATTGGTGAATTGGAACAAATTTTCTATGTCGATTCAGGGAGTTCTATTATTGGTGTATAATTTGGAGTTTACATTGTGCAAGAAAAATACAAGAAAAATAAGAAAAAAAAAATGAATGATTGAAGAAAAAGAAAAGAAAAAGAAAAGAAAAGAAAGAAAAAGAAAAAGAAAATAAGTGATGAAGGAGAGTGATTTTAATGTGAAAAGATCTATATTCATAACTCTTCATACATCCCAAGAAAGAGTTCGATTTGTGTGGGATAGATGCAAAAATGATGAAGCTATATGTGGAGAGGTTGGTTTACATGTCTTATGTATATGTTTGAGCTAAGTCTATTTATCTTTACTCCACTAGTTTCGATGGCTCTTGAGTCACATACCCAAATATTTCCCACCTTGACCATAGGCCACGTTACAACCTTTGAAAAGTCCTTATGATTCTTGTAAAGCATGTGATCTAAGTGGTGGCGAATTAGAAGATATGCAAGCATATGGTAGAACATCTCCATTGGAATGAATTTGAGCGAAACACTTACCCTTTTAAACACATGAGAATGAATGCTTATATCCGTGAGGGTCTACATGTTTGGTTTACTCCATCTTTATATGAAAATGCGTGCTAATTGATTATGAGTTGTATGGAATGTTTATTCATGAAATTTTATGTCTTTTGAAAAAGTTTGATGGTTCTATGTTCTTGGCATTACAACTTGGTGTCTTTGGAGAATTAAATTTAAGTTTTGCCCGAGGACGAGCAAAAGCTAAGTGTGGGGGAATTTGATAGGAATGTAAAATACACATTTTACATCTTTATTTAATGTGCTCATATGACTATTTTATGCCTAAATGTACTTAGTATTCTCATATTTTGGTTTAGGTGGCAAGTTGATGGATATAGCGTAATTTGGAAGAAATATGTGAAAATGGACCAAAGTGAAAGGAAATGAAAGTTCAAGGACTAGCGTGCAAATACACAAAAGTTGTGTCAAACCAAAAAATGAAGATTTGAGAGTCAATTGCTTGAAAGAAGACGTCAAATGGATGAAATATCGTCAAAGTATGATCACACATCAATTTCCAATCGAAAAGTTATACACCGATTTTCAGCCTCATATTGAGACCCATTTTCTACATGGAAAACGATCGAATTGGAAGATCATATCTGAATAAAAGTTGTAGCCCTTTGAGTTATCTTTCCAATGCATCTTGAATCGCCTCAATCGGATATCGGGAAAGGAAGATACGACCAAAACAATGAAAACTGTTCGGAGGAAATTTCGTAAAACCATGCGGCCGCAAGCCTTTACTTCCATGCGGCCGCATAGACCATTACCGAGAGTTTGAAGGTTGAGTTTATTTGTTCCTTGCGGCCGCATGGTTCATTTTCGATACGAAAATTCTGGTTTCCTAATTTAAGTCAACTACCTATGGAAACAACTATAAATACATCTTTTAAAACCCTAGAACGGAGCAGAACGCCTCCAACCTATTTTCTCTCTATTTTTCTTAGATCTATCATGTGTAACTAAACTTCTACGCTTGGTCGAAGGAAATTGAAGCCTCGGAACCACATATTGTGAGATCTAAATAGTTTTCTTATTGTTTGATTTATATTTTGCGTATTGAATGTTCTTCTACATTTATTTCTATGATTTGTTGCGTCTAATTGCTAGAGGGCCCGCTAGTTTATTGATTGTAAAAATCTACCGCTAAGTTAAACATCAAATCCGTAATTGTTTGATCCCTTTAACTTGTGAAGTACTAGGATTTGATTATTTTCTGCGATAGAGGTTATTGAATCTTAAGAAGAATGTTTAAATAGATTGAATGCAACCGCTGGTGTTTGTGTTATCTAGTTCATCAATTTCTCTATTGTGTAAAGCTGTTATTAAATTGAATCTTGAGCTACTGTCTCGGGGTTATTTAATAATTAGGGTTAATTGGAACGCTGATTTCTAATTAACTAAAATTAAGGAGAAATAGGAATCAATTCCAACGATGAATATTCGAAATATGAATTGAATTATCCTTGTATCTATGATCAATTGTGGATTTCCGATGGTGGATGTGGACTTAGACCAAGGTTAGTCTTTTGATTGTTTTCGTTAATTTAATTGGCATTGTTATTAATTGAGCTATTTACAATTATTTGAATACAAAAACCCCCCAATCATTGTACGAAGCATAAAATATTGAATTACACACTCTTCGTGGGATCGACCCTTACTTCCACTACTACATTAGTTTTAGAGATTTAAGGACTATTTTTGGGTGCTTGCGACAGCACGCCAGGAACACACCTCATTCATCACGGATCGAGGCCTCTACTGTTACAGGATAATGCCTTTTGGACTAAAGAACGCTGGAGCCACCTATCAGAGGCTAGTGAACAAAATATTTGCCAATTTGCTTGGAAAAACCATGGAGGTCTATGTGGATGGCATGCTTGTTAAAAGCCTGAAAGCGGACGATCATATAACCCACCTCCATGAAGCCTTCGAGGTTCTGCGAAAGTGCCGCATGAAGCTGAATCCCATCAAATGTGCATTTGGGGTAGCCTCAGGAAAGTTCTTAGGGTACATGGTTAACCAACGCGGCATTGAAGCAAATCCCGAAAAGATCCAAGCGTTGATTGAGATGAAATCTCCCCAGAAACCAAAGGAAGTGCAAAGTTTGATGGGTCGCGTGGCCGCTTTGAGTCGCTTCATATCGAAATCCACTAATAAATGCCTCTCGTTCTTCAAAGTATTAAAAGGAGGACATAAATTTCAGTGGACTGAGGAGTGTGAAGAGGCTCTCCAGGGGCTTAAAAGGCACCTAGGACAGGCCCCCTTCCTATCGAAGCCCAAGCTTGGCGAAGTACTACAACTTTATCTGGCAGTTTCCCTCGATGCTATAAGCGCTGTACTGATAAGGGAAGAAAACTCAACCCAGCTGCCAGTTTACTATATCAGCAAGGCTTTAGTACCACCTGAGACGCGATATCCAGACATGGAAAAATTGGCTTTGGCACTGATCACTGCATCCCCCAAATTGAGGCCCTATTTTCAGGCTCACACCATTCATGTGCTGACGAACTTCCCTCTCAGACAAGTTTTGCAGAAGCCGGACACCTCGGGTAGGCTATTAAAATGGGCAGTGGAGTTGAGTGAATTTGAAATCCTCTTCAAAGCCAGAACTGCCATCAAAGGGCAAGCTTTAGCAGATTTTGTGGCAGAATTCACCAACGCCCTTGAAATTGGACACAAGGTAGAGCCTTCCGAACCTCCAACATGGAATCTGTTTGTAGATGGTTCGACGGGAGAGACTGGCTCAGGCGCTGGTGTGGTTCTTGTAAGTCCTGAAGGTCATAAACTGAATAGTGCAGTACGGTTTGGCTTCAAAGCTACCAACAATGCTACTGAATATGAGGCCTTCCTCGCTGGCCTCAGGCTAGCCAAGGAAATGCAAGTAAAGGGGCTTCTCATCAGCAGCGATTCTCAGCTTATAGTGGGACAAGTGAATGGCAACATTGTGGCAAGGGATAAAGCTATGGCCTCATATCTCAAACTGGTAATGAGCCTACTCCCTTCCTTTGAGAAATTTGAGTTGAGTCAGATACCACGCCTTGAAAATGCGCACACCGATACTTTACCCAAGCTTGCCAACAGTAAAGATTCTGAATTACTGGCAGTGGTCCCAATTGAGCACCTCCTCAGGCCATCCACCTCCGCAGAAGTGACAATGTGGGTAGAAGGTACCCCAACTTGGATGCAACCTCTCATATCTTACCTCAAAGATCAATCCTTGCCTGATAATAAGGAAGAGGCGTACAAAATACGAAGGAGATCTGCCCATTTCATGTTAGTCGACAATGTCTTTTACAAGCAAGGATTCTCCGCACCTCTCCTTCGGTGTGTAGGAGAAGAGGAGGCCAATTATGTGCTTAGGGAAATTCATGAGGGTGTTTGTGGCAATCACTCCGGAGGATTGGCCTTAGCAAATAAAGTATTGAGGCAGGGATATTATTGGCCTACGTTGAAAAAAGATGCCCTTCAATTTGTTCGCAAATGTAACAAGTGCTAACGTTTCTCCAACATACAGAGGCGACCTTCCCAGGAGCTTACTACAGTATCTAGCCCATGGCCCTTCAGCAAGTGGGGTGTGGACCTCATTGGCCCATTACCTAAGGGCAGAGGAGGCGCCAGTTTCGCTATAGTGGCTATTGACTATTTCATGAAGTGGGTAGAAGCTGAACCCTTGGCGAAGATCACTGAAGCCAATACTTCCAAATTCCTGTGGAAGAACGTCATTTGTCGCTTCGGCATCCCTCACTCAATTATCTCTGATAATGGAAAACAATTTGACAACCGGAAGGTTCGGAACCTCTGTGAGGAACTTGGGATTAAAAAGCACTTCTCCACCCCTCATCATCCTTAGGCCAATGGCCGGTGGAAGCCGTAAATAAGACCATCAAGAATACTCTGAAAAAGAAGCTTGATACAGCTAAGGAAGCTTGGGTGGGTGAATTACCCCAGGTACTATGGGTGATACGAACGACGAGCAGGACTCCTACAGGGGAAATCCCTTTCTCCATGACTTATGGCGCTGAGGCGATGAGCCCAGTGGAGGTGGGTTTACCCTCTCCCAGAAGATTGAGCTTCAATGGGATATCCAACGATGAACTTCGGAGATGTGAGCTTGATTTCCTTGAGGAAAGGAGGAATGACTCCCAGCTGAGGCTTGCTATCTACCAGAGGAAGATGAGCCGATACTACAACTCAAAGGTGAAAAAGAGGTCCTTCCGTATGAACGACTTAGTTTTTCGCAGAGTTTTCTTATCCTCGAAGGAGCTAGGAGTTGGCACTTTGGGACCCAATTGGGAGGGACCCTACCAAATTGAAAAGGAACTTCGACCTGGCACTTACTGGATAAAAGACATGGATGACAGAATTCAACCTCACCCGAGGAATATTGAGCATCTGAGGATATATTATCAATGAATGTAATCAGTAGCTGAATGTTACTTCCCAGCCTTTATAAATAAACGAGTTTTCTCTAGTCTCCATCAACTATCAAATAAGCGTGGGCACTTCGGAGGAGAGGTTGGAACCTTAAAAGAAGGCCACCTCGTTCGAACTCCTAAGCGTACATCAAAAGCCTCCCTTTGATGAAGCTGAACGTCAAAGGGAGAAGCCTCTGCTTGGATGCACCATCCACCAAGCTCAGAAGCGTGGGCGCTTCGGAGGAGAGGTTGGAACCTTAAAAGAAGGCCACCTCGTTCGAACTCCTAAGCGTACATCACAAGCCTCCCTTTGATGAAGCTGAACGTCAAAGGGAGAAGCATCTGCTTGGATGCACCATCCACCAAGCTCAGAAGCGTGGGCGCTTCGGAGGAGAGGTTGGAACCTTAAAAGAAGGCCACTTCGTTCGAACTCCTAAGCGTACATCACAAGCCTCCCTTTGGTGAAGCTGAGCGTCAAAGGGAGAAGGCTCTATTTGGGTGAACCATCCACCAAGCAGAGAAGTACGAACAAATCCATAAAAAGCTTCGGAATGCGGAATTGAAAATCGATTTGAGGCAATTTCAAAATAATGTTATGGGAAAACAGTTGTTAAGAGTTAAGTTCATTTTGAGGGGCTTCAGTTTGGTTATGCCGGGTGAGCTAAGTTCGTTTTGCCAAATGGTTTACTTGGTTTCACCTTTCTGTGTTAATTGTTTGAGTATGACAAGGTGTTGGTGCAGTTACATTAGATTAAGTTTGAACGCTCCAATCTCTCAAAAGTTCCGTTGTAAAACTCAGAACAGTTCATTACGACAAAAATAAATTGCGCTACAAGAGAGAAGCAAAGTCTGTGTTCCATTAATGTGATGAAAAAATTACAAAGTATTGAATTACAAAAAGCATTCAAGGAGCAGGGGGTGGGGGAGCTGGGACATCTTCTGCTGGTTGAGGCGCTTCAATAGGCAGAGGCTCTTCAACAGGTGCATCCTCAGGCTCAAGCTCTACCACTTCGCCTTCTTCAGCAGGCATCTGGGAAACTTCCTCCTCAAAGAATTCAGCCTTCAATTCAGAAACGTCCAGCTCCGGACGCACCTCCTCCAACCTTTTGAAGACCTCTTGGTAGGCCACTCTGCTCCAATAGAGGCCGAAGCGGCAATACTCCTCAGTGTGATGGAATTTTGCTATGTAGTTTCTCACTGCGATATCACCCGCTTCAACCACACCGGCCTCGTATTTTTTCACTTCAGCCTCATGCCACTTCAGCTCCTTCTCCAGGAATTGGTTGGCATCCCTTGCCCCAGCTAATTCAAGATTTGCCTTCTCCAACGCCTCGGCAGTGACCTTTTGGTGGTTATCAGATATTTCCACCTTCTTAGTGAGGGCAGCCACCTCACATTGGCACTCGTGAACCTCCTTCTTCAAAGTTTCAATTTCTGCCAGGAGAGCATCACGCTTGCAATCATCGACATCCCTCTGGATCCTTAGTTTGATGTTGGCCTCTCTCTTCTCGGCAAGCTCAGCCTTCACTGCCTCTAGCTCGTCACGCGAGGCTCGATTCCTTGATTGGATATCCGCCAAAACAGTTTGGCACTCCAAGGCCACGCCGAAGGCTCTGGCGGTTTGGCTCACCAAGGTTGTGGTGAGGTCCACTGCATCACAGGTGGCTACATAATTTTGCCACCTCTCCGTCCAGAATCTGTTGAAGCCTTCAATGGCAGCCCTCACCTCGGGAGGTAGCATCTCTATCACGGCAGGAGCTATTTTATCCTCCCTGCCTCCAAGGAAGTTCCCAGACTTGCCTGGGGTCCTTTCCACAATTTTCTTTTTGGTGGCCTCTGCTGCCTTCGCCACATCATCCAGTACAATCTTCCTTGACTGGGCCACCAATACAGCATCGATTGAAGACTGGAGGAGCTTCGGCTGCTTCGAAGCACCCTTCTCTGGGAGGGACACAATGGTCCCAAAACTTGATGACCCCCCACCTGGGCCCAACTTCCTCTTTTTCTGTGGCTCTTCAGCCACGCCTTTGCCCTTAGCTGCTGGTGGCTTGCCTCCCTTAGAGGCCTCCTTCGGTACCTCCTCCTCAGCCTCTTTATCATTTTTGTTCCGCTGAGGCGGTCCAACTTGGACTTTACTTGCTTCGCCCCAGAAGATCCAGGCTTCAACGCCTTTACCCCAGCAGTCGACATGGCCCTCATTATGCTGGCCATATCCAGCAAAGCATACTCTTTCTTGGTGAACTTGTCTGCAATTAACGAAAAATGTAGTCAGTTTCAGCTTCAGTTCCAATGCTAATTAATGAGAGTCAAATAGGTGCTTACCCTTGGGAGCCATAAGTCCAAAGTCAATGAAGTATCTGCTCCTTTCGATCAGATGGGAGAAGCTTCGGAGCCTCGGAGATTGCTAATAAATGTCTTCTATAATGGCCCACTCCGCCTTGGAAAGCTCGTACCTCGTGCTACAATCTGCGAGTAAACAGGCAAGTATCAGTATCAGGAACAGCCATGAAGAAGCTGCAAGGGCCTAAGATGACACTCACAAGCCTCGTAGTACTGGGTCGGCGCGGTAACAGCTGGGACAGCATCTCCCTCAACCATCTGCCACCTACCCGTCACTCAGAACCAGGACTCCTTCCACCCCTTTATAGAGGAGGGGAGCCCGACTACGAAGGGGGCGTGGGAACCCCAGGGAGTGATGTAATACCACATCTTTGAGTCATCTTTCCCCACGACCATGGCATGGAAAAGGGTTTCGAAAACGTGGAGGCGCAAGTCTTCGCCCAGGGACATTTCCTTCCACAGGAAGTAAGTCCCCACGACTTGGCTCCACCCATTGGGAAGGATTTGAGTGGGGGACAACATGAAGGTCCTCAGCACCGCCCTAAAGAAGGGGTGCAGATGCAGACGCATACCTGCCTTGAGCAGGTGTTCACTGAAGGCCACACAGTTGGGCCTCGGAAAGCAGGCTCTTTCGTGAGCGTCAGGAACTAACAGCTTCACGTAGTGGGGAATGTTATATGTGTACCTAAATTCATCTAATTTGGCAGAAGTGATATTGGACTGGATTTTGGCTGCCCCCATCCTACCTCGTAATCTATGGGCTCCTCATTCATGCTTTACCATTCACCTGAGGCCCCAGACACTGACTCCTCCCCACTCCTAACTGCTGTAATAGCTAGAGACGCCTCAGAAGACATTGGAGTTTAGTTAAGATAGTGAACGGTACGAAAAAGGTTTGAAAGAAGGAAGAAAACTACGCAACGAGAAAGTACCTATAATGGAGGAAAAACTCAGGGAATTCGCCGGAAGTTTGCCGGAAAATGCTTGGCAGCAAGACAGTTTTAAAGATTTCGGAGCGTTTTGCGAAAGTAAAGTTTGAAAATGACAAAGTTTTGGCTTTTATACTGGTGAAGGATTCAGCCCCAGCCGTTGGATCAGATCTCAGTTAATCTGAGGCGTTCAAAAGGTACACAAATCTTGGCCATTGAAATCAAACGTTTTCTCTGCTTCAACGCTCCAGATTTGTACGTGCACGAACCAACATTGGCTCACGCGTGGACTTGCCCTCAAAACCACGCGTCCTAATAATTAGCCATCATTGTGCATTAAATTACGACAGCTATACAGCCATTGAAATTTGTCTCGATACAGCTTACCTTGGAAACATAAGAAACCGTCATATCACAGGCACTCATATCTATGGATGTCGCCTCGCTTCGTCAAAAAGAAATCAGCCTCGGCCAGTTCGAATATGAACTCGCCTCGTCAAAAAGAAATCAGTATCGGCCAGTTCGAATATGAACTCGCCTCATCAAAAAGAAATCAGCCTCGGCCAGTTCGAATATGAACTCGCCTCGTCAAAAAGAAATCAGCCTCGGCCAGTTCGAATATGAACTCGTCTCGTCAAAAGGATCAGCTTCGGCCAGTTCGAACATGAACTCGCCCCGTCCAAAGGGATCTAACACTAGCAGTTCCAATACGAACTCGCCTTCACTCAGCTCCAAAAGAATTTTAGTTTTACAGGCAACTTTCCTAAATTCACACTCCACACCTTCTCGAATTCCGTGCACAGTATGAATATCTCTGCTTGGACTTAGGGGACTGATGTGAGAGACAGAAAATTAAAATTTTTCCTGACTTATTGGAAGTCCACGCTTGGCATAAATAACCACACATGGACTTGGGGGACTATTGTTACGGGTTAGTAGATGTAAGCGACGTAGCATCACATTTTGACGGTGGGACCAGCTTGATTAAATTAGGACATGTTTTCCTAACATCAGACGTGGGTTCCGAGGCCCTCACTATTGTTCCGAGGCCATTGCTGCTAACAATAAGCCACGGTTCGGTGGGCATGCATCGCCCGAGGCTCCTTAACAGCCATTGAAAACCCACTTGCAAGGATCCGCTTATGATGGAGATCTTTTATGAATGATTGACGTGACTCTTATGAAAAGTTTATCTGTGTCTTGTCTTGTCAATGTAAGGGCATTTAATGTTTTGCAAAGCTAGGAAGGTCAACTTGATTGCTAGAATTTGATGTCTTGGCCGAAGAGATGAGGCCACGTGTAAATTGATCCAAAGGTCACCATTCGAATTGTAACACTATAAATACCCCCACCATGTAACAAAAGAAGGGACTAATGCGAAATTGGAGAGCAAACTGAATATTTTGGAGCAATCTCTCTCGTTTCAACTACATTTTTACAACATTTCATTACTATAGATCATACTTTGTCGATTTGTTTCTTATACAATCGTATCATATTCTTGCCGGTGGTCTGAACGGAAACGTCTCGTGCCTTCTAGCCACTCCCACGCCTATTACCTGGAGCCATCATGACCGTCGATCGACATTAGCGTGTTGGATCAAGCTTGCGTGTGTACGAGTGGGACCGGCATCTGTTGGCAACATTTTTTGGGGTCAACAGTTTCCTTATAAGACACAACGCCCTTAAATGATTCTGGAATACTACGGTTCATGATCATAAGACTCTGTGCGGTTTGAACGATCCCACCTATCAAAGTCCCTTTTGTCATCAGTGAAACTTTTATCCGTAAGTGCAGCAGGTTGTTCAGTACGTAACGCAAGGTCTAACTCCATGCAGCCAAGAATGATTTGAACGTTCTCTTTCCAGTGTTTAAAGTTGGTTCCATTTAGCATGAGAATAGAGTTGATGTTTTCAAATATTGTAGAAGCAGAAGAATTAATGAATAGAGAACAAAGCCAAAGAAATATGTTCACATTAGAATCTGTATTAAACAATTAATTAATTCAAATAATGGTAAACCACATCACAAGAGATCGAATACAACATTGATATTTAGTCTTTGGACATAAATATCAACTTGTGAGTGGTACTCTTGGTGTAATAATCAATATTAACAACAAACTTATCTTTGAACCGATTTATTGTTTACATAAAACAAAACCTTACAATGATCACATAATTATTACCACATGTGTGCATTCAATTCGGAAAAATGTTTTTTTACATTCCTCTAGGCCGTGAATATCTGGATGAATTACAAACACACAACCTTCCTAATATTCCAAATAAATTAATCTAGACAAGAAATGTTGCTTTGATAACATGTTTCATAAATTAATTTATTTAGGAAAATTAATAATCCAAAAGAAATTTATTTTAATACCAAGATTTGAATTTTAATGGTTAATTCCTAATTCCTTTATTTTTATTTTTATTTTGAACTTAAAAAAATAAAATCAAACAGACCATATATCTACATGCGTTTTTATAATTATATATTAGCACTCTCGAAAGTAAGGTTGGGGGTTTATTCTGTAACAACTTGTGCAGGTAAATTCACAAATGACATTGGATATTACACTCCTTGGAGTTCTTTTATAGGCTTCAATAGGATTCTTAATGCCCCTTGGATGGGGATAAAACTACAGTTTAGGTGACTTTAAATGATAGGTTAAATAAAATGTGAAATGAAATGACTTATTTAATTTCAGCTATCATTTAATGCCACATTAACGTCACGTAGACTGTGTTTTCATCCCCAGTGAAAATGGATAGCATTACTCGAAAATTTTTGTTCTACGTTCACACAATTCTTGATCCACCATTAAATCAAGACTAGAATTTGATCTCTTTCGGTAATCAATGTGTTCTCTTTCCTCGGACTTTTGTACTGTTATAATAAATATCAATTCTTAACTTTGATTAATGATCTAACAATTAGGCTCCACCAACTCACAAAGGCTATTATTTTATCTCAGAATGCATTGAAGTTTTCAAAACAAATCTTAACTTTGATTAACCTTTTTCAATTTTTCCAAAAAATCCAAAAAACAATATTCTGAAATTAAAATTTCCAAAATCTAAAATTCTAAATTTATGGCCAAAATTCACATTCCAAAATTCAATATATAAATTTCAGCCATAAAATTATTTCTTAAATCTTAAAGATTTAACATTAACCTGGCTCTGATACAACTTTCATGAAATTTAAATTTTATAAAATATTATGAATTGTCACGTTCCCCAAGACAAATCACCAAGAAAATTAATTAATGCGGAACATTCCTTGATCCATTGATTTGTATTTTGAATAATGAATTTTGAATCCTGAATTTTTGATCTTTAAATCTTGATTTTTTGTTCTTCAATTTAATTTCTCCAATAATTCTTTTTGATTCTTGATTATAATGTTTGATTCTTGATTGTCGATTTTGGATATTTCTCTTCAATATTCTTTCTCTATTAATTCTTGTGTTGATGTGATGGCACCAAGAATGAGAATTGCATATGAAATGTGGATCATAACCCTATATATAGTTTTCATATATATTCGGGCCATCGTCAAATACAAACCCTAATTGATGAGATCTCTACACGTATAATCCGGCTCACATTTTATTTAGATGACAAAAGTCCAATTACTTAATTCTTTATTAGATCACTTTAATTTTGAACTTAAATTTAAAATAGCCTTTTTTCACAATAATTTACATATGTTGGCCCAGATGACAAATTAAAATAATTTTCCAACATCTTAGTGACTTTTGTGACCAAAAGAATGCAAAATGTACAATTACATAGGTTCAAACCAAGAATAAGACACAAAAAGAATCTTAGGGCAACCCCCTAATGCCCGCCTTAGAATGTGGTCATGTGGTCCCTTTACAAGGAGTTTCGCAAGCTCATGCATATACAGTTCCATTCAACTTTCATAGTGGACCATGTGTTTCATTACGTGAAAGTATTCCATGATGACTTTCAGCCATCATGAAAAAGGAAAATCTAGTGGCCACAGTGGGTTTGACAGTTTTTTATTTATTATTTAAAAAAAAAAAACCCATTGATACATTGAGTGTATTCCAATTTGTGTGAAAATTGGGGTAGTATCTAAAATATTTGAATAATGCTATGCAGCATAATTAGGATTGAAAACCATTTTAATCAAGTATCATTAGTTAATAGAACACTTTAAATGATGGTAGTAAGCTATTAGATGGAGATAGGGTTTTTAAGTGGGCAAGCCCTATTTGACTTGCACGAGTTGGCTAGTGAGCCGCGAGATAGCCCACTCGAGAACTTACAAGAAGTAAAGGAAAAGGAAAAAAAGTCGTAAGTGGCTTGCCTCATCAAGGATTGAAGAGTCAAGCTTAGATATTTTGAAGCAAGTCAGTTCATGTTCAGCTCACTTGATTTGCAAGCACATATTGACTTGTCGAGGGGTCAAGTCGAGCTCGACAATTGACTAGTCAAGCAACTTGGATCGACCCACTTAACATCAATAAATTTAGAATTGGGATTGCATTCAAGCTCTCCTTTCAAATAAAATATATGAGAAAATAAGTAAGGATAAATAATATTTTTGTTGGTTAAAATAAACGTTAATAATTTATTTTAAGTAAAAATGTAACTGGTTTTACTTGCATGACGTGACTATGAGTTAAAAATGAATGAGGAAACTGCAAGGTACTGTACTCTTTTTATAAATTTGATAAATCACGTATTTCAATAACATTTGGGAAAATCAATCATGCTAGGTGTACAATGATTAGGAAAATTGTAAAAATTACAATCTCCTAATCATTGTACAAATCGATTTTTCCTGGAGACACACGTGATAATTAACAAAATTGTCCTAAACCCTTGTCCCACAATTTCCCAATTCCTCTCCAAAATGTTTCACTCAAGCTCTCGTTCTATCATTATCACCTTTAAAATCGTGAAAGAATCAATGGAGATATTATCTGGGTTCCGTTCTTATTACTTTTTTTAACTGAAAATTCAATTTTTTTTTCCAAATTTTACAAAAATCGCAGTTGATTAATGCTTAGCATACTAGGGAAATCTTAAACGGGTGTCCTTCATTAAAATTTAATGAATTTTAAAAGATTATAAATTATAATAAATTTAGTAAATGTGAATGAATTTCTATAGAATTCATAAGAATCTTATTTAAAAAGGTGAAATAAAAAAAAATAAAAAAAATGTTATGTGGATTTTTGAACTTGAAATCCATCCAAATATTTTGAAGTCTCTTTATTAATGAAATCTTTTGAATTTATGAGTTATTGAGGACATCTATTTTTTTAATGAATTTTAATAAAATCCATTAAAATCTCAATTGTAAACATCTAGATTTTTATGATTTTTTTCATAAGAATCTTATTAAAAATGTGAAATTTCGAAAGACTTTGCTTTGTTCACTTGAAATACATCCAAATCTCTTGAAATCTCATTAATAATGAAATATTTTAAATTCACGAATTATTATGGACACCTATCTTTTATATTAAAATTCATTAAAATATCAATTAAGGACCTAGATTTTAATGAATTTTCATAAGAATCTTATTTTAAAATGTTAAATTTCAAAAAAGTTTGTTATGTGTAATTCTAAACTAGAAATCCACTCAAATCTCTTTATTAGTAGAATCTTTTAAATCAGCGAGTTATTGAGGAAACTTATATATTTTTAATAAATTTTAATAAAATCCATTAAAATCTTAGTTGGTGACACCTAGATTTTAATGAATTTTCCATAAGAACCTTAATAAAAAATATAAAATTTCATAAGAGTTTGTTATCTGTATTTTTAAACTTGAAACCTATCTATTTTTTTGAAATCTATTTATTAATAAAATGTTTTAAATTCAAGAGTTATTAAGTATATCCATATTTTAATTAATTTTAATAAATTCCATTAAAATCTTAGTTTATGATACCTAAATTTTAATGAGTTATCCATAAGAATCTTATTAAAAATGTGAAATTTTAAAACAAATTGTTATGTGTATTTTAAAACTTGAAATCTATTTATTAATGAAATTTTTTAAATCCAGGAGTTATTGAGTATACCTATATTTTAATGAATTTTCCATAAGAAACTTATTAGAAAATGTGAAATTTCAAAAGAGTTCATTTTGTGTATTTTTAAACTTGAAATCCATCCAAATCTCTTGAAATCTTCTAAATCCACAAATTATTGAGAACACTTACATTTTAATGAATTTTCCTTAAGAATCTTATTTAAAAAATGTGGATTTTCGAAAGAGTTAGTAATGTGCATTTTTAAATTTGAAATTCATCCAATCTCTTGAAATCTCTTTGCTAATGAAATCTTTCAAATCCACTAGTTATTGATGATCTAAATTTTAATAACTTCATTAAAATCTCTATTGAAAATACCTATTTACTAATGATTTTCACTAATTTTTTAGTGTATTCATTTGAATTTATAATTTATTTTTTGTATTCTTTCTATAACTATGGATTGCCTAGATTTTTATATTCAAAGCCCAACTTATGGCCTATTTACATATTTGCCCAAAATTGATAATCTATTATTCCAAAATCTTCATCTCTATCTTTAATTTCTCCATTCCTTCATTACAGAACAATTTAATTCAAATTAAACACAAGAGGCAAGAATGATCAGCATCATTGATATCGGTTTTATATGACAGGTGATGTGAGGTGAAATGAAAAGATCAATTAAATGCACAAATATGAAACAATTTTTGTTGATTTTATAATGTTAGATCACATAAAGATCATTCCAAGTCTCTCTCTCTCTCTCTCTCTCTCTCTCTCTATCCTTATATATATATATATATATATATATATATATATATATATATATATATATATATATATATATATTATTACTCTATTAATTTAACCCTGCTTTATTCATTACCTCCGTTGGGGTTCAAAGGTTTCCTTCAGCTCCAGATCAATGCAAAGGTTGCAGAATTATACAGGAAAATTCAGCACCAGCAAATTGCAGAAGAAATGACAGAAGAACAGATGAAAAACCAAAAAGATTCAACACTTAGAATAATTTAAACATGAAGAAAATCTCTTCCTAACACTTTATTACCAAAGTAAAACATGATTTACACGCTTGAAATCATACTAGAAAGACTTTTGCCCATATGTATGAGAATTCTACCATTCTTATACAATCTTACTTTCTATCCCTCTTTCACTCCTGAAAGCTTCTTCTTTTTGCACTACATATGGCTCCTATTTATAGACCTAAATGAGACTCCAATTTGGTTATTAACTACCAACAAACAAGGCTCCAAATTGTTGAAAATACCAACCAACATCAGTTGAAACAAGTAAATCGAAAGTTCTTTGAACTGAATTTATTCTAACAACTTTTTGGTAAAAATAAGATTGTCCAATTCTTCTTCAAGAATCACTTTTTCTTACAATCTTCTCCTCGATTCTTGAGAAGAATTTTCAGATTCATTACAGATAAAACCTTCAGAGCACTTCATCAACTTCATAGCCTCCAAGCATGTTTGCACACTCTCCATCTTGCTTGCCTCCTTTCTTTATCCACCTCTGTTTTCTTCTTGCACAATCCTTCTTATAGTGCTATTCTTGATTACAAATTCAGCATTCTTTTTTCTTTTCTTTCTTGGACACTCAGCACCTCTCCACTCCTTTTAGCAAGGTTGCCATTCAGCTTCATATCCAATTCCTTCGAGTAGGCTGCTGCAGCAACTTCTTTGAGGGTTAATGATTACTTGCTATATTTGATGGTATCCCTTAAGTGATCAAAGGCTGCTGGCAGAGAGTTCGACAAGAAAATGGCTTGATCCTCTTCATCAATCTTGATGTCCATATTCTGCATATCAGATCCCAGTTTAGTAAACTCCTCAATGTTCTCATCAATTGACATTGTTTCATCCATCTTGAAGCTGTAGAACTTGTGCTTTAGGTGGATCCGATTAGTAAAATTTTGGTCAAGTAGAGCTCTTCCAATTTATTCCACACCTCAGGCGCCGTCTTCTCCTTAATTACCTTCCTGAGAACTGTATGAGATAGGCTAAGTATGATGTTGTTCCTTGCCTTCTTCAAAATTTCAGCATCAATTTTAGATTTCCCTTCCAAAGCTTCTTCTAAACTAAGATTGCCAAGATGAGCCATCATCTTTTTCCTCCACAGATTGAAGTCATTCTTGCCATCAAATTTCTCTCTCAAATTTGGATGTAGACATTATGTGATCAAGATTCTGGCCAGGAATCTATTTTTCACAAAAAAATGCGTTCGACCAATTAAAGAGAACGGAAATCAGACCAGAAACTTTCAAGCTCTGATACCAATTGTTGGGGTTCAAAGGCTTCCTCCAACTCCAAATCAATGTAAAGGTTGCAGAATTACAGCCCCCGTTTGGTGCACATTTTTGGAAAAAGAATACATTTTTATTGTTGATGTGATGAGAAATATGTGGTTGAAAATGAAAGAAAAGTTATTGATGTGATGGAAAATATTATTTTATTGAAGAATGTGTATTTTATTAAAAATGTGTAGTTAAAAATGAGTAGAAGAATGAGAATGAAAAAATAATGTGGCTCAAACAGGGTAATAGAGGAAAATTCGGCACCAGCAAATTGCAGAAGAAATGACAGAAGAACAGATGAAAAACCGGCAAGATTCAACACTTAGAATGATTTAAACATGAAGAAAACATCTTCCTAATACTTTATTACCAAAGGAAAACATGATTTACACGCTTGAAATCATACTAGAAAGACTTTTGCCCATATTTATGAGAATTCTACCATTCTTATACAATCTTACTTTCTATCCCTTTTTCACTCCTGAAAGCTTCTTCTTTTTGCACTACATATGGCTCCTATTTATAGACCTAAATGAGGCTCCAATTTGGTTATTAACTACCAACAAACAAGGCTCCAAATTGTTGAAAATACCAACCAACATCAGTTGAAACAAACTGGTAACTGAAAGTTCTTTGAACTGAATTTATTCTAACAACTTTTTGGTAAAAATAAGATTGTCCAATTCTTCTTCAAGAATCACTTTTTCTTACAATCTTCTCCTCGATTCTTGAGAAGAATTTTCAGATTCATTACAGATAAAACCTTCAGAGCACTTCATCAACTTCATAGCCTCCAAGCATGTTTGCACACTCTCCATCTTGCTTGCCTCCTTTCTTTATCCACCTCTGTTTTCTTCTTGCACAATCCTTCTTATAGTGCTATTCTTGATTACAAATTCAGCATTCTTTTTTCTTTTCTTTCTTGGACACTCAGCACCTCTCCACTCCTTTTAGCAAGGTTTCCATTCAGCTTCATATCCAATTCCTTCGAGTAGGCTGCTGCAGCAACTTCTTTGAGGGTTAATGATTACTTGCTATATTTGATGGTATCCCTTAAGTGATCAAAGGCTGCTGGCAGAGAGTTCGACAAGAAAATGGCTTGATCCTCTTCATCAATCTTGATGTCCATATTCTCCATATCAGATCCCAGTTTAGTAAACTCCTTAATGTTCTCATCAATTGACATTGTTTCATCCATCTTGAAGCTGTAGAACTTGTGCTTTAGGTGGATCCGGTTAGGCAAAACTTTGGTTTAAGTAGAGCTCTTCCAATTTATTCCACATCTCAGGCGCCGTCATTTCCTTAATTACCTTCCTCAGAACTGTATCAGATAGGCTAAGTATGATGCTGTTCCTTGCCTTCTTCAGAATTTCAGCATCAATTTTAGATTTCCCTTCCAAAGCTTCTTCCAAACTAAGATTGCCAAGATGAGCCATCATCTTTTCCCTCCACAGATTGAAGTCATTCTTGCCATCAAATTTCTCTCTCAAATTTGGATGTAGACATTTGTGATCAAGATTTTAGCCAGGAATCTATTTTTCACAAAAAATGCGTTCGGCCAATTAAAGAGAACAGAAATCAGACCGGAAACTTTCAAGCTCTGATACCAATTGTTGGGGTTCAAAGGCTTCTTCCAGCTCCAAATCAATGCAAAGCTTGCAGAATTACAGCTCCCGTTTGGTGCACATTTTTGGAAAAAGAATGTATTTTTACTGTTGATGTGATGAGAAATATTTGGTTGAAAAAGAAAGAAAAGTTATTGATGTGATGAAAAATATTATTTTATTTAAGAATGTGTATTTAATTGAAGAATGTGTGGTTAAAAATGAGTAGAAGAATAAGAGTGAAAAAAACAATGTGGCTCAAACAGGGTAACAGAGGAAAATTCGGCATCAGCAAATTGCAGAAGAAATGATAGAAGAACAGATGAAAAATCAGCAAGATTCAACACTTAGAATGATTTAAACATGAAGAAAACATCTTCCTAACACTTTATTACCAAAGGAAAACATGATTTACACGCTTGAAATCATACTAGAAAGACTTTTGCCCATATTTATGAGAATTCTACCATTCTTATACAATCTCACTTTCTATCCCTCTTTCATTCCTGAAAGCTTTTTCTTTTTGCACTACATATGGCTCTTATTTATAGACCTAAATGAGGCTCCATTTCGGTTAATAACTACCAACAAACAAGGCTCCAAGTTGTTGAAGATTCCAACCAACATCAGTTGAAACAAACTAGTAACTGAAGGTTCTTTGAACTGAATTTATTCTAACAGCTTTTTGGTAAAAATAAGGTTGTCCAATTCTTCTTCAATAATCACTTTTTCTTACAGCGTCCAAAGTCCAAACAATTGATGTATTTTCAATTCATCTTGAAGGAGAAAAATAGCTTATTTCCATATAAATTTATTATTTTTAAAACACATTTTTCCTCATTGATTCAAGCCATAAAATTTTTAGGCCAATTTCACTACTAGAAAGGAGTACTTTCTAATTCATTTTGTAATTTTATTTCTCTATTAGCAAGAAAATAATGTGGCATATATAGGTGTTAAATTTTAAATCGTAAAACAAACATTAACCATATGAACCCTAAAATTGTACTTACATGCATGTACAATGAACATTTTACTCAACCTGGCACCTATTTAAGGTTGATTTTAACTATAAATAATAATAAAAAGAAAAATATCCTATAATTATGTCCAAAGGGATTATGCATCGGCCAATTCGATCTAGATATCTTAAGAACGGAACCTAACTAATTCTCATCAAAAATTGTAGAAGGTTCTATTTGGTAAAGAAAGGAATCGGACCAGATTTAAATCATTTGCTTCTAGTCCGCTCCGATCCGATTCTTTTATGTTTCAAAGTATATTATAAATTGTAATGGTTGTGTAAGTCTTATTTCACCTAGAGATGACAATTTTCCCCGTCCCGTCCCGTTCCCTCAGGGCCCCGCCCAAAATGGGGCAAAAAAATTAGCCCCGAACGGGTTGGCGTGGCGGGGCGGGGCGGGGCATCTCCGCCCCGCCCCGTGAACAATTAAAAAAGAATTGTTTTGGACAATTTTTGTTCTGAATACATTCCTATAAATTGTTTGGTGGGGATTAAAATTAGATTTTTAGTAGATTGTAATAAAAGTTTTTGAAATGTATATTTGAAAAATTGTGGGACCATAAAAGATGTGGTTGAAAAAATCAGATTTTAATCCGGACCAAACATGGGCTTATTATTTAGTTGAGAAGTTAATATAAAAACATTTTTAGAATCGAATCATATGTAAATGGAACCGAGAATTAGACTAGATTCAATCTGGTCGTGATTTTGGTCGGGTGATTCCAAATAAAATGATCACCACCACCCAATGAGCATTACTCTTCCAAATACACCATTCTTTTGTAATTTCAGATTTAAAAAAGAAAAAAAAAACTATTAACTGCCAATTAAAATATTCTTGAAAATTAAGATATGCATAACTTGTAAATTCACTAAAACTATGCAATCTAACCAATCTCAATAATTGTGTGGTTGCCATCAATTTATAACCAAACAAATCACTATATCTATGCAAAATCAATATGTTGCTAATTATGCCATACCATTTCCAATTACTCAAATAAATTTGCAAATTCTCATTTCTTCGTGAGTTCTGCTACACGAACACGAACAGAAAATTCTTCACATAATTTATACAGGCTTGGAAAAATCATTTCTTCATGTTGTCCGATCAAACATATTAAACACGTACATTTTAACGTTTTAAAGAAGGTTAACCACAATTGTTGGACCGTAATGCCCTAATCCTTTAGTTTGAGGACGTGAAAGCAAATATTGAAAGTTTTCATTAGGTCCACTTGGTTAATAATTAGTTAATCTCATAAAGAAGATTCTTAATTGCTAAAATGAAAAGGGTGAATTTCTTATTCAAGCAGGATTCAGTGTAAGTAGACTACTATAAATACTCCATGTATCAGTTCAATGTTGAGCAATTTTCCATGGCTTTAACTGTGAAGAATTTTCCTATATTTCTTTTGGTTCTTCTTCTTCCTCTCCTGGCTTCTTGTGATAAGAAACAGGTTCTAATTTCCACTTACTAATCGATTCTTAACTATGTCCAAACCTACATAATTATTGTAGTTTCATATCTTCCACTAAATATACTGTCATTTGCAGGTATACATAGTGTACCTTGGAGAACATAGTGGAGAGAAAACATATAATGAAATTGAAGAAAACCATCATTCATATCTGTTCTCTGTGAAAGAAACTGTGGAAGATGCTAAATCTTCTCTTATTTACAGTTACAAGTCCAGCATCAATGGCTTCGCAGCATTGCTCACCCCAGATGAAGCCTTCAAACTGTCTGGTGAGTCGAACCACCACAAACTCTCTCTCTCTCTCTCTCTCTCTCTCTCTCTCTCTCTCTCTCTCTCTCTCTCTCTCTCTCTCTCTCTCTCTCTCTCTCTCTCTCTCTCTCTCTCTCTCTTTGTGATTGTCTAATTCAATATTGTAATTTTTGTTAGCAGAGATTGAGGAAGTGTTGTCTGTAATACGGAGCCAGTCGGCAAAGTACTCTTTGCAGACTACAAGGTCATGGGAATTTTCCGGTTTACAACAACTACAAGGAAGTAAAGGGTTTCAGTTGAAGGAGGACTTGTTACTGAAATCAAGATATGGCCAAAATGTTATTGTTGGCATGCTAGATAGTGGTAATCTTATCCTGTCATTGAACTCTATATATAAATTTATTTTCTTTCTATAATAGCATTGGACGGTTTTAAACGGAATAAAATAAGAATTTCATCATAGTCGAGTCTAATATTGCACATCAAATATTTCATGAAACATTATTTATCAGACTGCCATGATTGCATGTGATGAAATTTTTTTCGTTAATCAGGTGTGTGGCCAGAATCAAAAAGCTTCAGTGATGAAGGAATGGGACCCTATCCATCATCATGGAAAGGAATTTGCCAATCAGGACATGCATTCAACTCATCAAACTGTAACAAGTGAGTTTTCTTTATATTCCCTTCGATGATTGCTATATATTTCACATTCTATAGCTGCCCTTATATATTATAGAAGAAAAATCTAGCCGTATTCGGGCCTCATCAGCACTTAATTAACAACACTCGGCTAAATGATAGGGGTTTGGCGCGTACCTCTTCTGCTGAGAGAATCAACTTGAATTAAGGAACTTTATACCTCCAAAGTGGGATTAAGTCCATTTCTTCTAGGTTGTTTCCTAAATGATTAGAAATGACATTTTCAAGTAAAGCGTGAATTGGGCCCAGCTTCTTGTCCTACATTCATGTCCTTATATGCATCACTTATTTATCTATGTTCGGCTTGTGGTTCCTAGCTTGTCTGTATCCAATCAAACAGCGATAAATTCTGGCAAAAAGTTAATATTTTTGGCTTCTTGCAATGCCATCTTGTGAACTTCTATCCCTTCAATGTCTATTTGACTTTTTTTTTTTTTTTTTGTGGGAAAGGCTCTACCAATTATTCTGTGATTTTACTATTACAGGTCATTGTATAATTGTAAAGCATTAACGAATATGACAAATCGTGGTTGTTAGATTTAGAGAGTGACTCGAATTCTATTTTGAAGATGATTGAGAATTCTAATTAAATCCGCGATTTAAAAAGAATTCTATTTGGAATTTTGTTGAATCCTAGTCAAAATCTATTTGGAAAATTCTAGTTGAAATTCTATTTTGAAACCCTATTGTGATGTAGGACAATTGGCGTTAGAGTTGGAAAAAGAGTTGGACCGAAAATTGGCAAAACGAGCTGTTTCGAAGAAACAGACATAACTTTTTGCACTAGTGCAGGGGCGGACCCACATGGGGTCATGTGGGGTCAAATGACCCCACAACCCCACAAATTTTTTTTTTTTTGTTTTGTGTGTGTGTTTTTTTTTTTAATATCTTGTAAAAACCTAGACATTATCTCTTTATTTCCTATGTTCTTACAAAGCCAAACATTATAATCACATGAGGTTCAAGTCCAAATATCTCTTCTTCCAATATGTATTGTTGAAATTCGAATATGATTATCTAAGTTACTATATATTAGGACAACAATTTAAATAATGTTTTGATATTTTGAACTTAATTTCATGTTTTTGACATTAAATACTTCTTTGGATGAATGTAGCTTTCAAATAATTAAATGCTACTCGTATTTAGTTTGGATGAATGTAGCTTTCAAACAATTAAATGCTACTTGAATTATTTGAGATTTATATATTTTTTTTGAGATGTTGCATATAGCTTTTAGCAAATATTGTAGATTCTAATAGATGATAGAAATCTATTGCTATTGTCTGTGTGAAATTTATTGAGATAACTGGATGTATTTTTTTTTATTTTTTGTTCATTTTGCTCATTCTTTATTGTCATTATTTTCTTTTGTCATTAGATGTTTTTACCATTTGTCGCCACTGGTCACCATTTTCTTTTATCAGTTATGCTTTATCAATTGGCAAATATAGGTGATTTTGTATGGAAAAATTAGATTATCAGGTGATTGAGGTTATTTGTAGATTATCTAGACGATGATAGAGTAAAACTTACGAAGTAGGATAATTTAGATATTTAGAAATTAAATTTTCAATGTTAGCATTAAACTTAAAATTGTGAAAAAAAAAGTGTACGAATTGCTTCTGAACCTTTATCTTTTACATTGGTACTGGATTAAATTTTGTTATTGAATGATAAAGCTACCAACTCTAATAAAGTGCATAATAAATTCAATTCTGTGAGCAGAAGGCTTGGTGTGGTCACATACTGAGAGATAAAGTTTCAAATTAATTCTGAGTTTTGGCTTCCAGGTTTCTCTATGATAGTTGCTACCAAAATGCTATCACCTGACATTTGACAAGTTTCGAACGCCTAATACCTAGAAATTCCAGATCAAGGTTTTTGAAAATTTTTGAATAGTCATTTTTTGAATAGTCATTTTTGACCCCACAAGACATTTCGTCTGGGTCCGCCCCTGCACTAGTGTCAGAATTTCTATTATAATATGTTTTCGGAAACGTCTCGTTTTCTGCCTCAAATTTGCAATTTAAGGTAGTCTACCAGGCAATTGTTTTAATTGTTTTTGGTTTTTTTTCGCTTTTAATTGTTTTAATTGTATCTTTCTATATTTTTGTGAAATCTCATTTACTCTGCAAATTATATTTTTCTTGTGAGTTTGTGATATTTATTTCATATCGTGTCTATAATCTCATATTGTCTTCAACAAATTGGTATCGAAGTTATCCGGTATTTTCCGCATTTTTCAACAAACTTGTATCAAAGCCAAATGTTTGAAAATTCTAGGGAGATCGAAGTTTTGATCAAGTTAAAAAGCTTAGCTTGATCTTTAGTGATGAAAACCATGAATTTTGATGTTTTATTATTGGATGGCAATATAAGATTTTCATTGTGGCACATCACGAGGCGAGCAGTGCTTACTTATATAAGATTGATTTTATTGTTTTTTTAATGATATGATTTTATATAATCATGATCTCACCGTTGAAGAAGTTTATGATACTCTATATTTTAAAAAAAAAAAAAAAAAGATAAAGCATCTCATTGAAACTAAGGCTCCTGGAGATAAGCTTGTTCTTGATGGTGGTTGAACAGTGGGCAAATTAAGGTCTAACTTCAAAATTTATTGCAAGAATTTGGGGCACTTAATTAAGGATTGTTATAAGTTGCAGAATACATAAAATTTTGCTGCAACTTTTTAGAAGGAAAAGCAATTACATACTTCAGGTGAAGCCATTGTTGAAACTTTTCACAATGATGGAGAACTTTTTTACTTGCTTCTGACTACTACTCCAAACTTGAGGAAGATTGGAATCTTGATACAGCTTATGCTTATGTGTCCCAATCGGGATTCATTTTCAACATATGAAACAATTTCAAAGGTATGTTGGTAATGAAAAATAATACATCTTGTTGAATAGTTGGTATTGACTGGGTCGAAATAAAGTTGTTTGATGGGACAGTTAAAACACTTGATACGGTGAGACAAGTTCCAAATTTAAAGAGAAATATTTTCTCCTTGAATACTCTTGTTTTAAAAGGATACAAGTCCACCGGTGAATGTGGAGTCTTGACAGCTCATAAAAGAGACCCTTTTTTGTTATATGTCTTCCAGTTTTATACAGAATCTTTGATGGATCGGCATATTTTAAGGACTCAGGTAGATTTGGAGTTTGATTATGTACCGTTGGAGTCTAATTTAGGGTCTTCTTTGAAAAATTCATCTCAATTGAATTTAGAAGTTAAAAGTAATGCCGCTTTGCCACTATTATCGATGGTGCCATTGTATTCAGTTGTTAGAAACAAGCCAATTTTTTGCTATAAGCCTCCACATATGTATAATAATACTAATTTATTTGTTTTCTCTTCGTTCATGGTTGAAAGTGTTCATTCTAACCTAGATCCTTCTATTGAAACGTTATGTGGTGTTTCTATTACAGAGCTTATTTCAGCCTTATTTGGTGATTATTAATCACGTTTGATTTTGTTGGTCGTGATTCGAGCAACTTTGGTGTTCAAAGGATTTCTTGGAATTTCGTTATTACTCAAGTATTGAGTTTTTCCCTTG
Source organism: Fraxinus americana (assembly GCA_035079005.1). NCBI lineage: Eukaryota > Viridiplantae > Streptophyta > Magnoliopsida > Lamiales > Oleaceae > Fraxinus > Fraxinus americana. The sequence goes on along the minus strand of CM068728.1, from coordinate 12,009,755 downwards.
GGTGAGTGGCAGAGTTTTTGGAGAATATTTTTGGTTGGAAATTTTGATGGAAATCTCATTTGTGTTTTTTGTTGAAGAGTTGAAGTTCATTCTTTAAAGTGGAGTTTTTCTCCTAGTGGAGAATCGTTGAAGTTTACTCATTGCAGTAGAATTTATGTCAATGTGGAGCATGTTAAAATTAGGATATGACCCGAATTCTATTTTGAAGATAATTGAGAATTTTAATTAAATTCGCGACTTAAGAAGAATTCTACTTGGAATGTTTTTGAAATCCTATTCGAAGTCAATATATTTGGCAAATTCTAGTTGGAATTCTATTTGGAAGCCCTATTAGGAGTTGAAATTTGTGTTGTATTTGAAGATATCAAAATAAGAAAACTTCTAAGTATTCTATTTCATCTAAAACTCTACTTTTAGGACTTAGATTGTTCCATATATATTTGACCATTCTCTACAATTTAGTTGGGTTGATTTTACTCCAATATGGGTTATTAACCTCATTATAGGTTGGTTTAACCTTATTCGAGGTTTGTTAATCCCCAATACTAGTTAGATAAATTGTAAACACGAATTCTCCATATTTTAGTAAAATCTCATTTACTCTGCAAATTATGTTCTTTTTGTGAGTTCGTAATCTTTATTTTATATTATGTCTATAATCTCGTATCATCTTCAACAAATTGGTAATGGAGTTGCCCTGTATCTTTTGTGTTTATCAACAAACTAATATAAGAACATTCCATTTTACAACAGTGGTATCTCAACATGACATGGGCACGAAGAGATCTAAAAATCAGTGATATTTTTGTAAGGGCTAAAATCACTTGTTTTAACCATTTTATATGATATGGACACCTGATATAGCCATTGGCGGACACAGAGGATGGCATGGGGTCACGTGACCCCCCAACTTTGCTCCTTTTTTTCACCATTAAATTTTCTATGTTTTTGTTTCAATTTTCGAAGTCATTATGGGATGTGAAACGAAATCGAAATATTGCTTTATTAATGCTATTTCGAAGTGCTTATGGTTTAGTTTTCTACGTCGTTAATGGAGTACGAAATGATCAATCGTAGCAAATGTTACGACTTGTCAAAATAGGTAGTTTAAATTAGTATTTTGAAAATTTTGATAACTTGCTAATTTTAAAAATTCTCAAACGATCATACGCTAATCGAATCTACAAATTATTTATATCATCTCAAAGGTTATTTCGAAACCTACATTGTAGGCATATCGAATAATCCAAACAGATATCGAGAATAGTTAAAGATGTGTCTTAAAGAAAGGCGTCTAACTCGTATTTTTTTAAAAAAATTCAATTATTTCATTAACATTTATTATTTTTGCGATATAAATTTCTCAATGTAATTTTCATCATTTTATTAGGAGATTTTATATGGAATATGATATCAAAAATTTTTCGAAATTTTACGTCCGAAAAAGTTATATTCCATGCCAATTTTCGGGTGCAAAATTACATGAGATATGATTTTTTTTTAACATAAATTTTCGATTGTAAAATTTATCTCAACTTTTTCACATGTTCGATTGTGTCCCATAACTTTAAACTTCTACATCCGCCCCTGGATATAGCTGTTTGTAGATGCAAAGAAACTAGAATTTGTGCAGTGAACACTATATTTATCTAGTTCAAAATTTTTTGTCGCAAACAGCACTTATAATTTGTTCAATGACAGGAAGATAATAGGTGCACGATACTACATCAAAGGTTATGAGGCACACTACGGACCTCTAAACAGAACATTGGATTATCGATCCCCTCGTGACAAGGATGGGCATGGAACTCACACGGCATCAACAGTTGGAGGCCGAAGGGTTCAAAATGTTTCCGCATTGGGTGGATTTGCCAGTGGCACTGCCTCAGGTGGCGCGCCACTTATCAGACTGGCCATCTACAAAGTCTGTTGGGCAATTCCTGGCAAAGGGAAAGAAGAAGGAAATACGTGCTTTATGGAAGACATGTTGGCTGCCATGGATGATGCAATTGGTGATGGTGTTGATGTATTGAGCATTTCAATTGTGACAAAGGATCCTGTTTCCTTCAACGAAGATGGTATTGCCATTGGAGCACTTCATGCGATCAAGAAAAATATAGTGGTGGCTTGCAGCGCTGGGAACTCCGGCCCTGAACCAGCTACGTTATCTAACACGGCTCCCTGGATTATCACAGTTGGTGCTAGTAGCATTGACCGGAAGTTTTTAGCACCCATTGTGCTAGGAAATGGCATGAAAATTGAGGTAAACCAAGCACTCGACTAGGAAAAAAATCATTTGACAATATTGTTGGTCATTGATTTAAGTTCCATTTTCTTCTGTGATTATTCTCAGGGACAAACAGTAACTCCATATAAGATGGAAAAAAAGATGTACCAACTAGTTTATGCAGCCCAAATAGTCAATGCTGATGTGCCAAAAAATATCTCTGGGTTCGCTGATCTCTCTCTATCTTTTTCTATCTGTCTCTGTATCTATCTGTATCTGTGTGTGTATTGAATTTTGAACATTAATAATGTGAAGGCAATGTCTACCTGGCTCACTTTCACCCAAGGCGGCAAAGGGGAAGATTGTATTATGTTTACGAGGGAATGGAACAAGAGTGGGAAAAGGTTGGGAAGTGAAAAGGGCTGGTGGGATTGGTTTCATCTTGGGAAATAGTAAAGCAAATGGAGCTGAACTAGCAGCCGATGCTCATATTCTTCCAGCCACTGGTGTCAATTACAAAAATGCTCTCAAAATTCTAAACTACATCTATTCTACAAAAACACCGATGGCCTATATAATACCTGCTACAACAGAGTTACATAGCAAGCCAGCACCATTCATGGCTTCCTTCACCAGTAGAGGCCCGAGCACAGTTTCACCCAATATTCTTAAGGTAAGCGTAGATACCGATTTATATCTAACTATTGCAACATAGGATCTAGAATGAGCAAAATGCACACAATTAACATATATGGCTTACTTGACAGCCAGATATTACGGCTCCAGGGCTAAATATATTGGCTGCATGGAGTGAAGCCTCATCTCCAACAAAACTAGACCAAGATCATCGTGTGGTCAAATATAATATCCTATCAGGAACATCTATGTCCTGCCCACATATCGGTGCAACGTCTGCACTTCTGAAGGCCATACACCCGAGTTGGAGTAGTGCTGCTATGAGATCTGCTCTGATAACCTCAGGTACATTTGTGCATTATGTCCAACATTTTTCTGGTCTGTAGCATTTATTTCCAATCATCTTGAATATTTTTGCCTGCAGCGGAACTGAATAACAATTTAGGCAAGCCAATAACTGATGCATTCGGTAAGCCGGCAGATCCTTTCCAATTCGGATCGGGTCATTTTAGGCCAACAAAAGCAGCTGATCCTGGACTCGTGTATGATGCATCATACATGGACTATCTTCTTTTCCTCTGCAGCATTGGGATTAAGAACCTGGATTCTTCGGTCAAGTGTCCTATAAAGCCACCCTCTCCTTCTAATCTCAATTATCCGTCCCTCGCCATTCCCAAACTCAATGGCACCTCTACTATCGAGCGAAGAGTCACAAATGTTGGCAGCAGTAAGAGTGTCTATTGTGTCAAAGTTAAATCACCACCGGGATTCTCCGTGACGGTCTCACCTTCAATTTTATTCTTTAATCATATTGGCCAGAGGAAGACATTCACCATCACAGTAAAAGCAAACAGGGTAAACAAAGGCATGGGGAAAGACAAGTATGCATTTGGATGGTATACATGGTTTGATGGAATCCACAATGTCCAAAGTCCCATTGCAGTTTCAGTCGCATAGATTTTTTTCTTTTTACCTTTTGTTTTTGTGGTTAATTTCTTGTATTATCATCAAAGCTGTATTTATCATAATGAGGTCTGGCATCAATAAAAGGCTTCATCACTAGACAAACTTTATATATCAAGATTGTTGGAGAAATTACATTGATTCATATGCTAAATTTATTTGTGTCAACTGTCTCCTAAAATTCTACCGTTGAAATGATGTATTGAGGAGCCTCTGCCTCCTTGAATATCGGATAGTCATATTGATTATTCTGTAATTTTCTATGTCATTTAGCTTGTATAAATTGGACTATAATCTGATGTTTTAGTAAGGTATTGAAATAAAACTTTCTAAGATTAAGTATTTAGCTTTCGTGCTTTCAAATTGTTATCAGAACCTACAAAAAAAATAAAAAATAAAAAATTACAGAAATTGTGATCTAAATACAGTAGCAGCAACAGATTTTGGAAAGGAAAAGTCGTCGCAAATTCAAATAATCTGGTTTCTCTTATTCCTCGTTTTAATGGGGAAGATTATGATTATTGGAGCCACAATATAAAAGTTTTGTTGAAATCATTGAAGTTGTGGAGCATTTTCGACGAAGGTTTTGAAGAACCAGAGGCTAAAGATGGATTGACTCAAGTTCAGAAAAATGTTTTAAATGAGAGGAGAGAAAAAGACAACAAAGCTCTTTTCTATATTTACCAATTGATTGAAACATCAGTGTTTGAACGAATCTCAATGGGGGAAACTTCAAAGCAAGCTTGGGAGATTTTACAAACTGGACATCATGGAGAAGAGAAAGTAAAAAAGGTACGTTTGCAGTGTTTCAGGTTAAAATTTGACAAACTTGAGATGAAAGAAGGAGAAAATATGTCAGATTATTTTACAAGGGTGACCTCTATAGTAAATCAAATGTCATTCAATGGTGAAATTTTAGAAGATCAAAAAGTTGAGGAGAAAATTCTTTGAAGTTTGCCACAGAAATTCAACTTCATAGCAGCTGCTATTGAAGAATTTAAGGACTTGTCATCGCTTACATTAGATGATTTACTAGCATATTTAAAATCACATGAATTGCGATTAAAGCACAGGAATCCTTCTTCCCCCGAACAAGCTCTTAAATCTCAAATTTAGGAGGCCTTGGCTCAAATAATTTTAGTAGAGAAGGTGAGAGAAGAGGAAAATCTGAAGGTCAAGGAAGAGGCTACAATACTTGTGGAAGAGGAAGAGGATTTCAAAGTGGTAGAGATTCTAACGAAGAAGAAAAAGATGACCATACAAAAAAATTCTCAACGGGGACGAGGCCGAGGATGTCAATAAAGAGGTAAAAAGAATACATTGAATCCTATAATTGCTATGACCTGGACACAAAAGCAATGATGGTTGGTATTAGCAAAAGGAATACATTGTGTGAAGTAAAACCTCCAGTTACACCAAGGAATACTGGGCTCAGAATTGTCAATCAACACCACAATAAGAAAACCCAAACCAAAGCCACGAGCCAAACGGTCCACAAAGGGAACTTTGAATGGAGAGTATTATAGCCACAGGTTTGCCACAAAGGCGAAAGAGAGGAAGAAGAAATAGTAGCACACAGCAACTTCGAAGAGCAGGAAGCACAAAGCCAAGACCGCCGTTTTTCTCTCAAGAAGGGCTATCAAATAATTCTCTAAGAAAGCAACAGTAACGAGCATAGGATATAAATATGAATTGGGTATGATTTTAGGTTAAGCCCAATAGGGAATGATAAGGCTCAAATAAGAACAATAAGTGAGCTGTCAACATATAAGAACCATCCAAGTTTGGGCTGGGCCATGAGCAGCACTAATTAAGATTAGGCTGCTTCCAATGACCCAACTAGGTTATATGGTTGGTTTACTAAATTGTGGTGTCGATATACTTTCAGTCATTTGGTCGATGCCGACTGAACTAAACAATACTTTCATCATTGCCCATGGAGGTTGTTTGACAACAATTTGCCTAACAAACCTCCACCTTGGTGTCAAAGGACCTCAAAGAAAATTATTACGCATTAGTAATAATCCATAAAGTTAAAACCAATAAAATTGGAAATCATTTACCTTCACCAATGTTTAGAAGATCTTTGCAACTTCTAAACTTTACCAACGGTAGTACTTTAGTAGCCATGTCTGAGGGATTATATTGTGTGTCTATTTTCTCAAGCCTTACAGCTTCTTGAGACACAATATCTCTAATGAAATGCAGTCTAACATCAATGTGTTTGGTGCGAAAAATAGGCTTCTTTAATAGCTTCAGTAGTAGCAATATATTCAGAATTTGTCATGGATAGTGCAACTATGTGTTGTAACTGTGATTTCCAACTAACACAAGAATTAGACAAGATAAACACATAAGCAGAAGTGGATTTCTAGTTATCCCTATCCCCAGCATAGTCAGCATCAACATATCCCTTCAGTTTAACACCATCGTTATTAACACCAAACTTTAGACCTACATTACATGTACCCTTTAAATACCTTAACATCTATTTTAAGGCTTCCTAGTGCTCAGGACCAGGATTAGACATATATCTACTAAGAGTGCTCACAGCGAAAGCTAAATCAGGTCTAGCTCAAACCATCAAGTACATAACAGAACCAATCACATTTGAATAAGGAATTCTACTCATGTATTCTACTTCCTTTTCATTACATGGAGCTTGATATTTAGATAATATAAAGTGACTAGATAAAGGTAATGTAACATATTTGCAATCATGCACGCCAAATTTCTTTAACACTTTTGAAACATATGAGGATTGATGTAAAAACAAGATAGAATTTGACCTATCTCTTTCAATTTCCATACCTAGGATTCTTTTAACCTTTCCTAGATCTTTCATGTCAAATTCACCATTCAAACTTGTTTTTATATCACTTATCCATTTAGGTGATGAACCAACTAAGAGCATATCATTCACTTAAAGTAATAAGAACAAATAATCATTACTAGCATCATTATGTTGGAAGTAAAGGCAATGATCAAACTTGCTACGATGAAACCCTATAGATAGCACAAAAGAATCAAATCTTTTATACCACTGTCTAGGCGATTGTTTTAGGCCATATAACGATCTTTTCAAGAAACACACATAATCAGGTTTTAATTTGTCTTCAAAACCTCTTGGTTGATTCATAAAGATTTGCTCATCAAGTTCACCATGTAAAAAAAATAGTTTTTACATCAAGTTGTTCAAGTTCCCACTCAAAATGTGCAACCAATACAAGTATGACCCTAATAGCAGTATACTTAACAACAGGTGAAAAAATCTTATTGTAATCAACCCCCTCTTTCTGAATGTATCCTCTGGCCACTAACCTAAACCTTAAGGGTTCAGAAGCACTAGTACCCTCCTTAACCTTAAATACTCACTTACAATCGACAGTAGATTTATTCTTAGGTTTAGGAACTAACTCCCAGGTTTGGTTCTTCTCTAAAGAACTCATCTCATCTTTCATTGCTATGAACCATTCTTCATATTGTTCACTTTTCATCGCCTCCTCAAAGGTCTTTGGCTTCCTATAAACTAACTCCTCATAATTCGCATGAGCAAAAGCTAGCTCAAATTCATAACCAAATCTCACGGGTGCTCTAATCTGTCTTCTCTCTCTATCCCTAGCTAAGTTATAGTCTGCTAAAGGATTTTCTTTTTCAGGGTATTCTTCTACTTCTACTTCATCTCCATTCTCGATATCAGGTTGTTGTTCCTGAGTCTTCACCCCACCCTGTGTTATAGGGATCAGTGTGCTAGGTTTTCCTAACTCCACCTCTAGCTGATCACTCTCTTGACCTTATATATCCTCACTCATAGGTTCAAGTTCAGCTTTTAAACATGGCATTTCGCTCTCATTGAATGTAACATCTCTACTTACAATGATTTTAATTCTTTTCTTGCTCCTATCCTACAACCTACACCCCTGACACCTCTAGGGTAACCTAAAAAAATACATTTTCTAGCTCTCGATTCAAGTTTTCCCTCACTCTAATGAGAAAATGCAGTGTAGCCAAAAGTTCTAAACATTGAGTAATCACTAAGTTTACCAAACCATTTTTCATGCGGAGTGTCGCCATTCAATGTAGCAGATAGAGTTAAATTAATCAAATAACAAGCATTCATAATAGCTTCGCCCCAAAAAGACTTTGGGACTCCAAAACTTAACATCTTGCAAACTCACTTTATCAAATATGGTTCTATTCATTCTTTCTGCTACCCTATTTTGTTGGGGAGTGTAAGGAACCGTTTTATACTTTGTTATTCCACTTTCCTTGCATATATTATCAAAATCAGTGTTACAAAACTCTAGACCATTATCAGTTCTCAAAAACTTGATTTTCTTACGAGTTTGGTTTTCAACTTGTCTTTTCCAATTATTAAATCTATCGAAAGTGTCGGATTTATCCTTCAAAATATAAACCCACACTTTCCTAGTGTAGTCATCAATAATAGACAAGAAATACCTATTCCCACCTGAGGTGGGAGTGCTAGATGGACCCCACAGATCCGAATGCACATATTCAAGCATGCTTTTAGTTTTATGAACACTCGTGGACAAAGTAGTTTTATGGTGTTTACCAAGCACAGAATGATCACTGAAAAACAAATCAGACACACGGTCATTTCCAAAAGCACATTTTTCATTAAGCAGCTTAATCCCCTTAATACCCATATGTGCAAGTCTATTGTGCCATTTGAGTGTGTGATCAGACTTAGCAGAAGAGATAGAGGAGTTTAATCCTCTCATCACTTCTCCAGTGGTTATGTAAATATCATTTTTTCTAATACCCTTAATAGAGACAAGTGCACCCTTAATCAATTTCAAAATCACATTTCCAATTTTACCAGTGAAATCAGATTCTCAAGTCTTCCTACTGAAATTAAGTTTCTAGACAATTCAGGAATATATTTAACATCTTTTAAAGTATGCACAAAACCAGAATCAAATTTTAAAATAATATCACCTGTGCCAACAACACTATAAGCAGAATTGTCACACAACACAACATGCCTATCATTTAATTCATGCAAATTTTCAAAACCAATCTTTATGTGATGTCACATGGAAAGATGCACCAGAATCAAGAATCCACTCATGAAAACTAGAATTGGCAGTTAAGTTCAATTCAGCAGGAGAAACAGCAGGACTTGTAATCATATAGACTTTACCATCACAATTATTAGAAACAGAAGACAACACATTCACCTCATCTCTACCCTTTTGCTTATTTTTCTCTTTATAGCAATCCTTTATAAAATGTTCCGTGTTCTCACAGTCATAGCATTTATTTTCCTTAGTCCTAGATTTGGATCTAGGTCTACCCTTACTTTTTCTTCTATGTCCATTACTACTAGACTCGACATTTCTTTGGTAACCATCATGACTATTTTGCATAAACTGAGTTCTACCCCTCATCATGTGAATCTCACCGCTCTTCCTATCATGTTTTTCAGCCTTCATCTCAATCTCCTTACTTCTAAGGGAGTCAACGACAATTTCAGGTGTCAAGGTGTCCTTACCATACTTAATAGCATTTTTCACTTTATGATAAGTATCAAGTATAGCATTCAACAAGATAATAGCCTTGCAAGTTTCAGACACCGACTCTCCACAGTTAACAATATCTTGAACAAGTTTGTTAAGCACATCTAAATTGTCATCCAGATCTTTTGAAAAATCAATTTTGTTAAGCATATATATATATTATTTATTTATATCTTTTTATATATTTAAATATATAAATAAATATTTATAAATATGTGAATGTATAGGTCAAAAAATCTGATTTTTGAAATGTGAAAGTTGTTTTGATATTTTTGAAATAGGGTAAAGATGAAGTAGGATAAATGAATTTTTCCCAAAAATCAATCTATTAATAACTCCTTAGATTCCTTACAAATCCATGAGTTACTAAGGATGCCTAGATTTTAAAGAATTTAATTTAAACTCATTAAAATCTCAGTTGAGAACACCTAGATATTGATGGGTTTAATTAAAATCTATTAAAATCTCAATTGGGGACATCTAAATTTAGAAGTTTTAAAATTCATCAAAAAAATTTATATAAATGAAATCCTTGTAAATTCATGAGTTATTAAATATACCCAGATTTTAAAGAATTTAATTGAAATTCATTAGAATTTCAATTGGGAACAACTAAATTTTAATGAATTTAAAATATATTAAAGTTTCAATTGGGGGCATATAAATTTAGAAGGAATTTTAAAATCCATAAAAAATCCATCTATCCATGAAATCTTTATGAGAGTTTTAAGTTGAACCTTGGTATCAATTTGACATTATTGGATTTCACTCATTGATATATCTATCGATTGCCTTGATTTTTCAATTGAAGGCCCGACTTATGGCCTACTTGCATATAAAATTGATTAACTATTCTTCCAAAATCTTCATCTCTATTTTTAATTTCTCCATACCTTCATTATAGCATAATTTAATTCGAATTAAACACAAGAGACAAGAATGATCAGCATTATTGATATCGACTTGATATGACATGACATGTGATGTAAGATGTAATGATAAGATCAATTAAATGTGTAAATATACAATAAGTTTTATAAATTTTATTATTTAATGTCACATCAAATAAGATTACTCTATTCATTTAAGAATCTTCACTACAACAAAAAGAGTCATTCGCAACATTAAAAATGCAACATTTGTTGATAAATGTTGCCAAAAGGATCTTTTGGCAACATTTTAGGAAGTGAATGTTGCCATTAATTAGTATAAATGAGTTTTAGCAACGTTTTTCAGAAAAATGTTGCAATAGACCCCTTTTCGCAACGTTTGCTGAGTGTTACGAAAAGTGAGACTTTTCGCAACGTTTGCTGAGTGTTGCGAAAAGTCACTTTTCGCAACGTTTGTTCAAACGTTGCGAAAAGTCTCACTTTTGGCAACACTCAGCAAACGTTGCAAAAAGGGCAACTTTTCGCAACACTCAGCAAACATTGCGAAAAGGGGCCATTTTAATTCAAACCCAACAACCCACAAACAAGGCCCAATCCAATATTTCAAAACAAAATTAATCGACCTGTAAACCCATTTCAATTCAAACCCAACAACCCGCCACCAGCCCAATCCATAACCCATTTACCGGCCCAATCCATAACCCGTAAACATATACCCACCGAAAATTATCAGAGGAGACAATCCATCTCCTTCCCCAATCCGTCAAGCGCAGCCGAAACTGGTATCCATTCCACCACCATAACGCGAGAGCAAGCAAAACCCTTTCCACCACCAACGCGAAGTCGCGAACCTCGCCCTCCGTCTGCAGTTCACTCTTCCTCCAGCGACCTGCAGTGACGATTGTCGAGTACGAAGCCACCGTGAAGCCAGCAATGGGCAAAGAGGCGACAGCAAACAAAACCCATTCTACCACTATAACGCGAAGTCGCGAACCTCCGCCCCTATCTGCAGTGACCTCTCTGTTCTCTCCTCCTCCCAGATTAGGTATTTTCTTAATTTCTTTAGCAATTAGATTATTGGTGATAGTAGCTTGAGTCTTGAAATGAAATTGGTCCTTTTTCTATTTTCAGTTATTGCTCCTTTTCTATGTTGTCTATTATGGAATTGAGGCTTGTCTGCTAGGGATTAAATTGTGGATGAAAAGCCATTTTTGGACCGTTGAGTCCTTCAACGGTCAGCATTTCACTGAAATGAGCTGGTAGCTTGTGAGAAAAGGTTAACTTTAACGGCTCCAAAATCAATTCTCAAAAACAGAGAATCACTAGCAGACAAGTTGTGAAATTGGAATGGTATTGCTGATATTTATTTGCCGACTGCTGAGGCCTGAATAGATATGGCTGAAGTTGTTGAGTTGAAATTGGCTATGTTTGGGTATTGACGTATTGTTGAATTGGCTGAAATTGTTGCTAGACAACCCATTCACCTTCTTTGTCTCGAATTTCCCCACTTTGTGATCAATTTAACAAAATTTGTTATTGTCATATTTTCCCTCTCTTCTATGTGTAAGACAAAATTATGAGAGTTGAAGTTGGTGGGAGTCGAGACAAGCTATGAATTTAAATTCTATTCAAACCACTCCCTCCAATCCATCATTAACGCAAGTGGATGAATCTGTCAAATAGCTGCAAAACATCAGCCTTCGTAAAATGACAATAACAAAATAACAATAACAGGCTGATGACTCGACAAACGTATACGTAAAATATATCAAAGTTTCTATCATATGCTCATTCACGTGCTTTGTTTATATCAGCAGAAAAGTCTCTTTAAGTGCACAATGAAATTTAGGACATATTGGGTTGTCAAAGAGAATGAACATTTTTCCCGTGTGAAATCTGATAGAAATAGCACTAAAATGAGACCTTTTACCAAAACGTAACACTATTTTTTCTTTGGTAAACTTTAAAGTTTAACTCCAATCATTTTTGGATTTTATAAATGGTTTAACTTATAAATAAATGAAAATGAACGGTGAACAAGAGAAAGGAGAAAAAAAGCTTATCATGTTTCACCTTGACCACATGTCGTTTACATTCTATTCTTTCCCTCCTCTTTGTTACGCATTGAATTTCAACTTATGTCATATATCTGTAATAAAATATTAGAAGTTCTGTGTCCAAAAATAAACAATGAAAATAAATATTAGCTCGATCTATAGATAAGAATAGATTTAATCTTTGACACTATTTTGGATAGTTAACATATCACTCGTGAAAAATATTTTTGACCTTTTGTTATTACTTCCCAAACCAAGAAAAAATTAAGAAATTATTTGTTAATAAATTCCTAGCTATTGGAAATTAATTCTAGTTCAAATTTTTATATAGACAATCTATCTCTAACCAATAAACCAAATACTAAAAGGAAGATGAAACCCTCAAAAATTCAAGTTAAATCGACATTTAAAATATAATTATATCTAGAGTAAGTCACATCTAAGTGACACAACATGCACGCATTATATAACCCGGCCAGCTCAGGCCATCTAGAAAATTGTGAGGCCTAATGCATGGGTTCGGTTCAAATTTAAACGTATGCGTAAATATTTTATAGATACACTTATTCCCCCCTTCTAGACAATATTTTTTTTTTGTTTAAATTCTATTCAAACCACTCCCTCCAATTATTTATTCTCTCACTTGCTGAATCATCAAGCAAATTTTGCAATAAAATAATTTTCGACATTGTTCATTCTCTTTAACACTTTATTTATTTATTTTTGAATTTCAGCTGCAATAAACAATTTTCATCCATTTTGACTTGGGAAAAATATCTAGCACTCGTTCGGTTTTAATAGTATCTTTGCATACAATGGACAAAGAGTGGCTACACTTATCAAGGTTATCATCTAAAATTAAATATTGCAGATCTACATATCAATCGAACAAAATTTGCCATGTATAATGATCATGAAGTTTAATTTATAGGTTTTCAGAACAATATCGTGATGGAGCCCAGAAGTTTGTTGAACGAGCTCGTGAAATTTGCAATTCAGAAATAATAGTATGCCCTTGTGTTAGGTGTAGGAACCTAATGCATCACCATTATGACATAGTATACGAACATTTGATAATTAAGGGCATGGATCCGTCATATAGTGTTTGGGTATTTCATGGAGAACAAACAAGTGAAGCAAATTTGCTCGATGTAGAAATGCCTGAGTCACATAAGATGTTTAAGGACTTTTATGCACAATATGATGTGAATCCTGAAAACCCTCCTGATGGAAGAGCGGAAGAGATTGAAAGTTTAGTTGATGAGGCTGAAACGCCTTTATATCCTGGTTGTAGGGCGTTCATGAAGATGTTAGCTTCAGTTGCTATGTTTAAGCTTAAAGCCTCACATTGTATCTCTGACAGTGGTTTTGATGAACTCGTAACGCTTGTTGGAGAAATGTTGCCAGAGAATAATACACTTCCAAACTCATTTTATGAGATGAAAAAACTTGTCAATAAATTTGATCTTGGCTATGAGAAGATACATGCTTGCGTGAATGATTGTTGTCTATATAGGAAAGAGCTCAAAAAAGCTGTGTTATGCCCAAAATGTGGTTGCTCAAGATGGAAAGTTAACCAACGGACTAAAAAAATTCAGAAAAATATTCCAGCAAAAGTGTTGCGTTATTTTCCTATAATACCAAGACTTAAGAGGATGTTCGGAATAGAAGAGATGGCAACACAACTAAGATGACACTCAAGTAATAAAAGTTCAGACGGTAAAATTAGGCATCCGGTTGATTCATTGAGTTGGGAAATGATTAACAGAAGGTGGCCACATTTTGCATTAGATCCTCGAAATATTAGATTAGGTCTTGCTACGGATGGGTTTAATCCTTTCAAAGATCTTAGTTCAAAATATAGCTGTTGGCCCGTAATTTTAACTATATATAACTTGCCTCCCTCATTATGCATGTCAAAGGAAAGTTTGATGCTGAGTTTATTGATTCCAGGACCAAAGCAACCAGGGAATGACATTGATGTTTATTTGGCACCACTTGTGGACGACCTAATGTTATTATGGAGTGATGGAGTTGAGATGTATGATGCAGTTACAAAGTCTACATTCAATTTAAAAGCTATTTTGATGTGGACTATTCATGACTTTCCTGCATATGGAAATATATCTGGATGGCCTGTCAAGGGAAAAATTGCATGCCCTATTTGTCGTGAAGACACATGTTCACTATGGTTGAAGAATGGTAGAAAGTTTTCGTATATGGGACATAGAAGATTTCTCGCCTTTAATCATCCATTTCGTATGAAAAAAAGCTGGTTTAATGGAAATATTGAAATTGGTATTAAGCCGAAGATAAAAAATGATGAAGAAGATTATGTTGAAGTTGATAAAATTACAAATGATTGGAGGAAACATGGTAAGCGAAAGAGGAAGAAGAATACAACTCAATTTACCGTAACGTGGAAGAAGAAGTCTATATTTTACGATCTACCATATTGGAAGGTAACTGCTGTAATATTTAATGCTTGTACTTGCATCTAGTCACCATGGTTAAAATTGATGTTTGATTTGCAGATTTTACTCGTACGTCATAATTTGGATGTGATGCATGTGGAGAAGAATATATGTGATAGTATCATTAGTACCCTTTTGGATGTCAAAGGAAAATCAAAAGATGGCATTAACTCTCGTAAGGACTTGGAAGCTATGAACATTAGGCATGATTTACATCCTCAGAGTAGAGGAAATAAATTCTACCTACCTACTGCTCCTCACACCTTATCACGTGCAGAAAGACAAACATTTTGTAAAAGGCTTGCTAACTTGAGATTACCCGATGGTTATGGATCTAATATTGGAAATTGCGTTTCAGTAGAAGAATGTAAGATAGTTGGACTCAAGTCTCATGATTGTCACATTTTAATGCAACAATTATTGCCAGTTATGCTGAGAGGAATTCTACCTACAGGTCCAAGGAATTCTAAATTGTGTAGATTTTTCAATGAAGTATGTCAAGGAGTTGTAGATAGAAATAAGATCGAACAATTAGAGGAGGACGTTGCTGAAACTTTATGCATGTTGGAAAGGTATTTCCCGCCTTCCTTCTTTGATATAATGGATACCGCAACGCTTGGCAAACGTTGCGGTAGACCTCTTACTCTACGACAACACTTGAATTTGCAACACACGTTCCAACGTTGCCGTAGGCCTACGGCAACATTTTCCGAACGTTGCCATAGACTGTTTTTGTTGTAGTGCTTGCTACATACCGGCGGACCCGGGGGGGCCGGGGTCCTGGGGGGCGTAAGTTTTATAAATTTTATTATTTAATGTCACATCAAATAAGATTACTCTATTTATTTAAGAATCTTGCTACACATTGGCGGATCCGGGGGATCTTGGGGGGCACATGCCCCCCTCCCCCCCCACCACCTTTTAAGATTTTTTTTTTAAAGTCATGTTTGGTATCGATTGAAATCTAAATTTTAATCTAAATCAAAGTTAACAATTAATTTTAATAACATATTTTATGAGATCCATAACTGTTTAACTTTTATCAAAATTTACTAAAAATTTGATTTTAATCTTCACCAAATAGAGGTAAAATCACAATAAATTTGAATTTCAATAACATGTTAATTTTAAAAATTCTCCAACGATCGTACGCTAATCGAATCTACAAATTGCTTATGTCATCTCAAAACTTATTTCGAGAACTACATCATGGGCATATCGAATAGTCCAAATAGATATCGAAAATAGTTAAAAATACGTTAAACGTGAGTCTTAAAAAAAGAAGTCTAACTCGCATTTTTAAAAAAAAAAAATTCAATTATTTCATTAACATTTATTATTTTTGCGATACAAATTTTTCAATATAATTTTAATCATTTTATTAGGAAATTTTATATGAAATATAACAACAAAAAATTTCGTAATTTTATATCCGAAAAAGTTATATTCCATGTAAATTTTTGGATGCAAAATTACACGGGGTATGATTTTTTTGGACGTAAATTTTCGATTGTAAAATTTCTTCCAACTTCTTTACAAGTTCGATTGTGCCCTCCTAACTTTAAAGCTCTGCGTCAACCCATGTTGCTACATGCACATAAACGTTTACATAAATGATTACATAATGTCACATGACACTCTACCATTTGTCAGTTTAAACCCCAGTTAACTTTTTCTTCCAATCTTTTCCCTTCATATCATTTTATGTAATCCCTTATATACTATTTTTATGTACAAGTAGCATATTCTTTCATTTAATTCCTACTTTATTCATTGCCTCCAAAGTCCAAACATTTGGGGTATTTTAAATTTATGTTGAAGAAGAAAAGTATTTTATTACCACATAAACTTCATTATTTTTAAAACACTTTTTCCCTCATTGATTCAAGCCATAATTTTTTTTAGGCCAATATGACTACTACTAAAAAGGAGTACTTTTTAATTCGTTTTGTAATTTTATTTCTGTATTAACAAGAAAATAAATATAGGTGTTAAATTTTAAATCGTAAAACAAACATTAACCATATGAACCCTAAAATTGTACTTGCATGTACAATGAACATTTTACTCAACCTGGCACCTATTTAAGGTTGATTTTAACTATAAATAATAATAAAAAGAAAAATATCCTATAATTATGTCCAATGGGAATAGGCATCGGCTAATTCGATCCAGATATCTTAAGAACGGACCCTAACTAATTCTCATCAAAAATTGTAAAAGGTTCTATTTGGAAAAAGAAAGGAATCGGACCAGATCTAAATCATTTGCTTCTAGTCCGCTCCGATCCGATTCTTTTATGCTACAAAGTATATTATAAATTGTAATGGTTGTGTAAGTCTTATTTCACCTCACGTTTTTTATTTTAAACATTAATTTTTTTAATTATTCTAAATACATTCCTATAAATTGTTTGGTAAGGATTAAAATTAGATATTTAGTAGATTGTAATAAAATTTTTTGAAATGTGTGTTTGAAAAATTGTAGGCCCTAGGACCCATGAAAGATGTGGTTGAAAAAATCAGATTTTAATCCGAACCAAACGGGTGCTTATTATTTAGTTGAGAAGTTAATATAAAAACATTTTTAGAATCGAATCATATGTTTATGGAACCGAGAATTAGACTAGATTCAATCTGGTCGTGATTTTGGTCGGGTGATTCCAAATAAAATGATCACCACCACCCAATGAGCATTACTCTTTTAAATACACCATTCTTTTATAATTTCAGATTTTTTTTAAAAAAAAATCTATTAACTGCCAATTAAAATATTCTTGAAAATTAAAATATGCATAACTTGTAAATTCACTAAAACTATGCAATCTAACCAATCTCAATAATTGTGTGGTTGCCATCAATTTATAACCAAACAAATCACTATATCTATGCAAAATCAATATGTTGCTAATTATGCCATACCATTTCCAATTACTCAAATAAATTTGCAAATTCTCATTTCTTCGTGAGTTCTGCTACACGAATAGAAAATTCTTCACATAATTTATACAAGCTTGGGAAAATCCTTTCTTCATGTTGTCCGGTCAAACATATTAAACATGTACATTTTAACGTTTTAAAGAAGGTTAACCACAATTGTTGGACCGTAATGCCCTAATCCTTTAGTTTGAGGACGTGCACGCAAATATTGAAAGTTTTCATTTGGTCCACTTGGTTAATAATTAGTTAATCTCATAAAGAAGATTCTTAATTGCTAAACTGAAAAGAGTGAATTTCTTATTCAAGCAGGATTCTGTGTAAGTAGACTACTATATATACTCCAGTGTATCAGTTCAATGAGCAATTTTCCATGGCTTTAACTGTGAAGAATTTTCCTATATTTCTTTTGGTTCTTCTTCTTCTTCCTCTCCAGGCTTCTTGTAATGAGAAACAGGTTCTAATTTCCACTTACTAATCGATTCTTAACTATGTCCAAACCTACATAGTTATTGTAGTTTCATATCTTGCACTAAATATACTGTCATTTGCAGGTGTACATAGTGTACCTTGGAGAACATAGTGGAGAGAAAACATATAATGAAATTGAAGAAAACCATCATTCATATCTGTTCTCTGTGAAAGAAACTGTGGAAGATGCTAAATCTTCTCTTATTTACAGTTACAAGTCCAGCATCAATGGCTTCGCAGCATTGCTCACCCCAGATGAAGCCTTCAAACTGTCCGGTGAGTCGAACCACCACAAGCTCTCTCTCTCTCTCTCCCCCTCTTTGTGATTGTCTAATTCAATATTTTAATTTTTTTTAACAGAGATTGAGGAAGTGTTGTCTGTATTGCGGAGCCAGTCGACAAAGTACTCTTTGCAGACTACAAGGTCATGGGAATTTTCCGGTTTACAACAACTACAAGGAAGTAAAGGGTTTCAATTGAAGGAGGACTTGTTACTGAAATCAAGATATGGCCAAAATGTTATTGTTGGCATGCTAGATAGTGGTAATCTTATCCTGTCATTGAACTCTATATATAAATTTATTTTCTTTCTATAATAGCATTGGACGGTTTTAACCGGAATAAAATAAGAATTTCAGCATAATCGAGTCTAATATTGCACATCAAATATGCCATGAAGCATATTATTTATCAGACTGCCATGATTGCATGTGATGAAAACTTTTTTGTAAATCAGGTGTGTGGCCAGAATCAAAAAGCTTCAGTGATAAAGGAATGGGTCCCTATCCATCATCATGGAAAGGAATTTGTCAATCAGGAGATGCATTCAACTCTTCAAACTGTAACAAGTGAGTTTTCTTTATATTCCCTTCGATAATTGCTATATATTTCACATTCTATAGCTGCCCTTATATATTATAGAAGAAAAATCTAGCCGAAGTCGGGCCTCGCATCACTTAATTAACAACACTCAGCTAAATGATAGGGGTTTCGCGCGTGCCTCTACTACTGAGAGAATCAACTTGAATTAAGGAACTTTATACCTCCAAAGTGGGATTAAGTCCATTTCTTCTAGGTTGTTTCCTAAATTATCAGAAATGACATTTTTCAAGTAAAGCGTGAATTGGGCCCAGCTTCTTGTCCTACATTCATGTCCTTATATGCATCACTTATTTATCTATGTTCGGCTTATGGTTCCTAGCTTTTCTATATCCAATCCAACAGCGATAAATTCTGGCAGGAAGTCAATATTTTTGGCTTCTTGCAATGCCATCTTGTGAACTTCTATCCCTTCAATGTCTATTTGACTTTGTTTTTTTGTGCCAAAGGCTCTACCAATTATTCTGTGATTTTACTAGACCAAATATTTATGGGCCTTACAGGTCATTGTATAGTTGTAAAGCATTAACGAATATGACAAATATGTGGTTGTTAGAATTAGGAAGTGACTCGAATTCTATTTTGAAAATGATTGAGAATTCTAATTAAATTTGTGATTTAAGAAGAAATTCTATTTGGAATGCTTTTGAAATCTTATTCGAAATCTATTTGGCAAATTTTAGTTGAAGTTCTATTTGGAAGCCTAATTGGGAGTTGGAATTTATGTTGGACTTGAAGTGATTAAGATAAGAAAACTTTGATTATTCTATTTCATCTAAAATTATACTTCCAAGGCTTGAATTGTTCCTTATATATATTTGACTCTTATCTAAAATTTAGTTGGATTGCTTTACCCCATTATGGGGTTTTAACATCATTATAGGTTGGTTTAACCTTATTGGAGGTTTGTTTATTCCCATTATTAGTTAGACAAATTGTAAATACAAATCTTTGTATTATTTCTCTATATTTTTGTAAAATCTCATTTACTATGCAAAATATATTTTTCTTGTGCATTTGTGATATTTATTTCATATTGTGTCTATAATCTTATATTGTCTTCAACAAATTGGTTCAGAGTTATTCGGTATCTTCCGCGTTTTTCAACACACTGGTATCAAAGCCAAATGCTTGAAAATTCTAGGGAGATCGAGGTTTTAATCAATTTAAAAAGCTTAGCTTGATTTTTTTGTGATGGAAACCATGAATTTTGATGTTCCATTATTGGATCGCAATATAAGGTTTTTATTGTGGCAGATTATGAGGCAAGAAGTACTTACTTATATAGGATTGATTTTGTTGTGTTTTAATGATACAATTTTATATAGTCGTGATCTCACCGTTGAAGAAGTTTATGATGCCCTATACTCAAAGGAAAAGATATAAAGCATCTCATTGAAACTAAGGCTCATGGAGATAAGCTTGTTCTTGATGGTGGTTGTGCAATGGGCAAACTAAAGTTCCAACTTCAAAATTTATTGCAAGAATTCAGGGCACTTAATTAAGAATTGCTATAAGTTGTAGAATACAGAAAATTTGGCTGCAACTTTTTAGAAGGAAAAGCAATTACATACTTCAGGTGAAGCCATTGTTGAAACTTTTCACAGTAATGGAGAACTTTTTTACTTGCTTCTGACAACTATTCCAAACTTGACAATGATTGGAATCTTGATACATCTTGTACTTATGTCTCCCAATCGAAATTCGTTTTCAACATATGAAACAATTTCAAAAGGTGTGCTAATAATGAAAAATAATATACCTTGTTGAATATATGGTATGGATTGTGTCCGAATAAAGTTGTTTGATGGGACAACTAAAACACTCGATGCAGTGAGACATGTTCCAAATTTAAAGAGAAATATTTTCTCCTTGAATACTCTTGTTTCAAAAGGGTATAAGTACACTAATGAAGGTGGAGTCTTGAAAGTTCGTAAAAGAGCCTCTTTTTTGTTATATGTCTTGCAGTTTTATATAGAATCTTTGATGTATCGACATATTTTAAGGACTCAGGTGGATTTGGAGTTTGATTATGTACCATTGGAGTCTAATTTGGGGTCTTATTTGAAGAATACATCTCAGTTGAATTTAGAAATTTTGAGTAATACCACTTTGCCACTATTATCGATGGTACCATTGTATTCAGTTGCTAGAAACATGCCAATCTTTTGCTATAAGCCTCCACGTAGGTATAATAATGCTGATTTGGTTGAAAGTGTTGATTCTAACCTAGATCCTTCTATTGAAATGTTATGTGGTGTTTTTATTACATGGCTTATTTGGTGATTATTAATCACATTCGATTTAGTTGTTCGTGATTCGAGCAACTTTGGTGTCCAAAGGATTTCTAGGAATTTTGGTATTACTCAAGTATTGAGTTTTACCATTAGGTGGGTGATAGAGTTTTTGGAGAACATTTTTAGTTAGAAATTTTGATGGAGATTTCGTTTATTTTCGGTGGAAATTTTGATGGAAATTTCATTTATGTTTTTTGTGGAAGAGTTGAAGTTCATTTTTTACAGTGGAGTTTGTCTCCTGGTAGAAATGTTAAGGGATAGAATCCAATATCGAATAAAGATGCAAACATAAACCAAATTATAAAGGATTATGTTACCCATCTTAATAAGGTTGATCTTTTAAGATATAATCCCAAATTTTAATATGGTATCAGAGCCCATTAAACTCCAATTCAATCCGATTAAGACTAAAAAAAAATGAGCACACGAATTTCAAGATTGTTTTGCTCAAACGAGCCACTATCTTGTTGGGGCATGTTAAGTGATAGAATCCAACATCGAATAGAGATGAAAACATAAACCAACTTATAAAGAATTGTGTTACTCATCTTAATAAGGTTGACCTTTTAAAATGTAATCCTAAATCTTAACATAAAATCGTTGAAGTTTATTCATTGCAGTAGAATTTATGTTAATGCGGAGCATGTTAAAATTAAGGTGTGACCCGAATTCTATTTTGAAGATGATTGAGAATTCTAATTAAATTCACGACTTAAGAAGAATTCTACTTGGAATATTTTTGAAATCCTATTCGAAGTCAATATATTTGGCAAATTCTAGTTGCAATTCTATTTGGAAGCCCTATTAGGAATTGAAATTTGTGTTGGGTTTGAAGATATCAAAATAAGGAAACTTATAAATATTCTATTTTATCTCAAACTCTACTTCTAGGGTTTGGATTGTTTCCTATAATATATATTTGACTCTTCTCTACAATTTAGTTGGGATGGTTTTACTTTATTATAGGTTATTAACCTCGTTATAGGTTGGTTTAACCTTATTCGTGGTTTGTTTATCCCCATTGTTAATTAGATAAATTGTAAACACAAATCTTTTTGTTCTTTCTCCATATTTTAGTGAAATCTCATTTACTCTGCAAATTATATTCTTTTTGTGAGTTTGTAATCTTTATTTCATATTATGTTTATAATCTCGTATCATTTTCAACAAATTGGCATTGGAGTTGTCCGGTATCTTTCGCGCTTCTCAACAAACTGATATGAGTATCTCAACATGACATAGGCACGAAGAGATCTAAAAATCAGTAATCTTTTTGTAAGGGCTAAAATCACTTGTTTAACCATTTTATATGATATGGTCACCTGATATAGCTGTTTGTAGATGCAAAAACTAGAATTTGTGCAATGAGCACTATATTTATCTGGTTTAAAATTTTTTGCCACTAACAGCACTTATAATTTGTTCAATGACAGGAAGATAATAGGTGCACGATACTACATCAAAGGTTATGAGGCACACTACGGCCCTCTTAACAGAACATTGGATTATCGATCCCCTCGTGACAAGGATGGACATGGAACTCACACGGCATCAACAGTTGGAGGCCGAAGGGTTCAAAATGTTTCCGCATTGGGTGGATTTGCCCGTGGTACTGCCTCAGGTGGCGCGTCACTTATCCGACTGGCCATCTACAAAGTCTGTTGGGCAATGCCCGGAAGAGGGAAAGAAGAGGGAAATACGTGCTTTATGGAAGACATGTTGGCTGCCATGGATGATGCAATTGGTGATGATGTTGATGTATTAAGCATTT
Source organism: Fraxinus americana (assembly GCA_035079005.1). Lineage (NCBI taxonomy): Eukaryota > Viridiplantae > Streptophyta > Magnoliopsida > Lamiales > Oleaceae > Fraxinus > Fraxinus americana. The sequence continues at coordinate 11,986,611 of CM068728.1, read as the reverse complement.
CAATAGGGACAAAGGATCCTGTTTCCTTCAATGAAGATGGTATTGCCATTGGAGCACTTCATGCGATCAAGAAAAATATAGTGGTGGCTTGCAGCGCTGGGAACTTGGGCCCTGAACCAGCTACGTTATCTAATACAGCTCCCTGGATTATCACAGTTGGTGCTAGTAGCATCGACCGGAAGATTTTAGCACCTATTGTGCTAGGAAATGGCATGAAAATTGAGGTAAACCAAACACTTAACTAAGAAAAAATCATTTGACAATAATGTTGGTCATTGATTTAAGTTCCATTTTCTTCTGTGATTATTCTCAGGGACAAACAGTAACTCCATATAAGATGGAAAAAAAGATGTACCAACTAGTTTATGCAGCCCAAATAGTCAATGCTGATGTGCCAAAAAATATCTCTGGGTTCTCTCTCTCTCTCTCTCTTTCTGTCTCTGTCTCTGTATCTATTTGTATCTGTGTGTGTATTGAATTTTGAACATTAATAATGTGAAGGCAATGTCTACCTGGTTCACTTTCACCCAAGGCGGCAAAGGGAAAGATTGTATTATGTTTACGAGGGAATGGAACAAGAGTGGGAAAAGGTTGGGAAGTGAAAAGGGCTGGTGGGATTGGTTTCATCTTGGGAAATAGTAGAGCAAATGGAGCTGAACTAGCAGCTGATGCTCATATTCTTCCGGCCACTGGTGTCAATTACAAAAATGCTCTCAAAATTCTAAACTACATCCATTCTACAAAAACACCGATGGCCTATATAGTACCAACTACAACAGAGTTAGATAGCAAGCCAGCACCCTTCATGGCTTCCTTCACCAGTAGAGGCCCGAGCACAGTTTCACCCAATATTCTCAAGGTAAGCGGAGATACCGATTTATATCCAACTATTGCAACATACGATCTAGAATGAGTAAAATGAACACAAATAACATTGATGGCTTACTTGACAGCCAGATATTACGGCTCCAGGGCTAAATATATTGGCTGCATGGAGTGAAGCCTCATCTCCAACAAAACTAGACCAAGATCATCGTGTTGTCAAATATAATATCCTATCAGGAACATCTATGTCCTGCCCACATATAGGTGCAACGTCTGCACTTCTGAAAGCCATACACCCGAGTTGGAGTAGTGCTGCTATAAGATCTGCTCTGATAACCTCAGGTACATTTGTGCATCATGTCCAACATTTTTATGGACTAGTAGTATTTATTTCCAATTGTCTTGAATATTTTTGCCTGCAGCGGAACTGAATAACAATTTAGGCATGCCAATAACTGATGCATTCGGTAAGCCGGCAGATCCTTTCCAATTCGGATCAGGTCATTTTAGGCCAACGAAAGCAGCTGATCCTGGACTTGTGTATGATGCATCATACATGGACTATCTTCTTTTCCTCTGCAGCATTGGGATTAAGAACTTGGATTCTTCGGTCAAGTGTCCTATAAAGCCACCCTCTCCTTCTAATCTCAATTATCCGTCCCTCGCCATTCCCAAACTCAATGGCACCTCTACTGTAGAGCGAAGAGTCACAAATGTTGGTAGCAGTAAGAGTGTCTATTTCATCAAAGTTAAACCACCACCGGGATTCTCCGTGAAAGTCTCACCTTCAATTTTATTCTTTAATCATATTGGCCAGAGGAAGACATTCACCATCACAGTAAAAGCAAACAGGGTAAACAAAGGCATGGGGAAAGACAAGTACGCATTTGGATGGTATACATGGTTTGATGGAATCCACAATGTCCAAAGTCCCATTGCAGTTTCAGTCGCATAGATTTTTTTTTACCTTTTGTTTTTGTGGTTAATTTCTTGTATTATCATCAAAGCTGTATTTATCATTAATGAAGCTTGGCATCAATAAAAGGCTTCATCACTAGACAAACTTTATATATCAAGATTGTTGGAGAAATCACATTAATTCATATGCTAAATTTATTTGTGTCAACTGTCTCCTAAAATTCTACCGTTGAAATGATGTATTGAGGAGCCTCCTTGAATATCGGATAGTCATATTGATTATTCTGTAATTTTCTATGTCATCTAGCTTGTATAAATTGGACTATAATCTGATGTTTTAGTAAGGTATTGAATTAAAATTTTCTGAGATTAAGTATTTAGCCTTCGTGCTTTCAAATTGGTATCAGAACCTACAAATAAAATAAAATAAAATAAAAAATTATAGAAATTGTGATCTGAATACAGCAACGGCAACAGATTTTGGAAAGAAAAAGTCGTGGCAAATTCAAATAATCTGGTTTCTCTTATTCCTCGTTTTAATGGGGAAGATTATGATTATTGGAGCCATAATGTGAAAGTTTTGCTGAAATCATTGAAGTTGTGGAGCATTTTGGACGAAGGTTTTGAAGAACCAGAGGCTAAAAATGGATTGACTCAAGTACAGAAAAATGTTTTAAATGACAGGAGAAAGAAAGATAACAAATCTCTTTTCTATGTTTACCAATCAATTGAAAGATCGGTGTTTGAACGAATCTCAATGGGGGAAACTTCAAAGCAAGCTTGGGAGATTTTACAAACTGGTCATCAAGGAGAAAAGAAAGTAAAAAAGGTACTTTTGAAGTCTTTCAGGTTAGCATTTGACAAACTTGAGATGAAAGAAGAAGAAAATATTTCAGATTATTTTACAAGGGTGACCTCTACAGTAAATCAAATGTCATTCAATGGTGAAATTTTAGAAGATCAAAAAGTTGTGGAGAAAATTCTTCGAAGTTTGCCACAAAAATTCGACTTCATAGCAGCCACTATTGAAGAAATTAAGGACTTGTCATCACTTACATTAGATGATTTACTTGCATATTTAAAATCTCATGAATTGCGATTAAAGCACATGAATCCTTCCTCCCCCAACCCAGCTCTTAAATCTCAAATTTCAGGAGGCCTTGGTTCATAATTTTAGTAGACAAGGTACGAGAAGAGGAAAATGTGGAGATTGAGGAAGAGGCTACAATACTCGCGGAAGAGGATTTCAAAGTGGTGGTGATTCTAAAGAAGAAGAAAAAGATGACAATACAAAAAATTCTCAACAGGGACGAGGCCGAGGATAACAATAAAGAGGTAAAAAAGAATACATTGAATGCTATAATTGCTATAAACCTGGACACAAAAGCAATGATGGTTGGTATAAGCAAAAGGAATACATTGAATGCTATTATTATTATAAACCTGGACATAAAAGCAGCAATTGTTAGTATAAGCAACATGAATACATTGAATGCTATTATAATCACAAACCTGGGCCCCTGGCCATAAAGCAATAAGTGTTGGCACAAGAAGAAGGATTATAAAGTTGGAACAAGTTTTATACATCAAGACTACAAAATCGAGAAAAACAATTGTGAAACTTTATTGCTTGTCATGATAATCAAAAGAATGATGTTTGGTATTTGGACAATGTTACTAATAAGTATATGACCGGAAATAAAGCCTTGTTTTCTCAATTGTTGGAATCGGACATGGGGTAGATCACAATTGGTGATGCAAGAGCTTGTGCAATTAAAGGCATTGGACATATTAGAATTGAAACCAAGGATGGAAAAATTGAAAATATGTCTAATATATTTATGTTCCTAGTTTGAAAAGTAACTTGCTTAGTGTTGGTTTTCTTTTAAGAGGATTTGATGTTAATTTCTATGATAAAATGTTCACCTTGATGAAAGGAAGTCATACTGTGGTAAAGAATCCTTTGACGTCAAATAATATGTTCTCTATTCAGCTTAATGTCATTGGCATTACTTCTTACTTTGCTGGCATGAAGAAAGGGGTCTCCAATAAGAATGTTTGGAAACCACCACATCTTTGAGTGGTGAGAGTCTTTCATATATATAGTGATGTAAAGATCATATAATGGGGTGATTACACATAAATGTTGATTACTAAATATATGGAAGGAATTAGCTAAACAAGCTCCTGTAATTGATATAATTGAGGGTCAATGGAAGCACATATGGAATGCCTTAGACTAAGGCAGAGGATCTTCAACACCTCTCCGCAAGTTGAACGTCGAATTTGAACAGACGTGGAGCTTGGAGCAACAAAAGTGAAAGAGAGGCCGAGGCACACTTTTGGTGAAGATATCGACAACCTGTAAGTGAGAGGGCACATACTAGGTGTGAATTTTTCCACAACAAGTTCATGAAGAAAATGGTAGTCTAACTCAACATGCTTGGCCCAATTGTGAGAGACGGGGTTGGAGCTCAAGAAAATTGTACTTTTGTTGTCACAGAGGAGAAGACGCTGCTGCGGGAGGGAAATTCGAAGGTCACGAAAGAGATGCCTGAGCCAAAGAAGTTCAGCGGCAGTAAGAGCGAGGGCACGATACTCAGACTCACAACTTGAACGAGAAATAGTAGGTTGTTTCTTGGCACTCCAAGAAACCAATTTGTCGCCAAGGTAAATAGAATAACCTGAGGTAGAGCGACGAATGTCAGGACACCTTGCCTAGTCTGCATTAGAGTAAGCGACTAAAGTACCGGGAGTAGCAGAAGGATGAAAAGTGAGCCAAAATTTAGTGTGCCCTTAACATAGCGAAGAATGCGCTTGATAGCAAGAAAATGGTCTTCAGTCGAGGAGTACAGGAATTGACCGACAGAGTTTACCGCATAAGCAATATCAGGACGCGTGATAGTTCAATACTGAAGAGCACCAACAAGAGATTGGTAAAGAGTGGGATCTGAAAACATAGGACCATCAGAAGACAGGTGCTCAGAAATAACCATGGGAGTGTGAACATGCTTGCTGTCAAGTAACTGAGCTCCCGTGAGAATGTCCCGTACATATTTGAGTTGACTATGAACTAGACCATTGGTGGTGGATGTAGCTTCTAGACCAAGAAAGTAATTGAGAGAACCCAAATCCTTAGTGGCGAACTTAGAATTAAGTTTACGAGTAAAGCTGTCAAGAAGAGACGAGTTGTTACTTGTAATAATGATGTCATCAACATAAAGGAGCAAATAAATAATGTTAGACTTCTTGTGGAAGACAGAGAGTGATGTGTCAGCACGACTGTAATAAAAACCAAGTTGAAGGAGAAATGAGCTGAATAGCTGAAACCAGGCATAAGGAGCCTGTTTGAGGCCATAAAGAGCTTTTTTCAACTGACAGAGATGATTGGGAAAGCGAGGGTCAATATACCCGGGAGGCTGTTCCATATAGACATGTTCAGTAAGATGACCATTAAGAAATACATTCTTGACATCAAATTGGCGGAGAGGCCATTTGTTGGTCATAGCAAGAGAGAGGAAAACACGGACAGTAGTATTTTTGGTAACAGGGCTAAAGGTATCAGTGTAGTCGAGACTAGGTACGTGTGTATAGCCTTTGGTAACAAGGTGGACTTTAAGACGCTCGATAGATCCATCGGGCAAGTATTTGGTCCGAAACACCCATTTGGATCCCACAATGTTGGTGTTGGTAGGTTTAGGAACCAAAATCCAAGTACGATTATTTTGTAGAGCTTGAATTTCTTCATCTATTGCGGTGAGCCAAGCAGGATTCTTAACAGTAGATTTGAATCATTTGGGCTCAGTGGATGCAAGTAGAGCAGAGAGAAGACTAGAGGATCCCAAGAGAGCAAGATTTGCTGGGTGGCAAGGTTTGAAAATACCAGTTTTGGCTTGTGTAAGCATGGGATGAGAAGCCATAGGAGTAGCCGCAACACGAATAGTGATAGGCAGCTCAGTGGTGATACGCTCAAAATGAGGTACCAACTAATTTCCTTACTTAACTTTAAATGTGTCGTCTTAAATAGTAATATGGCAAGTAAGGGTCATTTCCCGCAGAGGATTGTTTCAATTTAATTAATTGCACACTAGAAAGTGAAATTAACAATAATATACTAAAGTGATTAAATGGGGGGATTTGGTTTGTTGAACTAAAGAAATCAATAACTTCAAAATAGTAAAGACTTGAATTTGGAAATAAACAAAGTAGTTTTTAAATCAAAGATGTGAAGATGTGATTGGGGGAATATTTCGTTACCACGAAATGATTTTCATATCAATTATACAATAGATTTTCGTTCTCTAGATTAACAACAATTCGAGAATAATTACAAGTTCAATTATCTCAATCTCTTCTTACATGTTAGTTGAATAAAACAAGCTCTTTACTCAACCCTATTCATTAAACAACCTAGAACAAGCTCTCTAGATTTAATTTAACAAAAGCATTACGACAAAAGAGATGAATTGAATTAAGGGCAAACTCACAAGCTCGGTTTACTTACTTAAGTGTTAATCCACATACAATCAATTGAAAATTCTTCATAATCCATTGAAATGTAATTGCCACTAGGTTTTAGAATAAATAGCGATTACGTACTATAAATCCTAAAATAGCATTCATTGAACAAAACTCAATCATTTAGTTGTACACCTAAACAATCAAGAATAACAAAATAAACATATAAATTAATGGATTAAACACATTAATTAAGAGAACTATAATGCACAAATTAATTAAAAATCATAACTCGGGTTTGAAATTACCCCCAATCACAAATATGTTTAGTTACCCATTAAATACTCAAAAATAACAACCAAATTCTTACAACTCATTAATGGAAAATAAATTAGGGAATAGAAAAACTTATTGATAAATAGAATATCAATGGGTCTTCTTCTCCAAGCTATCCACCATTGCCAAGTTCCAAGATTTCTCCAAAATGCCCAAAAGAAATTAAAGGAAAAGAAAGAAAGAAAAGGAAAGTAAAAGAAAATTGAAAATGAAAGAAACTGGAGGCGGAATGAAGCTGCTGGACGTCCACACCTCTAAAACAGGGGCTGCTCTCCTTTCCACGTCAAAAAGGACTGGAGCCTTTTTAAAAAAAATCAAAACCTAAAGACTAATTGCAACACAAGCCCACAACTTTGGAAAGATAACAAAATGGGTCCCTAGCCCTTTTTAAAATGCCAAAAGCTGCTACCGTGATCTCTGCCCAAAAAAATCAGATTTTTGGCATTCAATTTGTAGCCAAATTTTCAGATATTGCACATTGGTCCTCCAACTTTCAAAAGTGATAATCTTGGTCCCCGAACTTTGGAATCTTTGCGTCTTTGGTTCTTTTTGCTTATTTCTCGCGCAAATTCCTTCTAATCATCATTCAAACTCGGGTTTCACCTACAAAATAAAAATAACTAAATTAAGTAATAAATTGATAATAAAAACTCACAAATATCTAAATTAATGGTCCGAATAAGTGCGAAAACTCGCACTTATCACACCCCCAAACTTAAATCTTTGTTAGTCCTCGAACAAAGCTAAACAAACAAGCATGCAATCACACAAATTAAAACCAAACGATAATACTATAATAACAAACACTCCAAAAGTTAGATAGTTTGCCACTTTGCTTTAGTTCTTACATTATGCTAATAACTTATGAAGTGTTTCCAAAAATGCTACAACAAACTTTAACTTACACCATGCTTGACTCGTGTGTGTGTAGTCATTCCAATTCATCGCAATACACAAGTTGGTGATTTTCCCGACCCTTAATGGTCAAAATTTTCCTTTCTCACTCGTGGGATGCACACTCCCCCAAACTTGATATTTTCACTCTAGCCCATCGTGTCAAAAACTTAAGGTTGCCCTCAAATCACTCTTTTTTTTTTTTCGTTCTTGTTCGGTTGGGTCTAACCGGCAATCTCAACATTTAGTTATGTGATGATTCTCCACTAGATGAGTGTTTCGACATTCAAGCTTATACCAAGTAATTCAAACCCACTAGTTATCTAAGCCCAATCACCAAATACAATTGCACAATTTTTATTTTTTTTAATCAAATCTCATGTTTTACCTCTCTTCATTAAGCTTTCTTTTTGACCCTTGTAGCAAGCTTTAGGTCGATAGCTCCCCGGTTGTTTAGACCAAAGGGTACCGGGTTTCAAGATACCCCAACGGACTTAATAACTCGAGTCAAAAAGGCTACGAAGTGAGGACCAAGATTCAACAAGTGCAAAATTATTCTTTTGAGCACAACAAAACAAAATGGGGCTTAGATCCCTAACATATGGTCATTACTCAGCTTATACTTGTCCAAAAAAAACTCCAAACAATTTTTTTTTTTTTTAACATGCATGGAATCAACACACTTCTAGATAGTATCCTTCACCGGCTCAATCACCCCCAAACTTATCCTTTCATTAGTAGAGTGATTGAAGAATTGATAATAGCATGGTCATTTAAGTTCCCTTAACAAACTGCAAGTGCGACCAACAAGTGCGTACAATGAATCTCATGACCAAAGTGCCCAATAAAGAGTCAATCATGGAATAAGTGGATGAAAATAAATAACACTTAGCATTCATCTCCACAATTCATAAATCAATGCAATGCAACAACTCAAAACACAACTGGCAAAGCTATCAAACTATACAAACAAGTACAAAAGCAAATATTTAACCCGAAATTTGAATTTTGATGCAAAATTTAGCGAGTACAAATATAAATATTTAGCCACATACCATACAAATATAGACATACCACACCCCCAAACTTGAATTGCACATTGTCCTCAATGTAAAAGCAAGAAATATAAAGAGCAAGAGTTTCAAGTACTCCCCTGAGTTGTTTTTTATGGTGATGGCTGTGAGGATGGTTGGGGACCATTGGCGACTATTGATGTTCAATGTTTTGTTGCGACGCTCGAGAATCTGCCATATGGGGACAACAAAAATACTCCAAAAGAAACAAAAAAAATGTTAAAGAAATAAGTAAATAAAGAACAATGGGTTGCCTCCCATCCAGCGCTTCTTTAGAGTCTATAGCTAGACTTTGTCCTTGCTCATTCTTCAATTGGATCCTCCAATCGCATTTCCTCCATGTTTTGAGGCACAAAGGGTTCAAAATATGGCTTTAATCGATGTCCATTCACCTTAAACTCCTTCTCAGTTTGTAGACTTTTGATTTCTACTGCATCATGAGGAAAAACATTAGTAACAACAAAAGGCCCAATCCATCGAGAACGTAATTTACCTGGAAATAACTTAAGGCGTGAATGGAAAAGAAGAACTTTTTGTCCAACAACAAAAGTTTTTCTTGAAATCATCTTATCATGGTATGCCTTTGTCTTTTCCTTGTAAATTCTTGAACTTTCATATGCATCATTTCGAATTTCCTCAAGTTCATTAAGTTGAAGCTTTCTTTGATCACCCGCCACACCTAGGTCCATGTTGCATTGTTTGACTGCCCAAAATACCTTGTGTTCAAGTTCAACCGGGAGGTGACAAGGCTTACCATAAACTAGCCGATAAGGGGACATGCCAATTGGTGTTTTGTATGCTGTCCTATAAGCCCAAAGTGCATCATTGAGGCGAAGACTCCAATCCTTTCTATTGGGATTCACAGTTTTTTCGAGGATGGATTTGACCTCTCGATCTGATACTTTGACTTGCCCACAAGTTTGTGGATGGTAAGGTGTAGACACTTTATGGGTGATGTTGTATCTCTTCAATAAGGCCCAAAAAGAGCGGTTGTAAAAATGAAGTCCCCCATCACTAATAATAGTTCTTGGTGCTCCAAACCTTGCGAAAATGTTAAACTTAACAAAATCTACAACCACTTTAGAATAATTAGTTCGAGTGGCCCTTGCTTCCACCCATTTTGACATATAATCAACAGCAAGTATAATATAAAGATTACCAAAAGATGAAGGAAAAGGTCTCATGAAATCAATGCCCCAAACATCAAAAATCTCAACAAAAAGTATAGGTGTTTGTGGCATTTGATTTCGGGCTCCCAACGAACCAACTCTTTGACATCTATCACAAGATTTGCAAAAGAGGAATGCATCTTTGAATAAGGTGGGCCAAAAGAATCCACTCTCAAGCACCTTAAGAGCCGTCCTCTTTGCTCCAAAATGTCCACCACATGCATAGGAATGACAAAATGTTAGTATTGAATGAAATTCATTTTCAGGCACACACCTTCTTATCAATTGATCAGGACAATGTTTCCACAAGTACGGCTCATCCCACACAAAATACTTCACCATTGCCTTGAGTTTTTGCCTTTGAGCAGTTGTCAAGTCACTTGGAATTTTCTTAGTGACTAAATAATTCACTATATCCGCAAACCAAGGAGATGTATCTGTGACATGAAGCAATTGTTCATCGGGGAAGCTCTCTTGCAATGGAAGAGTTTCCCTCTCGTGGATAAGACGGCTGAGGTGGTCGACCACAAAATTTTCACTACCTTTTTTGTCTTTAATCTCAAGGTCAAACTCTTGTAAGAGGAGTATCCATCTAATGAGTCTTGGTTTTGCCTCTTTCTTGGCAAGCAAGTACTTTAGAGCTGCATGATCAGAAAAGACAGTTACTTTAGTGCCAATAAGATATGAACAAAATTTCTCTAAAGCAAAAATAACTGCTAAAAGCTCTTTCTCAGTAGTAGAATAATTAAGTTGGGCATCATTCAAAGTTCTTGATGCATAATAAATAACATGAGGTGTTTTTCCAACTCGTTGCCCTAAAACTGCTCCCAATGCAAAGTCACTTGCATCGCACATTAACTCAAATGGCCTATTCCAATCTGGTGGTTGAATGATGGGTGCCGATGTCAAGAGTTCCTTCAAACTTTCAAATGCCTTTTTACAATCTTCATCAAAATGAAATGGCACCTCCTTTTGCAATAGCCTGCATAATGGTCTTGCATTCTTTGAAAAATCCTTGATAAATCTTCGATAGAATCCTGCATGTCCAAGAAAAGAACGAATCTCCCTCACACTTGTTGGAGGGAGTAAAGAGCGAATTAAATCAATTTTGGATTTATCAACCTCTATCCCCTTAGATGAAATGACATGACCTAACACTATGCCTTGATCAACCATAAAATGACATTTTTCCCAATTAAGTACTAGGTTAACATCCATACATCTTTTAAGCACAAGTGTGAGATTTTTCAAGCAACTATCAAAAGTATTACCATAAACACTAAAATCATCCATGAATACCTCTATGATGCTTTCAATATAATCAGAGAATATACTTATCATGCATCTTTGAAAGGTTGTGGGAGCATTGCAAAGACCGAATGGCATGCGACGGTAAGCAAATGTGCCAAATGGGCAAGTGAATGTTGTCTTTTCTTGGTCCTCCGGAGCAATCACAATTTGGTTATAACCTGAATAACCATTAAGAAAACAATAGTGAGAATGACCTGCCAATCTTTCTAACATTTGATCAATGAAAGGTAAAGGGAAGTGATCTTTTCGAGTTGCACAATTAAGTTTTCGATAATCAATACAAACCCTCCAACCCGTTTGGACCCGAGTTGGTACGAGCTCATTCTCTTCATTTGTTACCACTGTCACTCCAGACTTTTTTGGAACAACTTGGACCGGGCTTACCCACTTGCTATCTGAGATGGTAAAGATAACACCAACATCTAACAATTTCAAAATTTCTTTCTTCACAACCTCCATCATTGGAGGATTCAAGCGACGTTGTGGTTCTCTTGATGTCTTTGCTCCATCTTCGAGCAATATCCTATGCATGCACATGGAAGGGCTTATCCCCTTGATGTCGGCTATGGTCCAACCAATAGCTATTTTGTGTTCCTTAAGCACACGGATAAGCCTATCTTCTTGAAGTGTTGTGAGATTCTTTGCAAATGATCACCGGTAGTGTTTCACCATCTCCCAAATATACATACTTCAAATGCTCGGGGAGAGGCTTGAGTTCTAAAGTGGGGGCCTGTATCATCGAAGGTAAAAGTTTCTCTTTAGATATTGGAAGAGTAATATAAGAGAGATTATACCTTGGTAGAATACTCGGTAGTGACTCGAGTGATGCTACGGTTTCTACAATATTCTCACACAATTGTAAATTCTTGCTCAACCCGGTGAGATTGTTAACATCAATGCTTCTAATCAAAGTAGTATCCAATGCATCTTCATTTGATAATTCAAAAATATTTTGTACTAATGAATCTATTATATCAATTGAAAAACAAGAGTGCACATCACTGGGATACCTCATTGCTTCAAAGATATTGAAGCGAATAATCTCACCATCAAACTTCATTGTCAAAGTACCATCATATACATCTATCTTTGTACGCGCAGTCCTCATAAATGGCCTTCCCAGGAGCAATGGTGGCGACAAAGATGTTGAATCATCTTGCATGTCAAGAACATAGAAATCTGCTGGAAAAATCAATTGATTTACCTGCACCAAAACATCCTCCAACACACCCTTTGGAAATGCATTAGATCTATCGGCAAGTTGAATAATAACACCAGTTTCTTTAAGTGATCCTAAATTTAAGGAAGCATAAATAGAATATGGCATGACATTAATAGATGCTCCTAAATCTAGCATTGCTCTTTCAAACCTAGTGTTACCAATAATGCAAGGAATAGTAAAACTTCCTGGATCCTTACATTTTGGTGGAAGTTTCCTTTGCAAAACCGCAGAGACATTTTCTCCTACGCTTACCACTTCATTACCTTTTAATTTACGCTTGTTAGTGCACAATTCCTTGAGAAACTTTGCATAACGGGGCACTTGATAAATGGCATCCAAAAGTGGTATGTTCACTTGAACTTTGCGAAAGGTCTCCAATATTTCCTTCTCATGTTCATCCCTTTTGGACTTTGCAAACCTGCCAGGAAATGGAGGGAAGGGAACATTAGTAGGAATAGAACTTTTAGAATTTACCTTAGATCCCGAGGTTGGAGTCGCAAATTCATCTTTCTCAATTGCTAAGTTCTTCTCTTGCGTTGACTCCTCAACGTGATCCTTCATCTTCTTTGGTGCCTCTTCTAAAATCTTCCCACTTCTCAATGTCACGGCACTAGCATTTTCTCTCGGGTTGATTGTTTGAGAAGGGAGTTTTCCCGATCCTTGAGCCTCCATTTTACCCACCGTGTTGGCCAATTGACTCATTTGTGTCTCCAAATTCTTGATTGAGGTCTTTGTCTCTTGTTGGGACATACTTGAACTTGGAGGCGGAGTTTGTTGACGAGGTTGAGAGTACTGTGGTTGCCTTTGTTGATTAAAACCTGGTGGATAATTGAACTGTGGTTGTGGGGCTATGAAATGATTTCCTCCATAACTAAGATTAGGATGATCTCTTAATCCGGGATTATATGTGTTAGAATATGGATCATACCTATTTCTCTGTTGCATTGGAAATCCCCCAATGGCATTTGCTTGCTCTGAGGCTCTTTCTTGTAGTGTCGGGCATGCATCAGTAGGATGTCCCACAATAGAACAAATCCCACACACTTTTGCTTGTTGAATTGTCCCAAGTGCCATTTGTTGTACAAGAGAAGTGAGACCAGCCAATTGTCTTTCAATTTGAGAGGTTGCTCCTATCTCACTTACTTGTTTAACCGGTGCCTCTTCCCTACTACCAAATTGTTGTGAGTTGGCAGCCATGTTGGCTATCAAGTCTCTAGCAACTACTGGTGTTTTATCCATTAAAGCTCCTCCACTAGCTGCATCAATCATACTTCTCTCCATTGGGAGTAATCCTTCGTAGAAGTATTGTAGAAGTAATTGCTCACTAATTTGGTGATTTGGGCAACTAGCACAAAGTCTTTTGAATCTCTCCCAAAATTCATAGAGATTTTCCCCTTGAAATTGTCGAATGCTACATCTCTCTTTCCTGATATTTGTAGCCTTTGAAGCTGGAAAATATCTCTCCAAAAAGTGTTTTTGCATGTCATTCCATGTGGTAATAAGACCGGAAGGCAAATAGTAAAGCCACTCCTTAGCAGTATCTGCAAGAGAGAAAAGAAATGCCCGCAATTTCACTTGCTCTTACGATATACCCGTTGGTTTCATACTTGAGCAAACCACATGAAATTCTTTCAAATGTTTATTGGGATCCTCTCCAGCAAATCCATGAAATGTGGGGAATAGATGAATCATTCCGGACTTTAGTTCAAATCCCACCTCTAATTGAGGATATTGAATGCATAGAGGTTGTTGAACAAAAGTTGGAGCTGCAAGTTCCTTTAATGTTCGATTTGCATCCGCCATCTCGGATTCTATGTGCTCGGACTCACTTGAAGATTCAATGCTCAATTGCCTTAGAAGTTCAGTTGGAGAAATGTCTTCTCCACTTTCCGATGTGTCGACCTCTTTTCTTGATCTTAGGTTGTAGTGTGTAGTAGGCTTTTTGCTCATTCACAACCTAAATAACAAGAAAATGACAAAAATAAGAAAAATAGTAACAAAAAGAAAATATTGCAATTAACAAATTAATAGAACAATCCCCGGCGACACGGCGCCAAAATTGATATGCTCAAAATGAGGTACCAACTAATTTCCTTACTTAACTTTAAATGTGTCGTCTTAAATAGTAATATGGCAAGTAAGGGTCATTTCCCGCAGATGATTGTTTCAATTTAATTAATTGCACACTAGAAAGTGAAATTAACAATAATATACTAAAGTGATTAAATGGGGGGATTTGGTTTGTTGAACTAAAGAAATCAATAACTTCAAAATAGTAAAGACTTGAATTTGGAAATAAATAAAGTAGTTTTTAAATCAAAGATGTGAAGATGTGATTAGGGGAATATTTCGTTACCACGAGAATGATTTTCATATCAATTATACAATAGATTTTCGTTCTCTAGATTAACAACAATTCGAGAATAATTACAAGTTCAATTATCTCAATCTCTTCTTACATATTAGTTGAATAAAACAAGCTCTTTACTCAACCCTATTCATTAAACAACCTAGAACAAGCTCTCTAGATTTAATTTAACAAAAGCATTACGACAAAAGAGATGAATTGAATTAAGGGCAAACTCACAAGCTCGGTTTACTTACTTAAGTGTTAATCCACATACAATCAATTGAAAATTCTTCATAATCCATTGAAATGTAATTGCCACTAGGTTTTAGAATAAATAGCGATTACGTACTATAAATCCTAAAATAGCATTCATTGAACAAAACTCAATCATTTAGTTGTACACCTAAACAATCAAGAATAACAAAATAAACATATAAATTAATGGATTAAACACATTAATTAAGAGAACTATAATGCACAAATTAATTAAAAATCATAACTCGGGTTTGAAATTACCCCCAATCACAAATATGTTTAGTTACCCATTAAATACTCAAAAATAACAACCAAATTCTTACAACTCATTAATGGAAAATAAATTAGGGAATAGAAAAACTTATTGATAAATAGAATATCAATGGGTCTTCTTCTCCAAGCTATCCACCATTGCCAAGTTCCAAGATTTCTCCAAAATGCCCAAAAGAAATTAAAGGAAAAGAAAGAAAGAAAAGGAAAGTAAAAGAAAATTGAAAATGAAAGAAACTGGAGGCGGAATGAAGCTGCTGGATGTCCACACCTCTAAAACAGGGGCTGCTCTCATTTCCACGTCAAAAAGGACTGGAGCCTTTTTAAAAAAAATCAAAACCTAAAGACTAATTGCAACACAAGCCCACAACTTTGGAAAGATAACAAAATGGGTCCCTAGCCCTTTTTAAAATGCCAAAAGCTGCTACCGTGATCTCTGCCCAAAAAAATCAGATTTTTGGCATTCAATTTGTAGCCAAATTTTCAGATATTTCACATTGGTCCTCCAACTTTCAAAAGTGATAATCTTGGTCCCCGAACTTTGGAATCTTTGCGTCTTTGGTTCTTTTTGCTTATTTCTCGCGCAAATTCCTTCTAATCATCATTCAAACTCGGGTTTTCACCTACAAAATAAAAATAACTAAATTAAGTAATAAATTGATAATAAAAACTCACAAATATCTAAATTAATGGTCCGAATAAGTGCGAAAACTCGCACTTATCAAGTGGTGAGCTCAAGAGAAGCAAGGCTTGGATCCAAGGGGTTTGAAGATGGGCTTGCAAGAGAATTATTGGCTTGCAAAGACTCATCCACTGGATCAGTACAAATACCACACGGGTTAGATCCGGATTGTGTAATATGCTGAGAATGGGGCACATGGAAAGAGGGAATCATATCTGTAGGGGAAAGATTGGGTTCTAGAAATTTTGAAAATTGGATGAAGGATATAGGTTGAGCCTGGGAGATATCGAGAAAGGGAAAGTGAGTCCCATCAAATTGAGCATGTCGGGTGATATATAGCCTAGAGGTGATGGGTCAAGACTACGGAACCCTTTGTAAGAGGAGCTGTATCCTAAAAAAATACAAGGAATGCTACGGGGGAAAAATTCGTTAGGCATATAATCACGTAAATAAGGATAAACACGACAACCAAATGGATGAAAATTTTCATAATTTGGAGAGGAACCATATAGAAGCTCAAAAGGGGACTTACCTCCAAGAAGTGGTGTGGGCAAACGGTTGATGAAGTAAGCTGCAGTGCTAAACGCGTCAACCCAGAATCGAGGAGAAGTGTGGGAATGAAAAAGTAGGGCCAAACCGGCCTCAGTCACATGACGGTGTTTTCTCTCTGTGCGACCGTTTTGGGCGAGAGTATATGGACAAGAGAGTTGATGATGAATGCTAGAGGTACGAAGATGAGCTTTAAAGCAATTGCTAGTAAATTCTGCACCACAGTCACTTTGAAATTTTTTGATAAGAGCAGAATGTTGATTTTCCACAAGTTTTTGAAATTGGATGAAGGTATCACAGAAGTCAGATTTTAATTTTAATGGATAAAGTCAAGTGAAGCGAGAATAATCATCAATGAATAAAACATAGTAGGCAAAACCCAAATTTGATTTCACAGGTGAAGGACCCCAAATATCACAATGAATAAGATCTAAAACATTAGATGATCTATGTTCATTACGAGAATAAGATAAACGGTGATTCTTTGCAAGTTGGCATGTATCACATAATTTAGGAGATGGCAATAAAGATGTAAGATAAAGCTGTACTTTTTTTATTTAAAAAAGAGATAACGAAATGATTTACATGTCCAAGGCGAGTGTGCCATAAATCATATGAAGCATGAAGAGATTTATTTTTAAAGATAGAAATAAAAGCGAAATTTTCGCGCTCTAGCACATATACGCCCCCATCTCGTCTACCGGTTGCCACCACCCTTCCCGTTTGGCGATTCTGAACAGTGAAAAAATTATTAGTAAATGTCACGGATAACGAAAAACCATGTGTTAATTTATTAATGGACAAAAGATTTTTAGTGAGGTAAGGGACAACAAAAACATCTAATAGATGAAGATTTGGGGAAGGTGAAATTTTACCCAGTGTGGGTAATGGGTAAGGATACACCATTCCCTACAATTACACAATGGGACCTTACCCATATAGGTGGTGGGCTGGTCTAAAGTAGAGTGGGCTGGAGTCATATGGGCCGAAGCCCCTGTGTCCAAGAACCAATCTGAAGCTTCACTTCTAGAAACAGAGCTTAAAGTGTTGAAAGCTTTTGCAAGTTGTGTCGATGGGTCATGTTGCCGAACATAGCGTTGCCTGCACAGATCAGCATAGTGGCCTTCCAAGCTGCAAATCTGGCACTGTGGTGGACGGCGACCTGAAGTGGGTTGGGCACGGCTCTGTCTATGACCGAAGAACTCATGGCTGGGGCCATTTCCCCTGCCACGTCTGAAGCGAGATGAGCCACCCCCGCGTTGAGAAGAGCCACGATTAATGGTGAACGCTGCAGCTGAAGGCACCGGAGTCTCAAGAGACTTTTGAAAGAGTTCAAAACTCTCAGCCTTGGACACAAGATTTGGGAAGCAGTGAAGGGGTGTTTTTGCCATTTGGGCAATAAAAAAACTGGAGAAATCTAGCCCTAGACCACGAAGAAACCAATGAACTTTATCAGTTCCATCAACAGGGTGTCCAATGGCATGAAGCTGATCCCATAAGGTCTTGAAGGTACGGGCGTAGACAGTGGCTAGACGGGTGCCGCGCTTCATCAGTTGGAGGTTATCTTTAAGACGTATTTCACGGGCTTTGGAGCGGTGGCTGAAGGTAATTTCGAGAGCGGTCTAGACCTCGCGGGATGTAGAGAGGCCGACGGCTTCAGCCTTGGCTTCCTCTGTGAGAGAGGAGAAGAGAAGGCTTAGTAGGCACTGATCAGTGACTTTCCATGCCAGATGTTTGTCATTTGGGGTCTGAGAGGTGGGAGGATCAAATGGAGGTGGCGGCACAAGGGTACCATCCACATGACCTAGCAGGCCTTGACTCTCGAGAAGTGGAAGAAGTTAGCTCTTCCATAAGAGGTAGTTGGAGGATGAGAGTTTGATGGTAACCACGTGAATCATGGTGTTGAAGGGAAGGAGGGTGGAAGAAGAATCAGAGGCCATTGGGGATCGTAGGATGCTAATCCAGAAAGTTCTGATACAATAAGAATGTTTGGAAACCACCACACCTTTGAGTGGTGAGAGTCTTTCATATATATATTGATGTACAGATCGTATAATGGGGTGATTACACATAAATGTTGATTACTAAATATATGGAAGGAATTAGCTAAACAAGCTAATGTAATTGATATAATTGAGGGTCAATGGATGCACATATGGGATGCCTTAGATTAAGGCAGAGGATCCTCAACATCCAAGTTGTGGCACGACATTTACAGTTATTTAAATTTCAGAGGCTTGAAGTTATTATCAACAAAGAAAATGGTGGATGGTCCTCCTCAAATTGATCAAGTTCATGATGTTTGTAAGGGATGACAAATTGGAAAGTATCATAGAGATCTATTTCCTCACAAGTCATCTTGGAGAACCAATCAACCACTTCAGCTTGTACATTCAGATTTGCGTGGACCAATGCCAACTACATCTCTAGGAGGTAGCAAATATTTCATTTCTTTCATTGATGATTACAGTAGAAAAGTTTGGACATATTTTAATTAAAGAAAAATCTCATTGTTTTCAAGCATTCAAGAATTTCAAAGCTGAAGTTGAAAATTTCTATGGCTTTTCCATTAAGAAATTAAGAAATGATCGTGGAACTGAATATCTTTCAAAAGAATTTGAAAAGTTTTGCAGTGATCTTGGTATAAGACGCGAATTGACAGTTCGATATACACCACAGCAAAATGGAGTTTGTGAGAGGAAAATTCGAACAATCATGAAAATGGCAAGAAGTATGCTCAAAAGGAAGAATCTACATCGAGAATTTTGGGCAGAGGCTGTCTCTTGTGCGGAACATTTAATTAATTGGTCACCATCAAAAAGTCTGAAAAAAACTTAACTCCTCATAAAGCCTGGTATGGATCTAAACCAACAGTTGGACTCTTGAAGATTGTTGGCACCCTTGCCTATGCTCATATTCCCAAGTTGGATGATAAAGATGAAAAATGTATTTTCATTGGTTACAGCGAGAGGTCTAAAGCTTATAAATTGTTTAATCCAATAATAAAGAAAATTTTGATCATTTGATACGTGAAGTTTGATGAAAATGGAACTTTTGAAGGATCAAACAAGAACTCATTTACTATTCTTAATGAAGAAGAAAACATTTTCAATGAGAATGATGATAGTTATACATCTTCAAATTCTCCACTGGAAGAAGATTCTGATGAAGACCAGCAAGGTAGAAAAATGAGAAGCATACAAGAACTTTACGATGCAACTGATGCAAATAATCAAGAAAGTGCTATTCTTTTTACATTTTTCACATAAGAAGATCCAATTTCATATGATGTAGCGATAAAAGAAGAAAAATGGAGGCAAGCTATGAAGGAAGAAAATTGAGGTGATTGAAAAGAATGACACATGGGAGCAGGCAAATCTACCACCAAAGAAGAATGCTATTGGAGTAAAATGGGTGTTCAAAATTAAGCTCAATTCAGATGGTTTGATAAATAGTACAATGTATGACTTTTTGCAAAGGGATATGTCCAAAGAAAAGGAGAATACTACAATGAAGTATTTGCCCAGTTTCTAGACCTGACACTATCCGCTTAATCATTTCACTATCTCAAAATAATTGGAAGTTTTTTCAAATGGATGTTAAATATGCATTTTTAAATGGATTTATCCAAGAAGAAATATATGCTAATCAACCACCTGGATTTGTAAAGGAAGGGGAAGAACAAAAGATGGTGGTGAAATTTCAATAATAAAAAATGGAGTTACAAAATGAATAGGAAAACAACGAAATCAGACAGACTAGGGCGCGAATATCTCGCTCTCTTTAAGGAGATTAAAACCATCTGCGGTTGGCAAAGTCTAGAATATGGTGCAACAGAACTTATTTATGACTTGTCTCCTCCAGGATATAGCAGCCCGAATTGGCTCAAACAAACTCTACACAAGTAGTTGAAACACCCTTCTTCGCTCAATAATCTCTCAAATTGAGAATGTAAGGAGAAAAGCTAAATGAATTGTGATAGTTGTGGTTGTGATGAATGTCCAAGGAAAAAATAGGCCACAAAAAATAAAGAGGTGTCGGAAACACATGAACCCTTTCACCTTTCATTTTCCAAACCTCCAACATCTTCACTTTCCTCATTCCCAAAACCTACTAACCTATTAAAAGAAAATATAATGAATGAATTTTACTATTAAAATGCACCAACATTCCCCAACTCATTTTAATATATTGTCTTGGTTGTGATAAAATATGTAGAAGAACTTGGTTGTGATAAAATATATTGTCTTAATTTTTCACCCCCAATATTTTTGGTTTTGAAGTGAAATTTATCTTCGTGAAAAATATCTTTACCTGACTCAAAAATAATATTATTTTCAATATCTAAAAATCTATAAGCTGTACTATTTATTGCATATCCAAGAAAAGCACAAGTGGTAGTTCTAACACCCAATTTTGGTATTTTAGGATTTGTTAGCCTAACAAAAGCTAAACAGCCCCAAACCTTTAAAAATCCCAAGTTTGGCTTATAACTTTTTCAACACATAACATGTAGTTAAAATTGTTTCACCCCTTAAAAATCCCACTCTATTCAATACATAACATGAGTTAAAATTGTTTCACCACAAAGATTTGAAGAAGCGCCTAACTCAATAAGCATGGCATTTGTCAAATCAATCAAAATTCTATTTTTTTTTTCTTTCAGCTACATCATTAGATGCAGGTAAGTATGGTGGAGTAGTCTCATGAATTATTCCCAAAGATTGAACGAAATAATTTAAAGCAATAAAATCATATCTTGGCCTCTATCGCTTCTAAATCTTTTTATTTTTCTACCGAATTGATTTTCAACTTCTTCGAGGAAAACTTCGAATTTATCAAAAGCATCACTTTTATTTTTCAATAAATAAATATAAGTATATTTTGAAAAATCATCAATAAAAGTAATAAAATATATGTTTCCTCCACGAGTTAAAATTCCTTCAAATTCGTAAAGATCGGTATGAGTTAATTCTAACAATTCGGTATTTCTTTCAAGACTTATACGAGGTTTCATTGTAATTTTTGCTTGACTACAAATTCCACATTTTTTGAAATCATTTTTCAGCCATGGGATTAATCCTAAACTTCTCATGATTCCCACATATCTACTATTTATATGACATAAATGATGGTTCACAGAAGAAAGCATGTAAACAAAAGTAGATTTTGTCTTATTACTTTCAATATTCAATTTGAACATTCCATCACAAGCATAATCTTTACCCACAAATAAACCCTTTTTGGTAATCACATATTGATTAGATTCCATAGTCTGTTTAAAGCCAGCCTTATTAAGAAGAAAACTTGACATCAAAGTCTTCCTCATTGACGATGCATGTAAAACATCTTTCAAAGTTAGCACACGTCCTAATGTTAATTTCAGTTCAACCTTACCACTCCCAACAATCTTGGTTTTGCTAGAATCACCAAGCATGATGGTTTTCTCTTCCTCAAAGTGTAATTCTTGAACCAATTTTTTATCATAGCAGACATGCTTATTGGCACCAGAATCTGCCTATCACCCTTCAACATATTGTACCATGTATTAGTCTGTAATCAATGCCACAAGTGGCTCTTCGGTTACATTAGCCTGAGAAAAAGACTGTTGTTTTCGAAATCTACAATTTCGAGCAATATGCCCACATTCGCCACAACAAAACATGCATTATAAATTTGAGTTTCAGAAGGAGGGCATTAGTTCTTATTTTTCTAGTTCGGGTTTCCCCGACTGTGAGGTTTACCATAAATTTTCATAGTTTTCTTTCTTGGCTTCAGCTGACTATTTCTGGAATATTGATTATTGGGCAAGTGATTACTTGGGGTAATTAAATTTACCTTTATGCCAGAATGTCCATTGCTTTCTTGTGCCATCAGTGCATCGTGGCCTCTACCATCCTTCTGTACTCGGATGCAAGTGATCAAGGTCCCCAAAGACGTCTCTTTCTCCCCATGATGGTGTTTGTTTGGATTCTTTTCAGCGATGATGTAGGAGACTTTGAGAAGACTGAGGTAAAATAGGACTTTGCTCTTCCACTACTTAAAATGAGCTCCCTTAAAACGAAAGGGCTTGTTGAGATCTCCTACGTTGTCAATAGGATTCTCAGGTGCTAACTCCATTTACCTGATTCTTCTTAAAATTGTTGGTGAAATTTCACTAACAAAAAATTGAGTTACAAAATGAATAGGAATATAACGAAATTGAATGGAGTGAGGCGTGGATATGTCGTTCTCTTTAAGGAAATGTAAGCCCTCCGCGGTTAGAAAATCCTAAAATACGGTGCAGCAAAAATTCTCTATGACTTGTCCTCTCCAGGATACAGCAGCCCAACTCTTCGTCGTATGACTCAAACAAACTCTATACAAGTAGTTGAGCTCAAAACTCCACTAAAAGAAGCACCCTTCTTTGCACAATAATCTTTCAAGGAAAATGAGTGAGAATGTAAGGAGAAAAGCTAAAAGAATCGTGATTGTTGTGGTTGCTATGAATGACCTAGGAATGATCCTATTTATAGGTAAAAATAGGCCACCCAAAGCTCCATATGATGTGTCATAAACACATGAATCATTTTACCTTTCATTTTCCAAACCTCCAACCTCTTCACTTTCCTAACTCTCAAAACCTACAAACCTATTAAAAGAAACCATTATGAATGAATTTTAATATTAAAAATGCACCAACAAAAGGTTTACAAGTTAAAAAGGCTTTATACGGTTTAAAGCAGTCTCCAAGAGCGTGGTATAGTTGGATCAATGCATTTTTTGAGAAGAATAGTTTTCAAATGAGTCTTCATGAACACACTTTATACCTTAAAAATGGCCACCAGGAGTTTTATTATTGTAAGTCTTTATGTTGATGGTCTTGTCTTTACCAAAAATAATTTGGCTATGTCGGATGAATTTAGAACTTTGATGATGAAAGAAATTGATATGACTTACCTTGGAAAACTACATCTTTTTTGGGCATTGAAGTATATCAATGAGAAAGAGGAATTTTTATCACTCAAGAACGCTATGCTAGAGAAATTTTGATGAAACTTAAGATGGAACATGCAAAGACTGTGTCAACTCCATACCATTTGGGACATAAATTACAAAAAGAATGGAAAGGAAAGGAACACTAGCCAATGCTACCATGTTTAGAAGTTTAGTGGGAAATTTAATGTACCTTACAGCTACAAGGTTCGACATAACATTTTTCGTTAGCTTGATAAGCACATTCATAGAAAAGCCCTCCTAAAACCATTGGGACTCTGCAAAAAGAATCTTGAGATATGTAAAGGGTACACTAGATTAGGGCATCTTTTATCAAGCAAATGTTCCCATTGATCTTTTGAGATATACTAATAGTGATCTTGCAGGGAGTATTGATGACAGTAAAAGTACTTTGGGCTATGCTTTTAGCATTGGAAGTGGAGTGGTTTGTTGGGGTTCAGAAACAACCGATTATTGCTCTATCAACAACAGAAGCTGAATTTATTGCTGCATCTTTTGCTGGATGTAAAACTATATGGGTCTCAGTTCCTCTGGTTTTTAGTATCTCGTTTATGTTCAGTTTTCTCGCTTCTATGGTTTATGATTTCTATTGATTTCTCCATGTTATGATTATGTTAGAACACTGGGGTAGTAATATTTCTGTATATGTTAATGTATGCTGGGATATTGGACTCTGTCATTGACTAATAGGAATGTTGAATTCAGTTATCCTCATATTGGTGTCTCCATTATGCTATAATTTTCCCAACATCTGGTATCAGAGCTTAGGCTGTAGGTCTAGGCCTTGTTGTCCTTCCGAAAATTAAGGTTGATTGTTTTTTGGGCATTCTAGGGTTTTGATTCGATACTGATTATTGTGAATTTGTGTTGTGCATGTTATTGACCGACTGGTGACTGGTGATTCTGCAAACTTGGACTACCTGAGGACTTGGTGGTATATTTATTGTTTTTCAAACAGTTGGTTGGTAAGATTATTTCAAACTCCTCGATAGGTTAAGTTTGGTACTTTTACCATTTTATGCTGGCACGTTTATCTGCATTATATACATGTGCATTGCCTAAGTTTGAATCACACCGACATACACATCACATCGAAGTTTAAGTGATCGAATTGATTCGGTGTTGTGTTTCATTTCTGGACATTGTTTTTTAACTCTGCATTCATATTGTGTATTGATCATCTGGAAAAGATTTTTTCAAAACCTTTTATGTTCTGTCCATGAGTACGAGTCACCCTTTTACAGAATCTAGTATGGGTTCGAGAGTCGAATTATCGCAATTCGATGGAAATGGGGACTACTCAATTTGGAAACAGAAAATGAGGGCCATTTTGGTCCAACAGAGAGTTGCTAAAGCTCTCGATGATCTTTTGACTTTTTCTGACGAGTTAAAAGCTAAACCTGATGAAATAGAATAAATGAATGAAATTGCATATAGTTCCATAATCTTACATTTATCTGATAACATTGTTAGACAAGTTGATCATGCTAAAGATGCTGGACGTTATGGACTGCCTTAGATGCCTTATTCTTGACTAAGACTTTGCCTAACAAGATTTATCTGTTAGAAAAATTGTTTAGTTTTAAGATGGATCTAGGGAGGATGAGAGGGGAATTTGAGCGATTATAGCATAATTGTGAAGAGTTTGGCTCATAATGATAAGAAGTTCAATGACGAGGATTTAGCGGTCATTTTGTTAAATTCATTGCCCGAATCATATAAAGAAATCAGAAACGCAATTAAATATGGCAGGGATACTCTTACGCAGGCTATTGTGATAGATACATTAAAATCGAGGGAACTTGAATTGAAAAGAGATAACAGAACAAATGTGAGAGAAGAAAGCTTGTTTGTTAGGGGAAGAACCGAAAAGAAAGAATTTAACTTCCATAACAAGAAGGGAAGGGGAAAGTCTAAAATGAGATCGAAATCAAAAGACAAAAGTGGTAAAAATGTTATAACTGTGGAAAGTTAGGACATTTTAAGAAAGATTGTTTTGACTGGTAGAAGAAACAAAGAGAATTGAATAACACTGATCAAAACAATGATGCCGTTGTTTCTGAATTTGATAGTCTACATGTCCTGAATGTGTCTGAGGGGGAATTTGATAACAATTGGATCCTAGACACGGGGTGCACTTTTCACATGTGCCCTGAAAGGTCTTGGTTCTATAACTATAGAAAGGTTGAGCCTAGGAAGGTCTACATAGAAGATAACAATTCTCAGAATGTGGTTGGAGTTGGTGACATAGCCATCAGGATGTACGATGGGGTTGTCAGGCAACTCAGGGAGGTTAGGTATGTCCCTAATTTAAAGAGGAACCTCATTTCCTTAGGTACTCTTGAAGATGGGGATATACTTTTAAATTCGGGAATAACGTTCTGAAAATCTGTAAGGGATCTCTGATAATTATGAAAGGACCCAAGGGGAATGGGCTGTACTATCTAGAGGGCAAAACTGAAACAACACCTTATTCAAGTCTTCTTACTGTCAGTAAAGACAAAATCGAATTTTGGCATAACAGAGTGGGTTACATTGGGTTTAAGGGGCTAAAATCTTTAAGTAATCAAAAATTACTTGGAAAAGATGATATTGAATCAATGGACTTCTGTGAAACTTGTGTTTTGGGTAAGTCACATAAGGTGAGCTTTGAATCTAACTCTCATAGGACCAACAGTCCATTGGACTATATTCATGCTGATCTATTGGGTCCTGAGAAGCATTCCACATTCGGTGGAAGTAAGTACTTCTTGTCCTTAGTGGATGAATACTCAAGAAAAGTTTGGATTTATCCTCTAAAGGCTAAGTCGGAAACTTTTGGGAAATTCAGAATTTGGCTTAAGTCTGTTGAGGATCAGTTAGATAAGAAACTTAAAACATTAAGAACTGATAATGGGTTTGAATTCTGCAATTTCGAATTTGACAATTTCTGTAAGCAGAAAGGGATAACAAGATACAGAACAGTTAAATATACACCTGAACAAAATGGGGTAGCTGAGATAATGAATAGGACCATAATGAACAAAGTTAGGTGTATGTTGATTAGCTCTGGCCTTGCCAAAGGGTTTTGGACTGAGGCTGCAAGTACTGCAGCTTATCTGATTAATAGGTAATCGTCCAGCAGTATAGGGTTTAAGACCCCATAGGAGTTGTGGACGGGGGAGCTTCCAAATCTGGAACACTTGAGAGTGTTTGGTTGTGCGGCATATGCACATTAATCTGAAGGGAAACTTGAGCCGAGGGCGGTCAAGTGTATGATGTTAGGGTATCCCGAGGGTGTGAAGGGCTATAGGTTATGGGTTTTAGGGGTTCAAGGCATTAAGATTATTAACAGCAGGAATGTAGTCTTTAATGAATCTGAAATGCCATGTCTAAAACAGAAAACTGATGAAGCAAACAAATCTGAAACTGAGAGGAGTGTTCAGACTGAGGTGAAGCTTACTAAGCTTGATTCACCTACACCTGGGAATGACGGTAATGACCCTACACATCAAGAACCTGAAACTGAAACTGAACCTGAAGAGGTGACTGAACTTCAAGATAACACTGAACCAGTTGAAGTTGAACATTTTAATGATCAGCCACCTAATCAAGATTATCAACTCACTAGGGATAGGGCGAGACGGCAGATTAGGCCAAACCCTAGGTACGAATCCCTAAGTTTGACTGAGTTTGCATTAGTTTCAGGTGAAGCCCTTGAACAGATAGAACCTGCTAATTATGAAGAAGCTATTAATGGAAATTATTCTGAAAACTGGATAAAAGCCATGCAGGAAGAAATGAAATCTTTGAGTGATAACAAAACTTGGAAACTTGTTAAGAAACCAAAAGATCAGAAATTAGTTCCATGTAAGTGGATCTACAAGTTAAAAGAAGGTTTAAGCCCTAATGATTCTTTGAGGTATAAGGCGAGA
The DNA here is from genome assembly GCA_035079005.1 of Fraxinus americana. Taxonomy (NCBI): domain Eukaryota; kingdom Viridiplantae; phylum Streptophyta; class Magnoliopsida; order Lamiales; family Oleaceae; genus Fraxinus; species Fraxinus americana. The sequence continues at coordinate 11,959,389 of CM068728.1, read as the reverse complement.
TTAGTGGCTAAAGGTTATACTCAAAGAGAGGGTGTGGACTATAATGAGATATTCTCACCCGTGGTTAAGTACAAGATGATCAGACTGATGTTGGCTCTTGTTGTTCAATTCAATTGGGAACTTGAACAACTCGATGTAAAAACTGCTTTTTTACATGGAGAGTTGGAAGAGGATATCTTCATGAGCCAACCACAAGGGTTTGTAGCTAGAGGTAAGTCTGATTATGTGTGCAAGTTAGAGAAATCTATGTACGGGCTGAAACAGAGCCCAAGACAATGGTATAAGAGGTTTGATACTTATGTACTGAAGATAGGGTTTAAAAAAAGTGAATTTGATGCTTGCTTGTATTTTAATGACATAAAGAGCGGTTGTGAAGTCTACTTGTTGCTTTATGTCGATGATATGCTTTTAGCTGGACCTAGCAAGTCTCAAATTAATGAACTTAAAGATCTTTTAAAATCGGGATTTGACATGAAGGATTTAGGGAATGCTAGAAAAATTCTAGGGATGGTGATAACAAGGGATAGGGCTAAGAATAGGTTAACAATTTCACAAGAAGCGTACTTGAACAAAGTTGTAACAAAATTTGGAATGAAAGATAGTAAAATTGTTAATATGCCTTTTGCTAGCCATATGAATTTTTCAAATCCGAATTTGAATTGAAAGAGATGGAAAATAATCCGTATGCTAATGCCATAGGTTTTGTCATGTTTTCTATGATTACTACCAGACCTGATCTTGCATTTTCCATCAGTCTTCTAAGTAGATTTATGTCCAACCCTGGTAAGCCGCATTGGGCGGGTATGAAATGGTTATTAAGGTATTTGGTTGGGACTTTAAATCTAGGCTTAGTGTATGAGAAAAGATCTGAGGAGTTGACTCTTAAGGGCTATGTTGATTCGGACTTTGCTGGTGATAGAGATAGTAAAAAATCAACTACAGCTTACTTCTTTATCCTAGGTGATAATTGCATAACTTGGAAATCTCAGCTGCAATCCTTATTGACTCTATCTAGTACTGAAGCTAAATACGTTTCCATAATCGAGGCGGTTAAGGAATGTATGTGGTTAAAGGGAATCTTAAAAGAATTGAACTTCATGCATGATACACCTATTATGTTTACGGATAGTCAGAGTGCGTTGTCACTTAGTAAGAACCCTGTTTATCATAAGAGATCCAAACATATAGAGGTAAAAGTATCATTTTATACGTGAGAAGCTTTCTCAAGGTGAAGTCAAACTTGTTAAGATTCACACTGATAGGAATCCTTCTGACGTGGGAACTAAAATTCTACCTGTAGGAATATTTAAATTATGCTTATTTTTGCTGCATATTGATACTGGTTAATTTTTCTTGCAGGTAGTGGGCGATGATGATGAACAGTCCTTCCATGTACAATTTCGCAATCGAGAGAGTGAGTGTGTTACGAGAACAAAGGTGAAGTTTGTGGGCTTATTGGGCTCTCTAAGTGGTTCTCTTTAACACTTTGTTGGGCCGGCTTCTATTTGGACCATTGGATTGAGATCAATGGCTGGGATTTGATCTTGCTTAGATATTTTTCTTGGTTGACTCTTATTCACGTGGGATCTCTACTTGGATACACTTCTTCCTTCTCTCGTCTCTCTAGTCTACCTTTTCTCTCTGCCTCTACAGATTTGATGCTGGTTCTTCACCTTTCTTCCCTTTGCCTAGAAATCGACCTTTAGCCCATTGATTGATGAAACTCCTTTGTGTTCCTAGGCCTGAAACAGTGGATAAGAGGTTGGGTTTCTCTGTGGTTTCGTTAGGTCAGATTTGGGCGTATTCTTGGCGGTTATTGGTAGACCGTTTTGGTCGATGATCCTAGCAAAGTGTAGAGGGATTCAACTGGTTCTTACACTCTCTCTGGATGGCGGTTTGCTTAGCATGGGAGGTTGTTCCTGAGCCTAACGTTTTAACCGAAATAGCATGAAGAACTGGGTATCAACTGTGAGCTCCGACCGGTAGAAAGGGAAGGATTACTCTTGCTTTTAATGTCTCAGTTCCTCTGGTTTTTAGTATCTCGTTTATGTTCAGTTTTCTCGCTTCTATGGTTTATGATTTCTATTGATTTCTCCATGTTATGATTATGTTAGAACACTGGGGTAATAATATTTTTGTATATGTTAATGTATGCTGGGATATTGGACTCTGTCATTGACTAATAGGAATGTTGAATTCAGTTATCCTCATATTGGTGTCTCCATTATGGTGTAATTTTCCTAACAAAACTTTCTCAGATTATGTATTTAGCTTTCGTGCCTTCAAAGACATATGCTATAAAATCAGCTTTAAATGAAAATCGAAAATCGAGTGTTCAGCCGCAACAAGATTGCTATTTATGTAATACATTGTTGTGTCCAACAATGCATTTAATAAATCTAAAACATGTTCAGATATTTTATGAATAGAATCCATTTTGAATTCAAGACTTGATGCACAAAATGAAGGTCTCAATTGGAAACTTCTTCCATCATTTTTCCCTATGGCGAAAGCTCCAAATGACATACTCATACTCTTTGTTAAATGCTAATTTATATACTTAATTAACATAATCAGACATTTCAAAATTATTTGCAGTACTGAGTAATCTTTGACCAGCAGCAGTAAATACAGACCAAACGACCAAATAGATACTCCGAATTATGTTACAAAAATAAGTAACTATAAAATGACTTTACACTGATTGACTCCAATCCTTCTCCAATCATTGATATTAGGACCGAATCAACTATTTGAACTTCACACTTAAGTCCATGAACTTTGGATTAAGTCCATTTTAACCTATTTTTCACTCATTTTGTCTAATTACATCGTTTTTCATTGAATTGCACCTAACAAAAGAAATATATACAAAGTTAAGCTCCAATTCATCCAAAATAACAATAAATGATATATTTTAATGACTCAAATAAGTGTATAAAATACACTTATCACGTTTGCATGACATGTAGCCCATGCGAATGAATAGGCTAATTTAGCTCCTCCCCCTTTTCATTGTTAATTATTTATCCAATTCTCCCTACCTATATAATTGTTGAGTAATATATAACAATCCCTCATTTGTTCGGAATTATATTAATCACAAATTCAAAATATCAACATTTATGCATAAAGTTTAAATATCTTTCGATTTGAATCTAATCACACTATAACTCCCACAAAGAATCATCAGAATTTCAGGTAGCATGATAGCTTTGAAACAGTTATTCATTGTGTGATACTAGTGAAAACATACACACACATGTCATGTGTCTCACAAGTTCCTCAAACTCACTTAACACTATTATGACCATGCGTTTATCCTAATTCATAAACTTTTAAAAGAGAAACTCCAACTTTTGATTGAGGCAGGACCACATCAAAATTTATATATGTGAAGTTCTCTCATTATCTTTGACTATCACAAAAAATAAATATTGAAGAAACATCCTTTATACCCAAAAGAGTTTCATAAAGAAGATCCCTAAACCACTCAACTTCTTTTTCAGTTTCGGCCAATGCTATAAGCTTGACTCCATTTCATCACTAAAATAGCTTCTTTCTCAAGTGCTTCCCAAATCTTTAACCAAAATGGTGTTGGTGTAGAGATAGTATAATTGACCGGATAGTGAATTTAGAATATGACCTCAAAAAATCAATTCATCCTTTTGTCTTTTCTTTTGCTCGACTCGTACTTCTTTGGAATCTTCATCTAATGGTTCAAAAATCTGTACCAAACTTGGAACAAGAACATAGAAGATCTTTAATGTTGTAAAAAAGAACTTGAGTTTATCTTGTCATCAACTAAAATTTGTTTCATCGAACCTATCCAAACGAAGCAAGTCTTGGTTAATCAACTTGATGGTTGTCAAAGTTGTTTCCATCTCCATTGTAGTGCAAATATCGTTTGAGATTGTTAAAAAATAATGATAATTACAAGAATGAGAGATACTTAAAAGAAAAAAAAAAAGAACAATGTTCTTGAATACGTGATCGTTGTTCTCAAACTTAACCCCCCCCCCCCCCCCCCCCCAAGGATTTTTTAGACTGCTTAAAGAGATTCGATAGCAAATGATTTGTAGGATAAAAGAAGCCTTGTTAAAAGAAAAATACTTAAGTACTTATGATTTCTTCCTTGATGAATACAAGTAAGGTTTGAATATGTATAGAATATGGAAAAATTGCACTCAAATGTGGTTTTGATTTTTCATTGTTAGTAATTGAAAACTATAACTTATTTATAGTTTTCAATTCATCATCCACGAATTGGTGCCAATCTTTCATGAAAAGTTGTATTTTCATAAACAAAACCAAGAAAATATCAAAATTGAAAATTGACCTAACAATTAGTTTTTGATAACCACACGAACACATGACTAGTTATAGGCCATGCATTTGTATGGTATAAACCAAAAATCTCACATCGATTTTTTATTTTCAATATTAATTATTTGTCACCAATATAATTGTTGAACAATATATAACAATTATAAGAATGTTATCAACGACTTCTCAGCATTTCGCAACACAGAAGAAGCTCAAAAGTCATCTGGTTATTAATTGAATTGTGTTACATCAACATTAAAGTGTTGTTTGTACTTTGTTTACGTAGTTTTTGGGCCTTCATTTCACTGCAAAAATGGATGGAGAGTTTTCTATATTCAAAAGCCACCCATTCGAGTACATGATTTAAACTAGAAGATCATGGGATTTCACAAACCTACTCACCTGTTGAAATTCAGGAGATATCGGCGGAATTGGAGATGAAGAAATATGCAGAAGGCAAATTATGGAAAAAATATTATTGTTGGTGTCCTGAACACTAGTTAGTACAAGTCTGAAAAACGAAATGGTTGTTTTCCTCCCTAATAAAACCATTTTTTGCTATGATTATTTCTAGATTGTGAAAATATTATTCATTTGGACTACCTACTTCAATGTGCAAGTCTTAAATCACTGAATAGGTCTTGAAATAATTACGTTTTGTATTCTAATTTTCACGTAATTATTATTTCTTTGCTATAAAAGTGCACACAAATGCACTGAAGTTGTTTACTTGTTAGGTTTACAGGTTTGAAAATATTGATATCAAGCTCTAAAGACTCTTAAGTGTATGTTTGACAAGCACTAAAGAATGTATTAGATGTTAAACACAAAATAATAAATAAGTGTAATAGAGAAATGAACACAAGTATTTAATGTGATTCGACAATGTGCTTATGTCTATAAGGAGCGAAGCTTAGATTTTTATTCAGTATGGATAATAGGGATACATCATCACCATTTATATTAACCCCAGCCCAAGCTCATACAAGACATTAGAGCTCATACAAAAAAATACACATGTACTATACAGCAAGGGCATTACCTACCTATTCAGCATCCCTTGCAAACAAATGGTGAATTGTTGATCAAAATGGCTGATGCCATAGCTCTGCTCCGTTTCGTCGGTGTGCTCCACTCTATAAACCTATATTCCACTCTATATGAACCATATATACAACAATCTCCACCTTGGCGAATGTTTACCCCTTACAAAAAAAAACTGAAGCAATCATAACTTCGGAAAAACATACCATCTGGGACTAATAGGTTGAGACACATCCTCTCTAATATTTAGAGATGTTAATCAAGTTTCAGCAATGCTTGAACATATCTATTGTGATTGGCTTTATCAACATGTCTGTTGTGTTCTCCGATGTTATATACCTTCTTTAGAAATAATTCTCTTGAAATAATTAACTCCATTACTTGTGAAATCTCACATCAATGTACTTAATTTTTGCAAGATAAATTGATTATTTGCTAAGAAGATGGCTCTCTAACTATCACAATAGAGCTTTATTCCATCTTGCTTGATCCTAAATTCCTTGACAAGCCCTCTCAACTAAAATAATTCTTTGACTGACTCAGTTGCTGCCATGTACTCTGCTTCAGTTGTGGATAATGCCACAAGTGACTGCAGCATTGATATACAACATATAGGCCCTCCTACAAGTGTAAAAACATAACTTGTATGGGACCTTCTGTTATCCAAGTCACCTACATAATCTGTATCTACGTATACTTGAACTAAAACATCATTATATTGTCTATCAAATATGATCCCACACCCCATTGTACCTCTCAAATACCTGAAAATCCGCTTTACAGCTCTCCAATGCTCTCTGCTGCGATTAGCCATATACTTGCTCACCACGCTGACTGTATGTGCTAAATCTGGTCTGGTACACACTATTGCATACATCAAACATCCCACTGAGCGGCATAAGGCACCTTTGACATCTCTGTAATTTCTTCTTCATTCTTAGGGCACTGATTATTAAACAATCTGAAGTGATTATCCAATGGTATACCCACTGGTTTTGTATCGAACATTCTAAACATCTCCAACACTTTCTTCAAATAATTTTTCTGAGACACCCATAATATTTTGGCCTTCCTACCTCTGTTGATCTCTATATCAAGAATTTTCTTAACCAGTCCCAAGTCTTTCATGGCAAACCTACTGCTCAACAAAGACTTCAATATGTCTACCTCATTCATGTTCTTAGCAATAATTAACATGGCATCCACATACAACATCAAGGAAATATATGAATCATCCTCAAGAAATCTGTTATAAAGATAACAATCATACTCATAGAGACTGTAGCCAATTTGAATCGTGTGGGAGTCGAACTTCTTGTACCACTGCTGTGGAGACTGCTTAAGCATATATAAAGACTTCATCAGTTTACACACAAGATTTTCTATTCCTAGTTCCAAGAATCCCTCTGGCTGCTCCATGAAAATCTGCCCATCTAAATCACCATAAAAAAGAGCGATCTTTATGTCCAGTCGTTCTAACTCTAAATCAAAATTGGCCACCATTGCTAAGACAATTCTGATGGAAGTGTGTCTGACGACCAGAGAAAAAATCTCATCATAACCTACTAATTTCCTCTGTTGGTATCCCCTAGCTACTAACTGAGCCTTGTATTTTTCTCATTCCTTTTCTGACATTGCTTCTTTCTTCCTGTACACCCACTTACACCCTATCGATTTCTTCCCCTCGGAAGCTCCACCAGATTCCAAGCTTCATTTTTACGCAATGACTCAATTTTCTTCATCATAGCCTCTATCCTTTACTTTTCTCCTAACTACCAATGACATCCTGAGTGCAGAAGAAACTAAATCCTCGAATCCATACTTTACCCATGGCCGGATAGTGCAATCTAGTCTATCCGTGACAATGTTATAATAATGTTCCTCTTCTAAGATAGAATTGTTCACTCCCTGCGCATTAATCTCCATGTCAACATTGTCTAGCTCTACCTGCACTACTTAACTCTTGTTGCTGCCCTTGCCTGAACTGGGCTTCTCTTCATTTGAAGGCGCTTTAAGCATAAATGCTTTATCAAAAAATGTATCCCTACTGATCACCATCTTCTTTACCTCTAGATCCCAGAACTTGTACCCTTTTACACCTTACACATAGCCTAGAAAAATACACTTCTTTGATTTCGAATCAAGCTTAGATCTCTGATCACTATGTGTCCAAACTTCCTCTACAACTTTCTCATCTAGCCCTACTTATAGTGATCTGTTTATGACATAACATGCCATGTTCATAGCTTCTGCCCAAAAACTCTTCGTAAGCCTTGCATTCAACCTCAAACATCTTGCCCATTCTGCAATTATTCTGTTCATCCTCTTTGTTATACCATTTTACTGCGGTGTCTTACAAATTGTATAGTGCTGCTGAATATCATGTTCCTCACATAATTTCAGAAGTTGTGAATCCTTTTACTCTCTACCATTGTCTTTCCTTAGATACTTAATTTTTCTGCATGTCTGGTTCTCTACTTTTGCTTTTCACAATCTGAACTTGGTAAAGGTTTCATCCTTGTGCTTCATGAAATATAGACAAACTTTTATAGTGAAGTCATCAATGAAAATCATGAAATACTGAGATCCATATTTAGATAACTCCCATACTAGTCCCCAAATATCAGAATGCACATAATCAAGAATGCCCTTCGTATAGTGCTTTCTTATCTGGAACTGTACTTTGGACTATTTTCAAGTGCACAAAACTTGTAGAAATCTAGCTTGCATGATTTTATTCTCTTTAACAAATTCCTCTTGTGAATCTCAATCATACCATGCTCTCCTATATGCTCCAATCGCATGTGCCATAGGAGAGTGTCATCTGACTTAAATTCTTCTGTAGCAACTCCACCTACAACTGTATTCCCCAGTAGTTTGTAGATATTTCATACCAAATTCTGACCTTCCATCACAATTATAGCCCATTTCTTCACTATCAAAGCCCCACTTTCCAACTTATAAGAATAGCCACATGCGTCTAAAGTGCCTAAGGAAATTAGCTTCTTTCTCAACTCTAGTACTTGCATAACATCTTTCAAAGTCCTCGCCATACCATCAAACATTTTAAATTTTATAGACCACATTCCAATGACCTTACATGATGCATCATTACTCATTAAAATAGATCCAAAATTACCTAAACGATATGAATCAAACCAATCCCGATGAAGACACATGATATGAACAGGTTGAATCAAGTACCTAAGAATCATGTGATTTATCAGAATTACCTGCAGAGACTGATAGCATGTCTCCATCTCTAGAATCTAAGTCTTCTTCTGCAACACTAGCCAAGTTTGAGAACATATCACATTTCCTTTCATCACCCTACTTCTTGTTTGGATAGTCCTTTTTAAAGTGATCCATCTGATGGCACTTGATGTTTTTCTTATTTTGATTTTTGAATTTCGATCTCGTATTCCCTTTGTAAAAACCACACATATCCTTCTTTCTTCCAGGACCCTTGTAGCCTTTCACGATCAACCCTTCACCCTTTGAACTTTTGTTAGTACACAGTTTCTGCTGTTGTAGGCCGATAAGGTTGATGTGAATTTCTCCAATTCGATAGTCTCTTTACCCCACGTTAACATGGTCACTAGGTGGTCATATGAGGGAAAAAGAGAACACAACAATGTCATTGACTTGTCTTCATCATCGAACTTGATTTCAAGTCACAACACATCTCTGACAAGTTGATTAAACACATTTGTGTGTTGAATAAAATCTGTACCCTCTAAAATTTTGATCTAGTACAATCGTTACTTCAGATGTAGCTTGTTCGTGAGAGACTTCGACATATAATGACTCTCCAATTTTAGCCAAACATTTGCCGAAAACTCAATGTCCATGACATGATACATGATCTCGCCAAACAGAGATGAATTGTACCTACTGTTTGCGCCTCGAGATCTTCCCAATCGGCATCTGACATACTCCATGGCTTCTTCCCAGATAGCGCATTCACCATCCATTGCTATAATCTTCGCTGCCATATTCTAGAATTCTCAATTCCATCAAATTTCATCACATCGAATTTTGCAATCGAAGAATTTGCCAAGTAGACCTGGTACTCTAGTACCAGTTGTCAGGTGTTAAACACAAAATAATAGAGATGTAAAATCAACACAAATATTTAATGTGGTTTGACGATATGCCGACGTCCACAAGGAACGAAGTTGAGATTTTTATTCAATATGAATAATAGGACTATTCATCAGTATTTAACACAAGTATTTTGCAATCGTTCCGCTCCGACATCGACTATTTCGATCCAGTAAACCAATGGTCTACTCTATATGAGTCACATATACAATAAAATGTGAGATTTTATTTTCATGTTTGGTTCTTGACAGCATTTATAATTCTATGGGTGAAAGTAGATTTTAATATTACATTTTCATTGAGCAGCAATATGGCCAAAATCAAAATTTTAGTGGTGATGGAAAGGAACACGTTCTGACTTCATGGAAACGAATCTTCCAATTAGGAATACCTCTTAACTCATCACATTGCAATGGGTAACATTAATTTTTATTTTCTTTGACATGTATTTAGTCAGGATGAACAGAATATCACAATGTTAAATCAATCTTCTGTAGAAAATTGATCGGAGCTCACTACTATTTAAAATTTCATAAGGCACATTACGGCCTCTTGACTGAGTGATAAATTATTGATCTGCACAAGACAAGGATGGACACGGGACCCACATGAATTTGACCGTCGCAGGCCGAAAAGTGCACAACACCTCACTCCTTGGGGGCTTTCCAGTGGCAAAGCCGAAGGTGGTGCTCTTTGTTTATGACTTGCAATGTATAAAGTATGTTGGGCACCTCTATGTCGTGTTTAGCAATCTATAAATTAAGGATACCTATTGTCTAGAAAATTTCTTGATCCTTTGGCGCCTAATTTTTTCAGGTTGTGCCTCTTTGGAAATCTTTCTGATGTAGAATCAAAGGGAGAAAAGCAATAAAAAGAAGGGGAAGAGAAGAAACCGTGAAGAAAGAGGGGAAGAGAAAACGTGGCTACGGCCAATCTCAATTTTAATTAATCATCAACTGTCTAAACTGTAATGTAAAGCTGTTTAAATAGTGAAAACCTAGGTATTGACGGGTTTGGGCTAACCCACTAATACAAGCCCAATAACAATAAAATTAGAAGACATAAATAAATAAGGTCCAATAACGATAAAAGTGATTCCTGATGACAATGAAATAAATGCCGGGGACCCAACGATGTCCGCATCAACTCTCCCGGGGTGGAAGAAAACTCGACCCTGTCGAGTGGGTAGGTAAAACTCGTTGGTAATCAATCGCCCAACCATAAACTCGGTGGGCCGGGCAAGCGTCCTCCGACGCTTCGGTAAAAGCGTGTCGCCGGTGGTCGGGATCTGATATCCCCACCAATGTCCCGTCGATACATGGAAGAAGAATCGGCAAAGGAAAATCCCGCCGACTCCGATAGTGCTCCAACAAGTCCGGGTCAAGTCGTCAGTGCTTCTCTAGTAATCCATGTGCAATCGACTCAGGTCGATCAACCCAACGAACAAGGAATCGCTGAATATCCCCATCTTTAGTCAACACCACCTCTTCATCTAAAATAGCATCAATTTTATCTTTGTGTGCTGGGAAATTTGGCATTGGATTAGAAGTAGCAAGAGATTCCGGGTCAAGGTCCACGGATGGAGGTAGGAAAGGATCATCGGAGGGATTGAAATGGCCTTTATAAGCAACCAAGTCCTCAACATTGAAGGTAGGGTGGTAGCTAAGATGTGGCGAAGGTCAAGAACATAAGCATTTGGGCCAACTCGCTTTAAAATTTTAAAAGGACCAAGACTACGAGCTTGCAATTTAGAGGCGGGTCCATGTAAACGCCGTCTGGTCGGATCTTCGATCATAACATAATCCCCAATATTAAAATCAACATGTCTTTTATGTAGATCAGCTCTTAGTTTATATGATGCGTTACTAGCTTCAAGTTGTTTATTGATCTCAATATGCAAATCATGAAGATGTTGTGCAACGTCACCGACATAGACACTCTAGCATGCGGGACATCGGAATGAGACCTAAAGGCTTCCTAGGCTTAAAACCATGAACAACTTCAAATGGACTCATACCTAATGACCTATTTATGGAACTGTTATATGCAATTTGAGCTGTAGGAAGAATTAAATCCCAATTTCTAAGATTTTCTTGGACCAGGCATCGTAACAAATTACCAAGGCTACGGTTAACCACTTCCGTTTGCCCGTCAGTCTGTGGGTGATAGGCAGTAGAAAATTTTAACTTTGTGCCAACCTTGTGCTACAACGTTCTCCAAAAGTGACTCGTGAACCTAACATCCCTGTCTGATACAATAGTGATGGGGAGGCCATACAATTTAACAATCTCATTAAAGTACAATGTGGCAACCTTGGACGCATCTGAAGTTTTGCTACAAGGGATAAAATGAGCCATCTTGGAAAAATGATCCATTACCACAAAAATTTATTCATGTTTCTTCGGGTTATGTGGAAGCCCTAATATAAAGTCCATGCTCACATCTTGCCAAGGGCAATCAGGAACGGGAAAACGTATATAGGGGCCAGTGTTTTGGCTCTTTTGTTTGGCCAACTGACAGATGTTACAAGTGCTAACTATATTGGGCACATCTTTCTTCAAACTAGGCCAATATAATTAATGTTCAATCTCCTCTATGGTTTTATCTCGCCCAAAGTGACCGGTTAAACCTCCCGCATGAATTTCCCAAACTATGAAATCTCGTACCGAAGTTCGAGGAATGCACAATTTATTAGCTTGAAAAAGATAACCCTCCTTAAGGCGAAAACCTTCCACAGTATCCGATTGTCCATTTTGAAAATCAAGAAAGATATCCTTAAAGTCAGGACAAATTTCGTACTCTTCCTTAAACTGTTCAAAACCTATGACTTTAACGTTCATGATCGACAGAAGGGAGATATGACGACTTAATGCATCAGCCGCCTGGTTTTCAACCCCTTTCTTATGTTTCAAAACAAAAGAATAGGCCTGTAAATACTCAACCCAGCGACCGTGCCTAGAATTCAATCTCTTCTGGAAGGTGAGATAACGAAGGGCCTCATGATCTGAATAAAGAACAAATTCTTGGGGTAGCAAATAATGACGCCAATATCGCAAAGCTCGCACAACCGCGTACAATTCCTTATCATAAGTCGAGTACCGTTGTTTGGCGTCGTTCAACTTCTCACCGAAGTAAGCGACATGTGGTGGCGTTTCGACTAAGGACTTCCCGATGCCGACCCGGAGGCATCACACTCAACTTCAAAACCTTGGTGAAGTCAGAAGGCGCATGATGTGAGCTTCCGTCATTCGTTTCTTAACTAGTTTAAAAGCCTTAGTCGCTTCATGGGTCCAATGAAACTCTCCCTTCTTCATACACTCCGTAATGGGAGCCATGATTGTGCTAAACCCCTTGATGAAACGACGGTAAAAGGTTGCTAGGCCATGAAAGCTCCTGACATCATGCACAGTTTTAGGCTCAGGCCAATCAACAATCGCCTGAATTTTGGCAAGATCGGCAGAGACCCCCATAGATGATACAATGAAACCTAAGAAGACGACGCTATCGGTGAAGAACGAACATTTCTTGACATTAGCATACAATTTTGTTGCCCGAAGGGCAGAACAAACTTGCTGGAGATGATCTCGATGCTGTTCCTTCGTTGTACTATAGACGAGAATGTCGTCAAAGTAGACGACAAGGAACTTACCCATGAAAGGACGAAGAGTTTGTGTCATTGCTCGCATAAAAGTGCTCGGAGCGCTAGTTAGGCCGAAAGGCATAACTAACCACTCATAAAGACCATCTTTTGTTTTAAAAGCGGTCTTCCACTCATCACCTGGGCGGATCCTGATCTGGTGATACCCACTCTTCAAGTCAATTTTCGAAAATATCGTAGCGCCAACCATCATATCCAACATGTCGTCAAGCCTAGGGATAGGAAAGCGATACTTTACCGTGATCCTGTTGATGGCACGACTATCTACACACATCCTCCAAGAGCCATCCTTCTTAGGAGTCAACAGCGCCGGAACGGCACAAGGACTTAAACTCTCACGGATGAATCCTTTGTGAAGGAGTTCATCCACTTGCCTCTTCGGGGCCCAGCGTGTTCAGTAGGATTCATCCTATAATGAGGCAAATTTGGAAGCGACGCTCCCGGGACCAAATCTATGGCATGTTGGATGTCCCGTAAAGGAGGTAGTTCGTCAGGTAAGTCCTCGGGAAACACATCCTGGAACTCTCAAATGATCGCCTGGGCTTCAAGAGGGACTACGGAGGAGGAACTCGATGGGGCCTCCAAGACAACCAATGCAAACACAATCGAATCGCCCACAAGTGTACGCTCGAACTCCGTAGGATTAATGATGTGTAATCCCTTTCGTTCCTCACGTTTCTTTGTGTCATGTGAGCCAACAGGTCTCGGTGGAAGAGGGTTAAGGTGGATCTTCTTGCCATTAAACACGAACGAACATGAATTGGATCGACCATAAATGGTTACATCTAAATCGAACAACCAAGGTCGACCAAGAATGACGTGACCGACATCCATGGGAATGACGTCACACCATATATGATCCTTGTACTCGAGAAACTGAATAGGCACCAAACAACGTTCCTTTACAGCTATCGAGGAAGTATCAACCCAAGAGACACTATATGGGCCGAGGGGTGGGCACGATTGCAACCCCGCACGGGTTACGGTGAGGTCATCGACACCGCATTAATGCAATTACCACCACCCACAATGAATTTATATCCTTTATTATTGATCTTAATGTAAGTGTGAAAACGCCAATCGTCAGCATTTTTGGGCTGAATCAAGGTACAACGTACAACACCTAATCTCGATGTGTCTGGGATAAGGGGCCTTGACTCTAACTCCACCAGAAGGGAATACAACCTAAGAAGGTATCTTCGTAATCATCTAAGTCCACAAACTCTTCAAACTTAGGTTCATAAACTTGATCCTCCAACACAGCACCATCTTTACTCACACATTCTTCCAGAACTAGGGCTCGACTAGGATAGTTAGAGGAAATGTGACCAAAACCCTTACAGTTAAAACATTGCAAGCGGGATGACATCCTTGGAATTTCTGGACCCCTTCCTTTATTTTCCCCTACAAGAGGACCCTTAGATGGGGAAGGCCCTAGGATAGACTTTTGGGGCGCAGTGGGCGCTGCAGAACTGGGTGTTGAAGAAACAGGGGTACGGTTGTCACCACGACTTCTAAATGGAGTCCTAGTAACTAACTCGTAATCTCGGACGAAGGCATAAGCATGGTCAAGAGTAGTAACGCCCCGAAGGACAAGCTCACGTTTAAGATCATCTCTGAGGCCTTGCCGAAACCTCGCGAAGGTCATGGCTTCATCCTCAACGACTTGACACCTCATCCCTAAATTCATCAAACCGAGTGACGTACTCACCATCGGTCGATTGCCTTGCGTGAGAACATTCTATTGATCCAACAAATGACCCTTATACGATTGGGGTAGATACTTCTCTTGAAGGCGACGTTTCATTTCATCCCAACTCCCAACAGGAGGAGCATGACGACGCTCCAAGAGTTCCTCAACGCTCTCCCAAAAGAGTTGAGCGGTGCCGGTTAGCTTCAGACTAGCAAACTGAACTCTCCGGTCTTCTGGAACTCCATACCAAGCGAAGAAACGGTCCATATCTCTAACCCATTGAGTAAATACCCGAGGGTCTAAACAGCCATCAAAGGTTGGGGCATCCAGTTTAATATTTCTAAAGAAACGGTCATCGTGACGAGGAGGAGACTGAGTATCATGACGGAGATGCTCTCGCTCCCGTTCACGACCGTGATGCCCATCCCTACGGTTTTGCCTAACGTGTTGTCGGACACCTTGGGGACGACGATAATGCCTATTATGAGACGACGCTTCCGAGTTTTCTATTTCGCCAGTGTGGGATTTGTTCAAAGGTGGACATTCTAGCACTAAGTCTCTAGTTTCTCACGAGCAAATGGCAATCTCGGCTTTGATAGCCGCGACTTGCGTTTGTAATCGTTGTTGACTAGCGGCGACTTGTGTTTGAAACTGTTGTTGACTAGCGACAAGTTGTGCTAATTGACGAGTAAGGGCATCAAGTTGAGGTGGGTCCATGGTCAAGTTAAGGGAATTAGATGTGACAAGACGACCACTACGCAACTGCATGCAATGCACTACTAGCTAAATGAAATGTATAGAGAGATCAATTGACAACTCGGTTTAAAGTCGAAAATAAAACCTGATTGAATTTATTTATTTTTTTTTTGTCGTATTTATTTATTTATTTATTTTGGGAATTATGTTGATCCAAATATGGCAAGCTAGTATCGCTGATCGATGTAAAATAGCAAAGCAAAAGTCAAATTCTAGTCAGCAACGTGAACTCGTAAAATAGACAGGATAAAAGTGGCGGTAACAAAATTTAGAATGTATGGGCGGAAATTGTAGGGAAAGAATAAAATAACAGCAGCACAAAATTTAATTGAAGCAATTTTAAGACGAAACAGTAATATAAACTAAAGACAAAGAAATAGTAGCTTCCCTGTCGTTCGGCGAAGTAACTGAGCGCGAAATAATTGACCTCCAAAGGTAACGAAACAGTAGCTCCCGTTTTATTTGTCGAATGAATTGAACTGACCCGTAGATTAAAGAGAAGTACCTGCAAAATATTAGGAAAATATTTTTTTTTTTTTTTTCACTCAAAATAAAGTACAAGAATAGAGGCCCAAATCGAAGCCCAAAATACTAATAAAGTTACTATCCAAACCACCTTAAGCCCAACAACAAAAATACTCTTTTTTTTTTTTTTTTTTTTTTTCGAAACTAAAACAATTGACAAGTGGACCAAACTGTAAAACTTAAAACAAACTAAGAACTAGAGGCCCAAATGTAGAACTAGGGCCCAATTTAAAAGAAATACTAAGGCCCAAATTGAAACCCAAATTGAAACCAAACAATTAACCTAAATAAGAATGAAGGCCCAATTTAAATCAAAATAGTCAAACCCAAATTAACGTGGGCGATTTCTGGCGACTTCTTCTCCTCGCGGCTCTTCGTGATTTCTCTTCGCTTCTTCTTTTTTTTTTTTTTTTTTTTTGGTTCGGCGTTTGTGGCGGCGGAATTAGGTGCTGACGGTGGGGCTCGGGGACGGAATGTTGAATTGGGTTGTGGGAAATGGTTAATTGTTGAGGGTGTGGTAGTGGGCAGTTTGTAAGTGGGTGGTTTGAATGAAGACGTGGGGTTGGGTGTTGCAGGAAAAGGCTGTTGAGATTGCGAGATTGGTTTGGAGGGTAATTTCTGGGCTGGGTTTAGCAATTCGGGAAGATGACAAAATATGGTAAAACAGTAAGGTTTATTGGTGGTGAAATATGACTGTAATGTTTATGGGAAGGGGTGGACAAAGACGTCAATAGTTCCCAGTTTGTGTGGTTGTCTGCAGATGTTCCAACTTTAAGCAGCGCCTTGATGAATGAATCCAGGTTTTGTCTCTGATACCAATTTGATGTAGAATCAAAGGGAGAAAAGCAATAAAAAGAAGGGGAAGAGAAGAAACCGTGAAGAAAGAGGGGAAGAGAAAACGTGGCTACGGCCAATCTCAATTTTAATTAATCATCAACTGTCTAAACTGTAATGTAAAGCTGTTTAAATAGTGAAAACCTAGGTATTGACGGGTTTGGGCTAACCCACTAATACAAGCCCAATAACAATAAAATTAGAAGACATAAATAAATAAGGTCCAATAACGATAAAAGTGATTCCTGATGACAATGAAATAAATGCCGGGGACCCAACGATGTCCGCATCACTTTCACATGAGATTGTGCAAGGGAATATAGTCTTGTGCATGAGAGAAAAATCAAGTGGTGTGGTATGGAAGTGAAAAGAGCCAATGGCATTGTGTTCATTTTGCAGAATCCTGTTGATGAATTTGGATTATCAATTATAGCTCGTGTACTTTCTCGAACTTTCATGTTTTCGGATGATTTAGCCACCATTCTCAATCTTACAAATCAACAAGAATCCGACTACAAGAATAGTTCAAGGGAAATTTGGTTTACGTAGTAAGTCGTTGCCATTCATGGCTAGCTTCTTCTCGACAGGTCCAAGTAGTTTGAACACAACATTCTAAAGGTGCTTATCTTTATCTAGAAGTTTAAGTTGTCAGTATCATGATTGATGATGGCTTCTGAACAACCCGATATCACTAGGCTGGAGTTGAATAACTTGGTAGCATAATCATGTGGTGAAATACGTTGTTTTCTCCTGAGCTGCCATGACTTGCCATCGCGTGGCGACCACAACCGCCCCAATCAAGGTGTACTACATCCAAAATGGAGCAGCGCCACCATAAGATCAATTTAATGCTCTAACAAATAACTGATGCCAATGAAAATTTTGCAACTTCCTTCCGTTACGATTTGAATCACTTCCAACCCGCAAAAACAATGGATCCAAGTCTCGTTTATGATGCATACTACACTAAATTATTGGAGAAATTGGTGCATGAATTATATTCCATTCAAAAAAACACATGCAAGCAACTACGGATAAAGTAACAACTTATCGAAATCATAATATTGCATAATAACGAGCAAATCGTGACTTACTCAAATATCAAAAATAGAAGGAGATGAAATGAAGCGAGGTATGTGAATATAAATCTCCTTAAGCTAGATTTCTTCTCATACACTGGTGCTAACATGATCAAATGGATGTGTGTATATCCCAAGATAAAACACTTCTTCCAAAATTGATATAGCACAATAGTAATTTTGTTGAGCGTACCAATGCTTAACCATACATACTTTTTTAGAATGGAAAATATCAAATACTAAATATCATATACAAAACTCAAAAATAATATGAAAATTAATCTCTCATAATTTGGAAAGAGAATGAATTGAAAATCAATTATTTGGAATTGACTTGCTGTAAAGAAAATGAATATAGGATAGTCCTATTTATAGATTTTCATTTGTCTCTTTCTAACAGTCGCATCTTTTGGCAAAATTAATTTCAACAATTAGATCACACTATTTCAAAATTGATAATTTAGATTTCACCTTATCGAAGAGTTGTGACTCTTTATTATACACATTTTATACTTGAAGAGTCACACCAAATCGATGCATATACCAGAGGTGTGCCTAAAAAAGTAGTATTCACTCATCATATTTGGTATATTCGAATTTAAAAATCAAAATTTCATACATATGTCAAAAATATTAGTCGTCAAAGAATGATAAATATACTAGCAAATGTGGTTCATCATGCTACACAAGCTTTTTCTTCTTTTAACTCAAGTCAATAAAGAAGACTTTTATTTCCTCTTTCCTGATTTATTCTTGCTGGATGTCTTCCTTTCCAGGTCTGTCTGAGTGTGTGGGGCATGGAATCAAACAATATTGTTGATGAATTGTTGATGCCGCAACTTGGAGTCTACAATGCTTTAGTATCGACTATCTCTAGTGATTCCGTGAGTTCTCCCGTCTGTAATTGTTGGCATCATCAGATTGTATACGACAACAAGGAGTTTCCGTATTATAGATAGATTCAGATTTATGCTTGTTCCTGATGTCACTTATTGATAGACGATAATTAGAGTTGGCCGTAACCGATTAGTTTTGCCCGACTGCATGTTTCCGATTGAATATAAAGAGATAGACATTATCAAAGATTATGACTAGGGTTTATCTTCTTGTTTTATTGTACTTCTGAAATGGAAAAAGTTGAAACTCTATGTATATTCAAGAAAATCTTGATAGTTGACTTCAATTATATATGGGTTGTGTTCATGCAGCTAAATATAAATTACTACATTATTCAATTGTGGTTGGAACAATAATTTAAAAACAAAACAAAAACATTTTATACTCCATGACATTTATTCATTTGTATTTGTACACGATGACTTTGGAATGTTAATTACCTTGATTTTTGCATTAAACAATAATTAATAACAATATTTACCTTCAATATTGCATGCATAATTTGATTACTCGGAAGATTGATTACATTAATGTAGGGGTATATTAAGAAAAAAGATAGTAAAATTTATTATTTCAACTATATTAATTAAATTTTCTGCGGGGGGAAAAAAAAAAAAATATATATATATATATATATATATATATATATAGATATATATATATATATATATATATATATATATATAGATATATATATATATATATATCATTATGGGACTGAGGGAGTAGTACATTATGATTAATGACATCAATGATTAATTGAAATACATTAAAATCTCAGTTTGAGACACTTGGACACCTAAATTTAGAAGAAATCATAAAATTTATCGAAAATCTCAGTTCCAATCCACCAATGAATTAATGTGCCAACTCATTGGTGCTTAGGATAAGATGAGCACCGGTGCTCATTAGATCATTTCTGTATATATATATATATATATATATATATATATATATATATATATATATATATATATATATATCATTATGGGACTGAGGGAGTAGTACATTATGATTAATGACATCAATGATTAATTGAAATACATTAAAATCTCAGTTTGAGACACTTGGACACCTAAATTTAGAAGAAATCATAAAATTTATCGAAAATTCATCTATTAATGAAATATTTATAAATCCATGAGTAATTAAGAATACTTAGATTTTAAAGAATTTAATTGAAATTCATTGAAATCTCAATTGGAGACATTTAGGGCATGTTCTCTTTACTGTTTTCAGGTCATTTTCAATTTTCAATTTTCGAAAACACTAAAAACGCGTTTACTTACCTATTTTCATAAACGAATTTCCAAAAACGAGTTTAAAATTTACAAAGAAAACAGAAAATGCCAAAAAAGTCATTTTGATTGTTTTGAGTTAAAACCAAGTCAAAATTTCATTTTTTTTAAAATAATTTTTTAAAATAACAAAAAGAACATGTTTTCAACATTCTCAAAATGGACACTCAATTTACAAAATCCAAAATGAATTCGAAATTTAAAACTAAAAACTGAAATATGAAGAGAACATCCCCTTAAATTTTGAAGGAGTTTTAAAATTCATCTGTTAATGAAATTCTTATAAATTCATGAATTATTAAGGACACCTAGATTTTAAAGAAGTTAATTTAAATTCATTAAACTTCAAAATTTAGAAGGAGATTTATAATCCATAAAAAATCAATCTATTAATAAATCCTTACAAATCCACGAGTTATTAAGGATGCTTAGATTTTAAAGAATTTAATTGAAATTCATTAAAATCTCAGTTGAGAACACCTTGATTTGGATGGGTTTAATTAAAATCTATTAAAATTTCAATTGGTGACACCTCAATTTAGGAGTTTTAAAATCCATCAAAAAAAATTATATGAATGAAATCCTTGTAAGGATACCTAGATTTTAAAGAATTTAAATGAAATTCAATAGAATTTCAATTGGGAAGAACTAAATTTTTATGAATTTAAAATATATTAAAGTTTCAATTAGGGGCATATAAATTTAGAAGGAATTTTAAAATCCATAAAAAATCAATCTATCAATGAAATATTTATGAGAGGTTTAAGTTGAACCTTGGTATCAATTTGACGTTATTGGATTTCATTCATTGATATATCTATCGATTGTCTTGATTTTTCAATTGAAGGCCCGACTTATGGCCTACTTGCATATAAAATTGATTAACTATTCTTCCAAAGTCTTCATCTCTATTTTTAATTTCTCCATACCTTCATTCATTATAGCAGAATTTAATTCGAATTAAACACAAGAGGAAAGAATGATCAGCATTATTGATATCGACTTGATATGACATGTGATGTAAAATGAAATGATAAGATTAATTAAATGTGTAAATGTAAAATAAATTTTATTAATTTTTATTATTTAATGTCACATCAAATAAGATTACTATATTCATTTAAGAATCTTGCTACATACATATAAAAGTTTACATAAATGATTACATAATGTCACATGACACTCTACAATTTGTCATTTTAAAATTCAATTAATTTTTTCATCCAATCTTTTCCCTTCATATCATTTTATATATGTAATCTCTTATATACTATTTTTATGTACAAATAGCATATTCCTTCATCTAATTCCTACTTTATTCATTCCATCCAAACATTTGGGGTATTTTAAATTTATGTTGAAGAAGAAAAATATCTTATTACCACATAAACTTCATTATTTTTAAATCACTTTTTTCCTCATTGATTCAAGCCATAATTTTTTTTAGGCCAATTTTACTACTACTAAAAAGGAGTACTTTTTAATTCGTTTTGGAATTTTATCTATTAACAAGAAAATAATGTGGCATATATAGGTTTATTTTTTAAATCATAAAACAAGCATTAACCATATGAACCCTAACATTGTACATGCATGCATGTACTAAATACATTTTACATAGCTTGGCACCTATTTAAGGTTGATTTTGAATAATAATAATAATAATAATATCCTTTGAAATAAACCATTCTTTTATAATTTGAGAAAAAAATCTATTAACTGTCAGTTACAATATTCTTGAAAATTAAGATTTGCATAACCTGTAAATTCACTAAAACTATGCAATCAATTTATAACCAAAAAAATCACTATATTTATGCAAAATCAATATGTTGATAAATTATGCCATACCATTTCCAATTAGGAATAAATTTGAAATTCTCATTCTTCATTCTCTCCGGTCAAACATATTAAACATGCAAGCAGGATTCTGTGTAAGTAGATTACTATAAATACTCCAGTGTATCAGTTCAATGTTGAGCAATTTTCCATGGCTTTAACTGTAAAGAATTTTCCTGTATTTCTTTTGGTTCTTCTTCTTCCTATCCTGGCTTCTTGTCATGAGAAACAGGTTCTAATTTCCGCTTGCTAATTGATTCTTAATTACGTCAAAACCTACATAGTTATTTTAGTTTCATATCTTGCACTAAATATACTGTCATTTGCAGGTGTACATAGTGTACCTTGGAGAACATAGTGGAGAGAAAACATATAATGAAATTGAAGAAAACCATCATTCATATCTGTTCTCTGTGAAAGAAACTGTGGAAGATGCTAAATCTTCTCTTATTTACAGTTACAAGTCCAGCATCAATGGCTTCGCAGCATTGCTCACCCCAGATGAAGCCTCCAAACTCTCCGGTGAGTCGAACCACCACAAGTCTCCTCTCTCTCTCTCTCTCTCTCTCTCTCTCTCTCTCTCTCTCTCTCTCTCTCTCTCTCTCTCTCTCTCTCTCTCTCTCTAATTCAATATTTTAATTTTTGTTAACAGAGATTGAGGAAGTGTTGTCTGTATTCCGGAGCCAGTCAATAAAGTACTCTTTGCAGACTACAAGGTCATGGGAATTTTCCGGTCTACAACAACTACAAGGAAGTAAAGGGTCTCAGTTGAAGGAGGACTTGTTACTGAAATCAAGATATGGCCAAAATGTTATTGTTGGCATGTTAGATAATGGTAATCTTCTCCAGCCATTGAACTATATATATATAAATTTCTTTTTCTTTCTTAATAGCATTGGACGGTTTTAACCGGAATAAAATAAGAATTTTGTCATAGTAGCGTCTAATATTGCACATCAAATATGCAATGGAGTATTTTTTTTTAATCAGACTTCCATGATTGCATGCATGTGATGAAAATTTTTTTGTTGTTAATCAGGTGTGTGGCCAGAATCAAAAAGCTTCAGTGATGAAGGAATGGGACCCTATCCATCATCATGGAAAGGAATTTGTCAATCAGGAGATGCATTCAACTCATCAAACTGTAACAAGTGAGTTTTCTTTATATTCCCTTAAATAATTTCTATATATTTCATATTCTATTGCTGCCCTTATATATTGTAGAAGAAAAATCTAGCCGTAGTCGGGCCTCGTCATCACTTAATTAACAACACTCAGCTACATGATAGGGGTTTGGCGCGCCTCTTCTAGGTTGTTTCCTAAATTACCAGAAAAGGCATTTTCAACTAAAGCATGAATTGGCCTCAGATTCTTCTCCTACATTCCAGTCCTTATATGCTTCAGTACTTATGTTCGGCTTATGATTCCTAGCTTGTCTATTTCCCATCTTGTGAACTTCTATCCCTTCAATGCCTATTTGACTCAGATTTTTGTGCCAAAATCTCTACCAATTATTCTGTGATTTTACCAGACCAAATATTTATGGGCATTCCCTATCTTGCAGGTCATTGTATAGTTGTAAAGCATATACCAATATGACAAATCTTAGTATCTCAACATGACATGAGCACCAAAGAGATTCAAAAATCAGTTCTCTTTTTTATAAGGGCTAAAATCACTTGTTTAACCGTTTTAGACGATATGAGCACCAGATATAGCAGTTTGTAGATGCAAAGAAACTAGAATTTGTGCGGTGAACATTATATTTGTCTGGTGCGAAATTTTTTGCCTCAAACAGAACTTATAATTTTTCAATAACAGGAAGATAATAGGTGCACGATACTACATCAAGGGTTACGAGGCATTCTACGGCCCTCTTAACAGAACATTGGATTATCGGTCCCCTCGTGACAAGGATGGACATGGAACTCACACAGCATCAACAGTTGGAGGCCGAAGGGTTCAAAATGTTTCTGCATTGGGTGGATTTGCCAGTGGCACTGCCTCAGGTGGCGCGCCACTTGTCCGACTAGCTATCTACAAAGTCTGCTGGGCAATTCCGGGCCAAGGGAAAGAAGATGGAAATACGTGCTTTACAGAAGACATGTTGGCTGCCGTGGATGATGCAATTGGTGATGGTGTTGATGTATTGAGCATTTCAATTGGGACTAATGATCCTGTTTCCTTCAACGAAGATGGTATTGCCATTGGAGCGCTTCATGCGATGAAGAAAAATATAGTGGTGGTTTGCAGTGCCGGGAACTCCGGCCCTGCACCTGCTACATTATCTAACACAGCTCCTTGGATTATCACAGTTGGTGCTAGTAGCATTGACCGGAAGTTTTTAGCACCTATTGCGCTAGGAAATGGCATGAAAATTGAGGTAAACCAAGCACTTTACAAACAAAAAATCCTTTCATAGTATTGTTGATCATTGATTTAAGTTCCATTTTCTTCTGTGAATATTCTCAGGGACAATCAATAACTCCATATAAGCTAGAAAAAAAGATGTACCAACTAGTTTACGCAGCCCAAATAGTCAATGCTCATGTACCAAAAAATATCGCCGGGTCCTCTCTCCCTCTCTTTCTTTGTCTGTCTGTCTGTCTCTGTATTTATCGGTATTTCTGTATGTATTGAATTATGAACATTGATAATGTGAAGGCAATGTCTACCTGGTTCACTTTCACCCAAGGCGGCAAAGGGGAAGATTGTATTATGTTTACGAGGGAATGGAACAAGATTGGGAAAAGGTGTGGAAGTGAAAAGGGCTGGTGGGATTGGTTTCATCTTGGGAAATAGTAGAGAAAATGGAGTTGTACTAGCAGTTGATGCTCATTTTCTCCCAGCCACTGGTGTCAATTACGAAAATGCTCTTAAAATTCTCAACTATATCCTTTCTACAAAAACACCGATGGCCTATATTGTTCCAGGTACGACAGAGTTAGATAGCAAGCCCGCACCAATCATGGCTTCCTTCACCAGTAGAGGCCCGAGCACAGCTTCACCCAATATTCTCAAGGTAAGCAGAGATACTGATTCATAACTAACTATTGCAACATAGGATCTTGGATGAGGAAAATGCAGACAAATAACTTTGATGGCTTACTTGACAGCCAGATATTACGGCTCCAGGGCTAAATATATTGGCTGCATGGAGTGAAGCCTCATCTCCTACAAAACTAGAACAAGATTCTCGCGTGGTAACATATAACATCCTATCAGGAACTTCTATGTCCTGCCCACATATAGGTGCAGCATCTGCACTTCTGAAGGCCATACACCCCAGTTGGAGTAGTGCTGCTATAAGATCTGCTCTGATAACCTCAGGTACATATGTGCATTATGTCCAACATTTTTCTAGTCTGTAGCATTTATTTCCAATCGTCTTGAATATTTTTGCCTGCAGCGGAACTGAATAACAATTTAGGCAAGCCAATAACTGATGAGTTTGGCCAGCCGGCTGATCCTTTCCAATTCGGATCAGGTCATTTTAGGCCAACGAAAGCAGCTGATCCTGGACTCGTGTATGATGCATCATACACGGACTACCTTCTTTTCCTCTGTAGCATTGGGATTAAGAACCTGGATTCTTCCTTCAAGTGTCCTATAAAGCCACCCTCTCCTTCTAATCTCAATTATCCGTCCCTCGCCATTCCCAAACTCAATGGCACCTCTACTGTAGAGCGAAGAGTCACAAATGTTGGCAGCAGTAAGAGTGTGTATTTCTTCAAAGTTCAACCACCACCGGGATTCTCCGTGAAGGTCTCACCTTCAATTTTATTCTTTAATCATATTGGCCAGAGGAAGACATTCACCATCACAGTAAAAGAAAACAATGTAAATAAAGGCATGGGGAAAGACAAGTACGCATTTGGATGGTATACATGGTTTGATGGAATCCACAATGTCCAAAGTCCCATTGCAGTTTCAATCGCATAGATTTTTTTCCATTTTGCTTTTGTGGTTAATTTCTTGTTTACATCAAAGCTGTATTTATCATTAATGTAGCCCGGCATCAATAACGGCTTCATTACTAGAAAAACTCTATATATTGAGATGTATGCTATAAAATCAGCTTTAATTGAAAATCCAAAATCGAGTGTCCAGTCGCAACAAGATTACTATTTATAATAAATCTAAAACATATTCAGATATTCTATGTATAGAATCCATTTTGAATTCAAGACTTGACGCACAAATTGAAGGTCTCAATTGGAAACGCCTTCCATTATTTTTTTCTATGTGCGCAACAATCCATTTAATAAACTCTAATTTTTTCAGTTGATTAATGAGTGGAAATAGTCTGATTTTATTAAAAATAGCCATCCATGGTTAGTGATTGCTACAAATTTAGACAATTTGTCCATGAGTCCCTCTCATTACATTTTTATAAGAAACTTCACAAAGAGAATAATATAAATTAGCCCAAATCATATTCATTTATCTCAATTTTTCTAAACAATAAACATGTCCTAGTATTATGAACAATTTACTAGTTTTGGTCATTCTTCATCTCTCAATTTCATATACAAAGGTCCAGGTTTTGTGACGTTTAACTATTTGTTAACTTCTGCATTCATTTGAATTGTTGTGATTCTCCGATTACGAAAAAGGAGTTATAAGAGGAAAAACTATTCTATTTCTTACTTGAATAGAATTGTACATGAGAATTTACAAACTCAAATCAAAAACATCTCAAACTCTCTCTAATCACTCTCTGTTTCTTTCCTCTCTTGGGTGTGTTTTTCAATTGAAGAAATGGGCTCTATTTATAGTCACCGGGAGGTAAAAGTGGGAAGAGATTTTCAACAATTCACAATAAATTGGTGGTTGGCTGTTGCAAGGATGGTGGTTGGCTGGTGTAGAAAATCCTTGCAAATTAACTAGCCAATAGAAGATGGTGGCTGGGAGGTTAACAATTGAGTCAACAAAAGGGGCTGCAGGAATAAGGCTGACATTACAATTCTCCCCCTCCAGTTGCATCTGAAGTGATCATTATTTGATAACCATCCCAGCTATGTCTCTTCACAGCTCTAACTTTTCTCTTGGAACCACCTTCGTCATCATGTCTGTTGGATTCTCACTTGTGTGGATCTTTACTAGTCTCAACAGTTGTTGATCCATCACCTCTTGTATCCAATGATAGCGGATGTCAATGTGCTTTGTCCGAGAATGATACATTAAGTTCTTACTCAAATCCAGAGCACTTTGACTATCACAATGTACTTTTTAATCTTTCTGCTTGATTCCTAAATCTTGAAGAAATCGCTTTAACCACAACTTTTCTTTACCAGCTTCCGCTACTGCAATATATTCTACTTCTGTTGTGGATAACGCAACATACTTCTGTAGTCTTGACTGCCATGACACAGCTCCCCCAGCAAAAGTGTAGAGAAATCCCAAAGTAGATTTTCTACTATCAAGATCTCCGACGATATCTGAATCTGTATAACCTTCCAAGATTGGATAAGCTCCCCCGTAGCACAGACATGTCTTTGATGTACCCTTCAGGTACCTGAGAATCCACTTGACTGCCTTCCCAATGTTCTTTTCCAGGATTAGAGAGAAAACGACTTACCATGCCCACTGCATGAGCAATATCTGGCCTGGTACATACCATTGCATACATCAGGCTTCCAACTGCTGAAGAATAAGGTACCAATGACATCTCCTCTAGCTCTTTATTGGGTGAGGGACATGACTTCTTGCTCAACTTGAAGTGATTGGCCAGTGGAATGCTGATAGGCTTGGCATCATGCTTGTTGAATCTCTTCATCACTCGTTCAACATATTTTTCCTGAGATAGCCATAACCTCTTATTCTTCCTATCTGGAGTTATGTGCATTCCTAAAATCTGTTGAGATTGGCCTAAGTCCTTCATGTCGAAGGACTTAGAGAGTTCATTCTTCAGCTGATTGATTTTTGTTGCATCTTGTCCAATGATCAACATGTCGTCTACATACAATAGAAGATCAACAAAATTTCCATCCGGAAAACGTTGAATATAAACGCACGGATTTGCAGCTGTTCTTTTATATCCTTGACTCACCATGAAAGTGTCAAACTTTTTGCACCACTACCTTGGTGCTTGGTTAAGACCATACAAGCTTTTCTTTAGCTTGCAAAACAAAGTTCTCTTTTTCTGAAACTTCAAAACCTTCTGACTGCTCCCTATAAATTTCTTCACATAAATCACCATGAAGAAATGCTGTCTTGACATCCATCTATTCAAGGTCTAGATTCAAACTGGCTACTAATCCAAGAATAACTCGAATTGATGCCACCTTTACAACAGGTGAAAAAATTTCGTCAAAGTCAATTCCCTTTTTCTGTAGAAATCCTTTGACTACCAAACGAGCTTTATGTTTCACCACATTTTCACTTCCGTCTTTCTTGCGCTTGAAAACCCATTTATTCCTTAATGCCTTGTTTCCCTTTGGAAGCTCGACCAACTCATATGTTTGATTCTTCTGTAGTGACTCCATCTCATCCTGCATTGTTTGTTCCCATTTGTCTTTGTCTCCATGAGATTGTGCTTCCTCGAAGCTCTCTGGCTCTCTTTCATCAGTAAGTGGAATATACTCAGACTCTGAATATTTCGTTGATGGAATCCGTCCTCATTCAGATCTTCTTACTTGTAGATTACTGGTTTCGGGAAGTACACCATCATCTAGTTGATGTGATAGTCCAACGACTTCTGGTGTAGAGGGTTGTGACTCCCCCTGATCAATACCCTCTTCTTCATTCTCATGTTCTGCTTCTGGCATTTCCTCATGCACGTCGTCATTATCTATGGTGATTCTACTAGTGTTGGATCTGGAACAATGTTCTAGGCACTGAATTTAGGATTAGGAGACATTGTGAGATTTTCGATGTCTTCTAATGTCTAGTTTTCATGGAACACTATGTCTCTGCTTCTGATGACCTTCTTTGTCTTTGGATCCTATAATCTGTATCCAAATTCTTCATCTCCATAGCCTATAAAGATGCATGGAGTAGTTCCTGCATCGAGCTTCTGTCTTAGCTCCTTGGATACATGTACAAAGGCTAAGCAACTGAATACTCTCAGGTAAGAGTATGAAGGGTTCTTACCAGACCATACTTTCTCTGGAATTTCAAAATTCAACGGTACTGATGGTGGCCTGTTGATCAAGTAGCAAGAAACTCGCACAGCCTCTCCCCAGAATGGCTTTGGCAGTTTAGCCATACTGTGCATACTTCTGACCTTTACCATGATTGTCCGATTCATTCTCTCTGCTACTCCATTGTATTGTCGGGTACGTGGGACCATCTTCTCATGTCGAATGCCGTGGCTTCTGTAATAGGCATCGAACTCTCTGGAAGTGTACTTGCCTCCATTGTCTGAGCAGAGACACTTCAGCTTTTTTCCTGTTTCTCGCTCCGCCATGGCATGAAACAGTTTGAAGTAATCCAAAACTTAGTCCTTCGTCTTCAAGAAGTACACCCATAATTTTCGAGAAGCATCATCAATGAATGTCAGAAAATCCTAGTGATTCAACCTCCAAGGGACCACAAACATCAGAATGTACCAGACTGAGCAACTCTGATCGTCTTGTTGAAGAAAAATTGAAAGAGACTCTATGTTGCTTACCAAATAGACAGTGATTGCAAGGATCTAGCGCAGCTTCCTTGGAAATAGTGATTAGCTTCTTCTTTGTCAAAGTAGACAACCCTCTCTGGTGCCACGAGTTTTGGGAAGCCTCACGTTCCACTATGTTGAGGCTGTCTGCACACATTTTCACATAAGTTTTGTATAAAGTGCCACAAATATGTCCTTGAGCGACAACCATAGCATATTTCTTCATTTTCCATGTGTCATTGCTAAAGTGATTATCATAGCCCTGTTTGTCAAGGGCTATCCCAGAAAGAAGATTGAGTCGAAGATCGGGCACATGTCGGACATCCTTCAGGGTTACTTTGCACCCGGTATTTGTTTGTATCTAAACATCACCAATTCCCATGATCTCAGAGGAACTGGTATTTCCCATCTTCACTGCACCAAAGTCGTCAGCTTTGTATGTTGTGAAGAAGTGTCTGCATGGAGTAGCATGGTAAGATGCTGCAGTATCGACCACCCACTCAGCGTCTTGGTTTGAAACATGAAGACATGTCTCCTCATGAATGGAACAGATAGCCACCTCTCCAGAAATAATGACTAGTGTATCTCCTTCCTTATTTTTCGGCTGCGAACTGTTCTGGCCTTGCTCTCGAAGCAATTTTCGACAGTTCTTCTTTAAGTGGCCCTCCATACCACAATAGTAGTATTTATAAGTAGGCTTTCTTCCATCTGTGGATCTGCCTGTACTTTTGCTTCTATCTCTCCACCTGCCTCGATTGCCTTTTTACTGTCTTTCTCGGTTCTCTGTGACAAGGGCATGTGACTGATCCTTTTCGATGTCCTTTCTCTTGGCTTCTTCATTAAATAGGGCATCCTTGACCATAGACATGGTATGTTTGCCATTAGGGGCTGAGTTACTAAGAGATACTACTAGCGTTTCCCAGCTGTCAGGAAGAGAACTCAGAAGTAGAAAAGCTTGCATTTCATCCCCGAGCGGCATCTCTACAGACGATAGTTGGTTCACCAAGCTCTGAAATTCACTGGTGTGTTCAGCAACTGAAGTTCCACCCTTTAACTTCGGATTCACCATACGCCTCATCAACATGGCTTTGGTTCGAGCTGTCTTGGCTTGGTACATGTCCTCCAGAGTCTTCCAGAGGTCATGTGCGTCAGTCTCATGTGCCACATGGTGAAAGACACTATGATCAATCTATTGTCGGATTTGACGGATAGTTTTTCTATTCAGCTTCTTCCACTCAGTGTCCTTGGTAGGATCAGGGTTCACGCCTTTAGCTTCCAGGGGGTCATACAAATCCTTACAACTGAGAAGGTCTTCCATCCGAGGCCTCTACAGTGTGTAATTGGTGGCGGTGAGTTTGATCATGGCTCCTGATGATGATTCATCCATTGACATATTGACTTCACAATGGCTTGATCAAAATTGGGTTTGAGTTTGGCAAAATAGAGTATACCGTTGCATTCGAAACGATAGAAATTTGTGGATTTGACTCTTCTCCAGTCAAAAAACCGACTCCTAGAAAAATTCAAAAATTAATGAGATATTTTGAAAGTTCTAGGACCAATTTGTAAATACCAAAAACTACAAGAACCAATATGAAATATATTTTTAGCTCTAATACCACTTGTTGTGATTCTCCGATCACGAAAAAGGAATTATAAGAGGAAAAACTATTCTATTTCTTACTTGGATAGAATTGTACATGAGAATTTACAAACTCAAATCAAAAACCTCTCAAACTCAAATCAAGGCTGGACATTATATGAATGTGGTATTGATATACATAGCTTCCAAATTCCACAGGTGTACATAGTTTACGTGAGAGAAAACGACGAAGGAAGAACGTTACACAAGATTGAAGACAATTATTTCTCGTGCCAAATTTGTGTAAAATATTCCAGTGTAGAAGAAAAAGCTTCAATGTTGTACGGTTATAGGAATGTTATCAATGGCATTTCTCACCGAAGAAGCTCAAAATTTCTTTGGTAATTAATTTGATGGAGTATGGTGACCTGAATTTTGTTTGGTCCAATCCGAAAAGCTCAAGACGTGACATATATGGTGAAACTAAAATTATGAGATAAAAATGGGGGAGTGGACATATTTTATTATATATACGAAGAATAGTAGGGTTTTATAACAATATATTTCATTCGAAGTAATCACACCTCTATAATCATCTTTGATATAGTGAATTTCTCCTCTTCTGCTCGTGATTTTTTTCCATCCTGAATTTTCACGTAAATCTTGCTTTCTTGTTCTTAATTCTATATTGTGTATCCTCTCATTTTTCATAACATAATTTAAGTGTATTATATCAGGATTAAAGTGTTGTTTGTTTTGAAATTTTAGGATGTATAAATTGAAAAAGTCTCCAATATGTACATCGATTGGATGTGACTCTTCAAGTGCAATATGTGCAAAATAAAGAGTCACGACCTTTTGATAAGGTGAAATTTAGACCATCAATTTTGAAAATACATAATCTAATGGTTGGAATTAATTTTGTCAAAAGATGCAACTATTAGGAAGTGATATATGGAAATCTATGACCTTCCTAATTCCATTTTCTTCACTCTAAATCAATTTCAAATAGTTGATTTCTAATTATTTCTTCCTCCAAATCCTGTTAAAATAACTTTCATATTATTTTTGAGTTTCACGTTCGATATATTCTATCTACAAGAGTATAGTTAAGTGTTGGCTCGTGATCGTTTGATATCCCGCAAGTGAACGAAATCGTGAACAATTAATATAGTAGTGTGTAGAGTGTCGAACCCACGGGAGCTAAGTATTCAATCGAGTTCAAATTAATAGTAACATTAATCGAATAGCAAATAGATTTTAAGTTTTATATATTAATCCCTAAATTATCAATTAAACTAATTAAAGTAAGTAAATGTGTTTTACAACTATGTGATATGCATTGCTAAGATATCGAATCCCCTTATTATTTCATTTTTAGTGTAACAATTAAAGTGATAATTTAAAATCATTCATATTGGTCAATGTTCCTAATTTAACGGAAAGCCTCTTTCTATAGCAATCAAATTTATTCCCCTCAAATGACATTTCTATCTCTCGTTGAAAAATGAAAACATGATAAATGAATTAACGAGCACAAGAACGCCTATTGAAACCATGTAAAGCATAGAGGTATATATCTATCCTCTATCGAACTTTACAATTTTTATTATATTGTGCTTCAACCCTATTGTCTCTTTCGATAACAATAAAATTCAATAACAATTCAATTGGTGATCAAACAATTGAAAAGAATGATAAAAACAAAAATAAACATCTACAAATCAAATCAAATTTAAGTCAAATAATTAATTAAAAACTAAAATTATCATAGCAAGGATTTATCTCATCCTATCAATGTATGAAATTAGCCCAATATATCGAAATTACAAGAAATCATATTTAAGCGAAACGATATAACCCGGATTTTTGATAAATTGAGAAGATGAAGATGAATCTTGAAATCTTGAATCTCTTCAATGATTTTTTGATGATCTCCATTTGCGCCTTCTCTTCTTTGCCCAAAAATTAGGTTTGAATCTTCACTTGATTGAATTTTTGCAAATCTCTTTCAATCCTCTCACAAAAACTATGAATTCTCCTCCTTTGATGATAAAAATTGATAAATAATGGAGTATAATATGTACATGAGAGCTCTCAATACGAGTAAAAAATTAGTTGAAAATCAAGTCCAAATTGGTTTACAAAAGAGTTTCAATCGATTAAGGAAAGTTCCATTCGCGCGGGAATTTTTTTATCTTTGTACAGCGGTCGGTATTTTGGCCATAACTTTCTCTTCTAATATCCGATTGAGGCAATTTGATGCTTTGGAAATATAAATCAAAGGGATACAACTTTGTTTAAAATAGAATGTTTCAAATTCGAACGTTTACTATGCCAAAAAGGGGTCTCAATATTTGACTAAAAATTGGGAATATAACTTGTGCGATTGGATATTGATTGTGATAACATTTTGATCATATTCTATTTTTTTTTTAATTCAAATTTCATCAAATGTCTCCTAAAAATCTTTCAATTCATCTTTTAGTCTGAATGAACTATTGAATATTTGCAATTTGACCCTCAAACTTTGGATTTTGCCCTTTTTTATCAATTTTCGTATTTTTCTTTCAATTCCTCGTTCAACCATTGAATTTTACCTATATAACATAAAATACAACAATTTAGGATATACTTTGTCAAAAGAACTATCAAACATTGCTATTTTAGATCCCGAATAAGTGTATAAAATACACTTATCAAATACCCTCAAACTTAAATATTTGTTGGTGCTCAAACATAATTATAATCTAAATAATAACAAACACACAAGTATGCAAAAATATTTGGTTAGATAATGTGGCTTTTACCTCAAGATTTGAAATTATAGTATTAAATCTACAAATTGTTTCAAAGTCATAATTCCAAACTAATATCCACTCTTCCAATGCAAAACTGATGTGTGTATGTGTGTGTGTAAAGAATTAAGTAGACAATCATGAATTTTCAAGTTGCTTCAATTCTCGACCATTTGTGGCCAAATATATCTTTTCACATCTCGTATGATTCACACACCCCCAAACTTGTTCTTTTTTCACTCTTTTCCCAGTGTATAATCTAAGGTTGAATTTTTCATTACTATCCTCACCCTCTCTAGTTTAAGTGGACTCTACTAATTGTAAGTCAATACATCAATAAACCAAGATTTTCTAATTAGTTGATTGTTTCGACCTCTAGGACAAGAATAGGCTAATAATCCCTTATCAAAAGTTAAGTTAAGTCTTCTCAAATAAGTGTTTGGGGCTTAACCAGAGTTTTTGGTGCATCTTCTGTTTCATGCACCTTTATTTTTTTTATTTTTATTTTTTTTGCACACTCTCAGCCTTAAGCTTTCTATACAACCCATTCAACGAGCTTTTGGCTTATGACTCCCAAATCAGATGATTTTAGGGCACCAGTTTGTAAATACCCTAGCAGACTTAATAACTCGAGTCAAAAAAGTTACGAAGAAGTGTCTTCTATATATTCGTCTACTATGATTAGTGCAATGCCCCTCATTAAACACTTATCTAATCAAATCGATCTTTAACTTAAAATTTTTGCACAATTTTATCATATTAATTTAAGACAATCCACACATAATTTTTCACACAAGGAATCCCAGTTTACATCCGTATCTTCCTACAGCCGTAAAATATCCTCAAATTATGTCAAATTTGGTCTAAGAATCATTAATATAGGATAGTTTTGGTTATAGCATCTATGTTCAACTATATCAACCCATCAATTATATAAATCAACTCATAGCATTACACTGTCCAACTTAATTCTAGTGCATGTATAATATCAAGTTTTGCAAGATTAAGTCTCAATTAGTCTAGCATGCATATCCACAGTCTATAAATCAACACCACAAATTTAATCATCATTGTCGACCAGATTATCTAACTCACACAAGCACACAGCCTAGAACAAGAAATTATTATTTTTTTTGTTGAAATTTTTCAATATTTTTATTATATATTAAAACAATAACAAAGAAGAAATACACAAACACTCAAAAACACACGAAAAGTAAAAATTCAAAGTTTTTCTCACCCCCAAACTTAAAACTGATATTATCCTCAATGTCATAAAGTATAAATAAAAATATGAGGGGAAGGGGAACAAAATGAAGAACGTACTCCCCAGATTTTTATGTTGAAGGTGCGAGGCATTATGTGTGATGGCTAGACAATCTTCTTCATCATGTTTTTCCCTTGGTCTATGTTGGTTTGAGTATTTCACGACGTTATATTCCTGCACGTAGCGGTCAAATCAAACAATAAAGTTCAAATAACCTAGAATATGTATTACTTAGCCCAAACAATTGAAGTCACAACAATAAATTCAATGGTCTAAGAGGAAACATGATAGGATGGTGATACAATATAAATTCAAACGTACCTAAGTCTAATACGAACTAATAATCAAAATAAATCTATACGCAATGCGGTACAGAAAACAGAATAAATAAAAGGGTTAGAAAATTGGATTGCCTTCCAATTAGCGCTTAATTTATAGTCTTGAGCTCAACTTTGGCAACTGAATCACGGGCACCTAAAGAAGACTTTGGATGCCTTTCCCATTTACTTTCACTCCTACATTGGACAAATTCAATTTTTGGATAATTAATAAAATTAAAAAAAAAATGTGATTTGATTTCATTCTCATTGATTGGTACATCCTTATTTGATTTCGTTGTGATCAACTCGTCATTCTCTTTAATCCCTTCTTCCATAGTCTATATATCTTCAACTTGAATAATCGGTCCACAATCTAGATCTACTGACAATGAGAAGTTGGTCTCGTTGACTCCTTCGAATGGATTGTACCCTCATTCTTGAAATGCTTCCCAGTATATGCAATCTCCCATAAGCATATCGTTTTCATCCAACTTGACAAGTTCTTTAAAGTACTTTGCAAGTACCTTCTCGTTCAATAAGGAATGACCATCTCCCACAAGTTTGATGTCCACATCCTAATCGTCAGGTACAAAATCTCCCACGAGCATGTATTTTTCATTAGATTTTTCAATTGCTTGTTTTCTACAAATCAAATATTTTCGAAATCTCAGAAGTTTCGGCGTGTGTAAACTAATGTAAGAAAACAAGGCATTTCCCAATACAATGCACCGCATAACAATTTTCACAACTTGGATATCTTCCAAGCATATCTTCACAATCCATGTAGAGATTTGTCATTACAACAATTTTGTTACTTTACTAGTGTCAGACTCATGCATAAATATCTGAAAAGCACAAAGAGAGAATATAGATACAAGATAGATTAAAATTGTATGGGGATAGTTAAACGATATAAAAAGAAAAATAAAGAAAAGTAAGCAACAAAAAAATTTGTTGGAACTAAAATTAATTAAAGCAATAATCAAATTAAAAATAAATAAGAAATAAAAATTCAAATTAAAACTAAAATTAATTAAAACTAATTAAATACAATAGTCCTCGACAACGGCACCAAAAACTTGATCGTTTGAAAACCCACAAGGGCACGGGATCGTGATCAAGTAATAAAGTGATGAATAGAGTGTCGAACCCATGAAAACTATGCATTTGATCGGGTTAAAATTAATTACAACTTTAATCGAATAGCAAACAAGTTTTATATATTTTTTGTAATAATCCCTAAATTATTAATTAAAACTAATAAAAGTAAGAATGTATTTTTATTCAAATATGTTAGATACATTGCTAAGATATACAATCCCCCTTGTTATTCCATTTTTAATGTAACAATTAAATTGACAATTTAAAATCATTCATGTTGGTCAATGCTTCTAATTTAATTGAAAGAATCTCTCGATAGCGATCAAATATATTCCCCTCATGTAACATTTCTATCTCTCGATGAAAGATGCAAACATGATAAATGCATTAGCACGTACTAGAACACCTATTGAAATCGCGTAAAGTATAGAGTTATATCTCTATCCTCTATTGAACCTTACAATATTTATTATATTGTGCTTCAATCCTATTGTCTCTCTCGATAACAATAAAATTCACTAACAATTCAATTGGTGATCAAATATTTGAAAAGAAAGATAAAATAATAATAAATATCCAGAAATCAAATCAAATTTAAGTCAAATTAATTAATTAAAAACTAAAAATATCATAACAAGAGTTCATCTCATCCTAACAATTTATGAAATGATTCCAACATATCGAAATTACAATAAATCATATTTAAGTGAAACGATATAACCCGAATTTTTGATAAATTGAGATGATGAAGATGAATCTTGAAATCTTGAATCTCTTCAATAATTTCTTGATGAATCTCCATTTCGATCTTCTCTTCTTTACCCAAAAATTAGGTTTAAATCTTCACTTGATTGAATTCTTGCAAATCCCTTTCAATCCTCTCACAAAAACTATGAATTCTCCTCCTTTGATGAAAATAATTGATGAATAATGGAGTATAATATGTACATGAGAGCTCTCAATACGTATTCTACTGTTAGATATTTGCAGGAGTCAGAAATTAGTTGAAAATCACGTCCAAATTGATTTACGAAAGAGTTTCAATCGATTAAGGAAAGTTTCATTCGGGCGGGGATTTTTTGTCTCTGCACATCAGTCGATATTTTGGCCATAACTTTCTCTTCTAATATCCGATTGAGGCAATTCGAAGTGCTTTGGAATATAACTCAAAGGGATACAACTTTTTTTGAATATTATAGTGCTTTCTGACGTTTACTATGCCAAAAACGGGTCACAATATTTAACTAAAAATCTGAAATATAACTTGTATAATTGGACATTGATTGTGATAACATTTTGATCATATTCTATTCCTTTTTTAATTCAAATTCCATCAAATTGTCTCCTAAAAATCTTTCAACTCATCTTTCGGTCTGAATGAATTATTGAATATTTGCAATTTGACCCTCAAACTTTGGATTTTGCCCTTTTTTATCAATTTTCATTTTTCTTTCAATTCCTCGTTCAACCATTGAGTTTTACTATATAACATAAAATACAACAATTTAGGATATATTTTGTGAAAAAAACTATCAAGCATTGCTATTTTAGATCCCGAATAAGTGTATAAAATAAACTTATCAATTCGCTTATCAAAATTAATATTGTGTTATGTTAATTTTGAAAGAAGTGTCGTATATTGGGAGACGGATGTCCATTTGATCATGTTAACACCTGTGCAAGTGCCAAAATCCATTTTAAGGAGATTTGCATTCGCACATCTTACATCATTTCATCTCCTTATTACTTTTATGTGCCAGTAAGTTGTTGTTTTGCTCAACTTTTATGCACATACCATTAAAGCTGGACAACTTTTGAACCGAACCGGACCCAAAACGAATTGAACCGAATTGAGTGGTTCTTAAATTAAATACCCGAAAGGGTATTAGAATCAAGAACATACGGATTTGATTTGGTTCTCAGTTCTAAACTAAGAATCGAAAAACTGAATAAGAACCGAATAACCTTAATTTTTTAATTTTTAATTTTAAGTAAGTCAAATTATTATTTTTTTAAAATAAATTTGTTAACTAATTAATTTAGTCCAAACCAAAAATATGATTTTATTATTTCTAATTTCCAGCTAAGCTCGACTTAATTAAATTGACCTAAATTTTTCGCAAATATATTATTCTATCGTAGTATCATTTCTGTCGTTCTATTATTATTAACTCGCCATCTTCATCTTTTTGTGAGTTTAACAGTCAAATTTTTGAAGAACTCAACAAAGAGATGTGCAAAAGATATCACGATATTAGACTATATAATTTAAGATTGAACATGTCGTAGTCGAATTAATGTATCGTTGTTTAATATAAAAAAATTTAATTATTGTACGAAACTCGAATAGAACGGAACCGACCCGAACCGAACCTGAACAACTCCATAATTAAATTTGGACGATTTCCTTTACTAAAAACTTGAAAATTTGGGTTCGGTTTGGTTCTACATCGGACCGTGTCCAGCCCTACATACTATAGTTTTGGTAAGTCGTTACTCTATCCATATTTGCATGCACCTGTTTTTGGTTAAAGGAATATAATTTATGCACAATTTATCCAACAACCTTAAAACGGATTTTTTTAATTCTACTTTTACTTCTTAAACCAATGAATTTGATTTGAAATTGGAAAGTCCTTTAGTGCAAATTACCCATTGAATATATGTAAATTTTGAAGTAAGAGATGTACTAAAATTATGAAAATTCATACAAAGATCGTTAGAGTTTTGTGTAGAAATTAAAGTTGCATTCTATTATAATTTTACATAATGCATAAAAAATTAAATGAGAATTGCATTTTCCTTTTTGCAAGCAGTTGTTTTCGTTGAATAAGATATTCATTTTTAGTTGTTGTGTCTTATATTGAATCAATGTGTACATTCCTCATTCCCAATAAGGACTACTTTATTCCTTTTGGATAGTGACATTGATAAGTGTAGTGTATACACTTATTCGTGACCTTAAATCATGATATTTTATTATTTTTTTGGATTAAATTCTACTTAATCTTTGTTATATTGTATTTTATAGGTAAAAATTTATGTTTAATGAACAATTGGGGAAAAGAAGACAAAAGTGGCGAAAAATGACAAAATTCAAAGATGAAATATTGGAGAGAAATATTACATAAAATATGTTCGAGTTAAATGAGTATCAATAGACTTGTATTGAAAATTTTAATTGGAGACTCAAATTATATATACACACGCGGGGACAGAAGATGGTAGAAGAGAAACACTGAAAAAGAAAAAAAAAAAAAAAACGGAAAAGGGATGCACTGTAACGACTGCGGCGGAAGCAGAAAGAAAGGAAAAGGGTGGAAAAGAAAGAAAGAAAGAAAAAAAGGAAAGAGAGAGAAGAAAGTCAAAATAGTTGCAGTAGAAGAAAGAGAACAGAGAGAAAAGAAGAAGAAGGAAAAAAATATATGAATAAAGGAGACTGGAAAAACAAAAAAATTTCACTTTTCGTCAATTTTTTGTGATATTTTTCCACTTTCGCGTGTTTTTATTTTTATAATATGAATAATTAATTTTTTATATTAAGGAAAACAATATAATCAACTTGTGATCCTTTATTTTTTTTATTCAAAATTTATGTGATTTATTTATATATGTGTTGGTTTTATTTTGAGTTTAGGGTATGTTTGAGCCACATTATTTTGAAAGAATGTATTCTGGAATAGTAGATTGATGGAGAATGTGTGGTTGAAAAAAAAGAAAAAGTTATTGACTTGATATAAAATATTATTTTATTGAAAAATATGCGATTGAAAATGAGTAGAAGAATGAGAATGAAAATTTTAATGTGTACAAAACTGGGGCTTAATGCATTAAATTACCTGATCAATAATTTGATGATCATGTGAGTCTCTTACGAATCGAGAAGTGATTTTGAAGTTTAGACCATATAATAAAATTCGATAAATTAGAGTAACGTGTAGAGATATTTATACTAATTATTGCAGTAATAATATGAATTCTTATATCTAGTGTTTCGTTTAACTAAAATTGATTCACATAGAGATATAAAATTTAATTAGTTAAATAGACTCAACGAGAATTAGAGAGAAGTAAATTGAATGCAATATAAGAATTCGATCGAGCACAACATTAGGTTATGAATTTTGAATTAAGAATAAAGTTGATGAATAGATAAAATTGTTATTTCCTAATATTCATCATATATTTGAATTTTCAATTATCCATTGTTTGCAATCATTTTATATTTTCAACTAGTTGAAAGTAGTTAGGAAAAATAATCACAACCATCATAATTATTTTTGTCAAATAGGAGTTAGAAAAATTAGATTAAATCCTAAAGTATAATTTTCGTAGGAACGATATTCGGACTCAAGTGTAGAGTTTGTTGAAAATGAGGCAATCAGTTTGTGCTTTTATCATTTAAAATATAAAATGCTTATATATTAATTATTCTTTGATTAGATATGTACCTTAAGTGCTTTTCATTTAAAAATAAGTATACCTTAAGTGTTTTGAAAAATGAAAGTCGCATTATTTCATGCATCAGTTCCTTCAAGAACAGTGGTAGTTAACTTGTTACTAAACATATTCTGATAATTTATATTTTCTTTTCAATGGTGGCCGAATTAAGCCTATCTTGGAAAGGTGTCTCTTCAATTTCATGAAATACTACTTGTTATTAAAATCTAATCGCAGCAAACACCTAAGGACTCATTTTCTCTAGGCACAGAAAGTTCCAACTGCGAAAGGGTGTGGTTTTGCACTGGTATGAGGGTAAGAGTGAATGAAAACCCAGTTTTTAAGTCCAACGGTGGCAGCAACTCTGTTTCTGGTTGAAGTTGTACAATTTTTGGTACATATGAGAATGTCTTATTAAAATAAAGGTTCCTCAACTTATGTATTCTTGATTGTGTTTATTTAAAATGCTGATATTTGTATAGCATATTTGTCATCGTTCGTTTGGAAAATGAATTGGTAAGAAAATTACCATTCACGAGTATGGGTCAAGTGCTTATATAGAGAAGGTGCATCGAAAAGTTCGTAATTTGCACGCGTTGGCCCTTTTCCTATGTGATTTGTTTTGCAATCCGATCAACATCGTGCAACATGAAAACTGGATTTGTTTATTGTGATTAAAATTGGATTTGTCATGTTACTAAATGGGGTTGTAATATTGTTAAATATGAGAGTACATGGACTTTCATTAAATAATGACATTCCTAGTCATTTTATATGTTGACAAGTGGTGGAATAAAATTGCTTATCCAATACATTAACATAATTAATAATATGATTGACCTTTTTATAGTTAGATTGAATATTATATTATTAAGCTATGTCCTATTTAGAATTGTGGGGATATGATGTTTGTTGCAAAATATTCTTAATTTAAGTTCGATGCACTATAGGATTGTGGAGGTGGCACTTTTCTTAAATTAGAATATTGAGATATTCAAGAATATTTGAAACGATAAATTGCACTGTAATAAATATCTTGTAAAATTTAAGATGTGCATAATATTGAAATTTGGATATCCAATGTAAATATTCAAAATCTATTAGTAAATATGCTTTGTACTATTGAGAGTGTAATTGTTTCGAGAAAATCCTCAATAATGTGATAATTGAAAGAAAATGGAGTTTTCAATAAAGTTAGAAAGAAGAAAAATGATTTTAAAGATTTCAGAATGATTTTTTTTTTTAATCTATTTTTGTACTTCGTTTATATCGGTTTTTGGTTAGTTTTTCTAGTCAAATCCATCACCTTGAAGCTCTGATACCAATTATTGCCAAAGTTCGCTCCAAAGGTCATCAAAACGATGTTTTCGAACTCAATTTTACGTTACTTTTCTCTACCAACCAACCAATCCAAACGGCTGAAACTAATAACCAATATATTCACCTCAGTTGCACCTTAATTTCACTCACAAGGGACAAGATAACGGTGATAATTTGTAGACCACAAAGTTACAAGAATAAAGCAATGAAAGAGGGATAAAAGAGGCCAAAAAAACCAAGAAAGCCACCGGTTTTATCTTTCAACTATGGCAGCCGTTTTTTGCAGGAAGAGCAGCCACATTTTCTTCTTTTTTTCACACAAATGGCTAGGGTAAAGACAACATATATATAGGCTAGGTTAGGCTATAGTTAGACCACTAAAGGGTTAAATGAGTCAAAATTCAATACCATCCAAGAGGTAATATATATGGGCCGTGAGTAGCATTAATTTCTTAAGCTACTTCCAACGGTCTACGTTGTTTTTGGGTCGAGGATTTGAACTTGGTTGTTGGTAACAATTTAATCCAGCGTTTATATGATAACCCAGGATTCATTGGAGATCGAAACCCAACAATATAAAAATAAGTTCTTATTTGAAATCCCTCCGAGTCATTGTAAATCATCTGGATTGTTCTCAAATTATTCAAAATTATTGCTTTGGAGAAGCCCACTGTGTCCCAACAACCCCACATTTGGATCCATATACTTCATCAATTATTTTGTTTTCACTTGACCGAATAGATTTGATTAAGTCAGCAAAGCTAATTAAAATATCTCATTTAAGTTCACACTATGTTACTAGGCATTCATTTTCAAATTTTACTTTATATTTAAATACATTTCTAATTCTTGTCTTAATGATAAAGACGACTTAATGTTTAAATACTATATTTTGGTAGGTAGACTAATTATTATATTTCTTTACGTCTCCATTTGTATTGCAATAAATTCAAGAAGCTTAACTCAATTGTAAAGATAGATTGGGAATCATACAGACGACAAAGAGGGGTCGTAAATTATTTCGTTTAGCCAATATACAGGAAGTTAAACTCTATAATTAGTAAGGATTAGAGATCTAAACCAAAGTATTAAATTAACGTTTTCATGCATGTCGTGTACTTGAACTAAACATGAAAAAGTTAACATAATGTCATAAAAAGTGTTAAAATCGCAAGTCTAATAGATACTTTGCCATTTTGATGTTATTCGTGTAAATTACTCTCGCATTAGAGTATTTCGAAGACTCGTTGAAAGTGAAATGTTCTTTATTTTAAAGAGTTATAACTTGAAATTGGGTTTCAAGGGGTTTTTTATATTTATTTTTTAAGATAATAGTGATTTTCACTCTCTATATTTGGAGAGTTAAACTCGCTCTCTTTCGGGTTTTATCACAGTTTCATTTTTGAATGTCTTACTACTTA
The DNA here is from genome assembly GCA_035079005.1 of Fraxinus americana. Classification (NCBI taxonomy): domain Eukaryota; kingdom Viridiplantae; phylum Streptophyta; class Magnoliopsida; order Lamiales; family Oleaceae; genus Fraxinus; species Fraxinus americana. Next base: position 11,915,484 of record CM068728.1, on the reverse strand, counting down.
AGTTATTCGTGTTGTGTTAAATATTTTAAATTGTTTCTATTTAAAAAATAAATTAATTGAAAAATGAGGGAAAAAACGATAAATAATTGTTGAAATAAATAAAATGAAGAACAAGAAATAAATAATTTGTTGGAATGTATAAAAAAATTACTTTTTAAAATTTAAAGATCAATCTATTATTAACCAATGAGAAATGATCTCTTAAACACCGATAACATGGCATACCAATTAATTGACGAATAAGTTCATAGTAGGTCACATAAATTATATGAACTATCAATTAATCAGTGTATCATGTCACCTGCTAACCACCGATATTTAGGAGATCATTTCTCTATAACCAATATATTGATTAAAAATAAAATAATATTATCTACCATTATTGAGTACTAGAGAACTAATTTAAATGTCAACAGTCGATTGGTACAATTAAATTAATTATGTGATTAAGCAAGAGGCCATATATTAGGCATCCATTCACTTAATCTTAAGAGAGGATGGCAAATGATAAAGAAAGCAAAACTTAAATAATTGGAAAGGTAACTAAGATTAGTTAATGTCAATACGGCAAAGCATGCAATGCCAAATTTGAAACTACAAGAAAACGACCCTTCCAACCCTTGTTAACAAGCTAAACTCTCCAAGATGGAGTAAATTATTTGCCCACCGTACATATGCAACTATACATTATCTTGTGTATGTGAATTTTCTAAAGAAAAGGAATTGAAAAGTCACAATTTGTGCCTCTGTGCTTGGGAGCCTCCCGAGTAACAAGGAGATGCAAGTTGGGATGGTGGAATGACAAAAAAGAAAAACTAACATTTGAGCAAAAGGGTAGGGGTATATAGCAATATAAAATCAAATTTTATCATATTTGATAAAATATATGGTAAAAAAATTATGAATATCATATAATTAATATGAAGTTAAAATTATTTGTTGACTTTGACTTTAATTTAATTTTAATTTACAGCAAACATGGAAAATATGAAACTATCCTTAGAGTATCTTTATAAGCAAAAGTTATTCTACATAAAATTAATGAAAAAGTGGTTTTTCTTTTTTTTTCTCCCTAAAAATTAAGTCCTTAGTTTAAGATATTTCATTTGTATGTATACGTAAGTTTAATATATTGAGTGTCGTGGTACTGTTTTTGTGGTTTTAAACAATTTAATACAAACGGCGAACCTAAAATCGAGCAATGAAGTCCCTGATTGTACGAATTTTCGTACAAAATATTTTATTGTACGAATGTATTGTTGAAAATGAATACGTAAAAAAAAAAAGAGTTTTCAAATATAAATGTGGTCAAGGGTTAAAAAGGAAAGAAAATATGAGGTTTTTCTGTGTAGTCTGTGTGCTTGCTTCCTAGACAGAACTTGTCGATTCACGAGAACACTGGTTTACGCCATAACAACGGCGGAGGGACGTCATTTAAAAGCTAGATTCCTCTTTTTCGCCAGTGTCTTGCAGCAATAAATTACACGCGTCAATTCTTGAGTGGTCTATTTTTGTTGAAACAATAGAACAGCATCTCCGTTCGTGGATCAAGCAGAGAAGGAGCCGCTGGAAGCTCTGAGCTGTGCTGTCACTTTGACGTTAATTTATTCCTCAAATAACTTTGGAGTTGAGGTGCACTCAAGACATGGATTTGGCTCCGCTCAGCTCGGTTATCACTTCACTTTTAGCCCTTGTTTGAGCCTCATTTTGAAAAAAAAAAGTATTTTAGAACAATAATTTTGGGAGAACATGTGCTTAAAAAAGATTGAAAAATTTTCGATTTGTGTAAAATTGTTTTATTGAAAAATATGTGATCGAAAATGAGTTCTAAAAAAAATGAATTTAAAAAAAAAAAGAAAAGGGGTCTATCCTTTTTTGATATATATCATTTATATTTAGCCTCAATTTGATGGGGATTAAAATTAAATTTTTACTAGATTTTGATAAAAAGTGATTAAATTCGTTGTTGAAAAGTTGTGAGTTTAATAAAATATGTGATTAAAATTTATTATTGATTTTGACTTAAATTAAAATCAAGATTTATTTTTGCCAAACAGAGGTTTAAACTTTCGTCTGACAATTTTATAAATAATTTATAAAAAATAAGAATAGTGGGTTTCACAAAATGTGTAGATAATAATGGGCAATAGTTATGAATTGGTGATTGAAATTAACGTTTAACTTTGACTGAATCTAAAAACCATAATAAATATTTTCTTACTTCCTCGAACTACATCATACATTATATACATCGAACGGGATAAAATGATACTTTGATGGGAAAAACCATAAGTTTTGAATAATATTTTTTTTATAAAATGTGTGGGAAATATTTTGGGTGTAAAAATATTTTTATTGTGTAAATATTTTATTGAAAATTAGTGTGAAAATTAAAGAATTTTATTTTGAATGGAGACAAATATGGACTTAAAAAGTGATTTTTTTCGCTTTTTTTTTTTTTTTATTGCTTACGCAAGGACAAAGAGACGTACAAGTTACAACACAATTAATTTGTACTTGTAGATATTTTGCAATGAATTAATTTCCTTTCTAACATTGTGGCTCCACCACACGCGTGCATCTGTACATGTATATTAGTCTACATCGAGTAGGTTAAATTTTCTTAAAACCTAGACATATGGCGGAGAATTTTTCGTATGTCCATCTAACTCCCACCTACAAATTCACAAAGCTTATCCATCCATATATCAAGCATTTTTCAATACTTACTCAACCACACACTGACACACATTCTACACAGGCTACTTAGATTATACACGGGATTTTTGTCTTCACATTCAGTCATATAATAAATTGTCTGAAAACTTTACATGTAGTATGTAAAAATGTTAACTAACTTAAAAGGTAAATTTCTGTCTCTATTAGAGGGGTAGCTTGTCCGATTTGCAATTTTATGTGAGCTATGTTAGGTCAATGCCCACATAGGGGTGATGCATTTTGGAGCTAGTGTCCAATCCATATTTAACTCATATTTTGTAGAGATTTTTTAAAATTTATTTTTTAAAAATTTATTTTCAACCACAAGTTCTTTCCAAAAATAATTTTGTACATAAACCCATAATTTTCCCAACTTCTTAAACACACACTCTTAAAAAATTAAAAAAAAAAAATCACTTTTCGTAAAACTTACTCTCAGAGAATCATGCTACATGTACAATACTGATTGACAACATTGGTTGACAACTTTTTATTTGGTATCATCATGTCCATCCATTTTAAAAAATAAATTTCTACATCACATACTAGAATTTTGACAACACATGGTTGTCAACCATTGTTGTCGAAGAATATTGTACACTTAGATTAATTCGTAAATCAATAGGGAATGTGTAGTTAAAAAAAAGGAAAAGTTTGGAGTTTGCCTGTAATATTATTTTATTGAAAAATGTGTAGTTAAAAAAAAGAAAAATATATTTTGAAAATAATGATGATCAAACAAGGGTTCAAGAAAGTCAATATAAAAATCTTTTTAAGAAATTGACCTGTGATTTAATCGGCGTTTGACACGATTTTGTAATTTAAATCAACGCAATATACGATTTGTACTTGAAGAAAAAATGCATTTATTAATTTGTTTCAACTAGCTAGGAAATGAGATTGGATCAGTTTAATTCGAATAAAAATTAATAATAGATAGTTGAAAATATGGGTTAATTTCACAAATGGTCACTGAAGTTACAGCAAAATAACAAAATGGTCACTGAAGTTCAAAACTTGTACAAACGGTCACTCAACTTTCAGTCACTTTCAAAAATGGTCACTGAGCAAAAGTAAGGGACTTCTTTGCTCTAATTGAAATCCAAATTAACAAACCCAGGCCCCTTCAAAATTGGAGGGGCTGAAGTGCAAATCCCTTTTTATACAACACAAAATTCACGTCTGAACCTCCTTTTTTTTTTTTTTTTTTTTTGTGGAAAACTATTGACTAATTCTTAAGTGAACTTCAAGAGAGGAGGATGAAAACGAAGGTAATTTCAACTACAAAACATTGAGAGACCCTGTAAAAACATAGTTTTCTATTATCTCATAATCTCCATTTTAAGCTTGATACCATTTTGGTTTGTTGCCCACGTAGATAAGCTGCAGGTAATGGATTTTGTAGGATGTTTCGAGAAGACATCCTTTTTGGCTTCTTCAAATTGCTACCAATTGACATTATTGTTCGTGCTTCTGAGAGGCAGCGACAGAGCCTTCGAAGACGACGCCGTTGATAGTATCCCAGTTGCAGATGAGGTTGAAGAAGGAGAGGGACACAGAAAAACGTCGTTTTAGGAGTCGAAGATACCGAAAGCAGCAGTGCCATTACGGGCGGCGCGAGGAGTTGCAATTCCCTTTCATGAACAATTTTATTTAGATTTCCTTCAAAGCACAAGATGGGGTAGGTTGCCGGAATTTTGAGCCATAATTGGCGGCTAGATGGGGTAAAAAAATTGCCCCAATTCGTTTAGGGTTTGCAAACAATTTTTGAACAAAGAAATTGATGATTAAGGTTGATTGGAAAAAGGGAATTAATGATATAGGGTTTGGTGTTTTATAAAAAGGGATTTGCACTTTAGTCCCTCCAATTTTGAAGGGGTCTGGGTTTGTTAATTTGGATTTCAATTAGAGCAAAGAAGTCCCTTAATTTTGCTCAGTGACCATTTTTGAAAGTGACTGAAAGTTGAGTGACCGTTTGTGCAAGTTTTGAACTTCAGTGACCATTTTGTTATTTTGCTGTAACTTCGGTGACCATTTGTGAAATTAACCCTTGAAAATATACACCAAAGCTATACAGTTATGCTAACACACAACGAAGCCGTGAACCGCAAGTAACAGCTAGCATCCGGTTTCTTTTATTAGGGAGAAAGCGGTACTATACTCAACACGTTTTACACTGACGACATCCAATCAAAATGTACTCACTACGATTTCATATTCCCCTCCTCTAATCAATCGTTTCACTTTTTTCCCTATAAATTCATTACCAATTCCCAACTTTCACCAGTTCCACAATATCCAATTTTTTAAATTTTCTTTTCTCTATCCCAATTCTCAAGTCATTCTTCGCTCAGCAACCTGTTTTTCCATGGCAGAAGAATTTCAAGAATCTGAAGTAATTTTTCCAGAAAATAATGATGAAAGCAAGGATGTTTCAGTTCATTTGAATTCACGAGAATCAAGAAAGAGCAAGGGCAGAAGGAAAAAGTTGAATTCAGTTCCGATGAAAATCCCGGAAAATGCGTCCACAAATTCATTGCTTGGGTATGTGGATTCTGATTTTTTCGAAGAAGATATTGGTGATGACGGAGAAATGATCCCACCACACGTCATCATCGGGCGGCGTCTTGCAGGAAAAATACTGGCGTTTTCCGTCTGCGCCGGGATTAATGGAAAGAGACTTAAAGGAAGGAATTTGATGGAAGTCCGAAATTCAATTCTCAGGATGACAGGATTTCTTGAAACATGACTTCCGGGAAAAGCCAGGAATAACATACAACCCAAGGAAAAAAAATAAAATAAATAGGATAATATTTTCAGCCACCTTTTGTGGGTTTAATTTTCATCTTTTGATTGTTATAGGATCTTCAGAATGCACATAATTGACTGTAGCAGAACTGAAAATTCATTTTCTCAAAAGAGAAGGAAATTAAAATCTTCAAAATTGAAACCCAAAAAATAATATTCTTAGTTTTATTGACTTAATTGCTTTATTATCTTGTTCTGATATATAATATTCTGTAGCTTAAGATCCTGAGTGTTTATCAGCTTTCTGTTGTATTATTCATGTTCATGTTTCCTTAAGAATTTGTCTGTTCTGGACAGCACCCAACATCCACAGCTGGTTTATTAAGTGAGATAGATTTCATGGATTTTTCTACATGTATATAAAATATTGTATATAATGAATTACATAATATAATGTGGAAGGAAAAGATTATATGAAAAAGTTGATTGTATTTTAAATTGATAAATGATAGAGTATCATGTGACATTATGTAATCTATTATGTAAATCTTGATGTACATGTAGTAAGATCCAGATTTTATTATATATATTTGTCATGTAAATATATAAATATTTGATGGATAAATCTATATGTACATAATTATTGTACATAATGGATTACATAAGTCCATATGGAAGAAATCCGGTCGTGGATGTGAAGTGTGGAAAAGTAAAAAATTGTAGACTACCGATGGATGCGCGCCACATGTCAATTATGTAATGTATTATTTAAATGATTATGTACTTGTAGCATGGTCCATATTTGATTATCATGTATAATTCATGTCATCAAAATATACATAGTATGTAAAAATTATACTTTAGTACGTATAATTGTATAAAAATATAGTATTGGTGTGCCGCACCCGAAGAAAAAAATGCAGAGATAAAGGTAAAATATGTGCAATGTCTTTATTTGTATTCCCCCAATGTAAAATGTGAAAAAAAAAAAAGTCTTCATTTTCCTAAATGCATATTTTGGAATCAATGCCATTGAATACAACGGAGCTGATCATCTGCCCATAGGATAAAAATTGATCACCTTCGACATGGCGTCATCACATCAGTGATCAAGTTGTATTTTTTTTACTTTTCAAAAAAAAAAAAAAATTGACTTTCTGGCGTGGCAACGCCTCCTCAACAGATCGACATTATGACCCCTGCAATTATCTACATGTGATTGTGATAATCGCAAGATCTCAAATTCTTATCGATTGTAGGTATACAAATTGTATATTGCATAGAGTAATTAATTTACTATCCCTCCTTCTGTTTAATGATTAAAAAAAAAATTAGTTTGAAGGTGCAAAGATTCCAATCTATTGCCTTATATCTATCCTTTGTAACTATGTCAAAATTTGTGGTCGTGTTATGCTAAGATAACACGCAACAAAATGTAGGCTAAATAAAAGTTCAATCCGTTCACATTTGAGTTTAGCCTCTTTCAAGTGAACAATAAATAAAAAATAAAAAAATTATGTACACGAAAACATGAATTTTTCGTTCACTTCTCTTCTTCAATTATATATTGATTTGTTTAGATTTAATGACTTTAAAAAATAATATTATCATTCTTGACGGACGGACGGCCGGCCGTTATTGCAAGTTGCAACAATCGAATTTTATTTAAATAATAAGCACTTGTTTGGTTTTGCTATAAGTCGGAATTTTAATTTTAATAAAATTTGATGAAAAAATGTTGTTGAAAAGTTGGAAGGGAACATGGTTCCTCTCCCCGTTGGTCCCAATTTCTTGAAAGATCGCGTTTCTCGTCTTCATTTCGTACCATCCCAATTTTTAATAGAATAGAACAAAATGAAATTAAATGGACGAGACATTTTGTTATCTCTATATAAATAATTAATATAACATGGTTATCCTCAATTGAACTTAAAAAATAGAACAGTTGACGACGTGGCCACGTGTGTCTCAGAATTCTACGACAACTAGCTTAAGGCCACGTGCACGATACCTACTAACTTACAATTAACAGAAAAAGTCGTGTCCATTTCACAAGCCAACTTGTCTAACATGGATGAAATTAAAGCCATTTCACAAGCTTTATTGAATTTATTGCAATTCTTAAAATATAATAATTAATTCTACCCACCAAAATAGTAAATTTAAACATAGCCCCTATTTGTTGTACATTATTTGCCTGACAAAATAAGAATTGTAATCGTTGAGATCTCACTTCAACCACTTTTTTTGAATTTTCATCTCTATGGTGGGGCATAGGTTGGCCCACCAACGATCAAAAAAATTCTAAGAATGAAGGGAAAATGGAAAACAAACGGGGTATAAGAATTTAAATATTTACCGAGTTTGAAAAACTAATTCCAGTCTGAAATTCTTTGCTGACTTAATCAAATCTAATGATAGAGTATGGACCAAAATGTGTAGTTGCTGGGGGTGAAAATGAGATTATCCAAAACATTATTTTAATAATTTGAGGAGTAATCTAGATTATTTGCAACTTAATGACTTTTAGGAATTTCAGGCAATAAATAAATTTATGCAGGGAAACTATGCAATTTTTCATTAGAAGTTAAACGTTATAATGGACAAAGTATATATAAATGTTGTGCAATATATTCAAGTACTTTGAGGGCTTGTTTGGTAACACTAAAAATTCAATTAAAATTGAAAATATAGTCGTTATTGGGTCCCACCCGTCTAATAAATGTCAACAATAACGGCTAGTTTTTCAATTTTAATTCGATTTTAATCTCTACCAAACACACTTTGAAATATGCGTGTTCAATTATTTAAGTACTTTGAAAATAGAAAATTTACCGCCATCTTTCCAAATAGTATTTTACGTATTTTTGCAAATCAACGAGACAACTTTTCAGAATTTTAATCCTTAGTTTTGTCGTAGATTTATGTACGTACGTCTCAAATTAATATTCGATTCCCTACAAGAATATGTTGCCTTTTCATGGTTCAATAGAACCGATAACGTGTCTTTACAAATGCGATTCCTATAATTTCAGTCCTACTTTAATAGATCTCTTTGCTTTTGGGATTCTGGTATTAAAGTCGCTATCACCATAAAGCATTTGGCTAACACTTTTAAAAATAGCCAATAGAATATTTGCGTGTGGATCAATGGTTTGCCAACTGTTTGCATACAACTGGAGTAGGGTATGTTACTATATTAGCAGATAATACAAGGATTAATAGCAGAAAATTCCCACATAAATGTATTCATTTGCGATATATTTTCCTACATATTGGAAATTGCAGAAAACCCTCTATTTGAAACATTTTGTGCGAAAAATCCTATATCGTCAAATTTTCCGTTAAAAACAGTAAAAACGTCAAAAGTAAAATGTAAGAGCATCTCCAAGAGACTCTCTATTTTTAAAGAGTATATTCTATCATTTGGAGAGCATCTATAAATTTAAAGAGTTAAAATTTTGATGTACTCCAACAAACTCTTTATATTTAACACTTAAATTTACTATTCCCAAAAAATATTTATTATTTTTCTTTATCTTTTATTTTAACTAGTTTTTCTATAGATTATTTTATTGCTTTTCTACATTGAAAATTGAAACTTTTTGAATGCATTTAATTATAGAGAGTGAGTTTGGCTCTCCAAATTTGGAGAGCCAAACCCACTCTCTAAATTAAAATCTTAATTTAAAGAGTCTATTGGAGCATGATTTTACATGTTGACTCTTTAAAATAGAGAGCATCTCATGTTTAAAGAGTCTGTTGGAGATGCTCTAAGAATTGTAATTTTAATATCCGAACTTTTTATTTTTTTACAAATTATACCCAAATTTTTTTTTATTCACCACCCACAATCTCAAACATTTAAAATTTTATTTTCCACCCCACCTCACTTCTTCTTCTTCTTCCCCAAAACTTTATTATTTTATTTAATCTCTTTCAAAACTCTCCTAAATCTCTCACCCCAAATTCCTCATTTCCTCTTCTCATTCCCAAGATTAAAAATATCGACAATATCCACTCCCCACAAAACCCAATTTTGAGTTGCAGTTCTATGAGGAATATCAAGAGTTATTGAATTCATCCATGGAAAGGATCTCTCATTAGCTCTCAAGAATTTTCCCTTTCCCTCGTCATTAGTTTCACATAATTCCCTTCTTTTACAGGCTCACATTCAATTGGAGTGTCCATTTTTGTTGCCGAAATAGTTTGCAGAACCCTTTTTCCGTTCATGCCGAGGAGAAATGGCTCGTCCACCTCCGTGTGGTAGCAGCCATTAAAGTTCTTAAGGCGGATTACGGTGTTTTTGCCTTCAATGAATTCAACTATCCACCGTGCCTTGTGTGAAGCACAATTGGTGTGTGTGTGTGTGAGAGAGAGAGAGAGAGAGAGAGAGAGAGAGAGAGAGAGAGAGAGAGAGAGAGAGAGGATCTATCTTTGGAATGAGAAGAAGAAATGATGAATTTAGGGTGAGGGATTTGGAAGAAATAAAATAAAATAATAAAGTTTTGGGAAAAAAAAAGATGAAGTGCGGTGGGGTGAAAAATACAGTTTTAAAGGTTTGGAATTATGGGTGGTACATAAAAAAAAGTTGGTATAATTTGTAAAGAAAATAAAAAGTTCAGATACTAAAATTGCAATTATTACTTTTTGATTTTGACATTTTTACTATTTTTAACAATGAATTTGATGGTATGGGGTTTTTCGCACAAAAGATTTCAAATATGGGGATTTTTTGGAATTTTAAATAATTAGATGGTGTTTCATGATTTGGAATCTACGGTGAAAATATTTTTAGCCATGTATGTTGAGGGGCTTTTCACCTTGATGTATACGGTGAAAATATTTTTTGTCCCTATTTGATATGGATTTAAATTAAAAATTTTAATTTAAGTCAACCAATAATTAATTTTAACTATTTGTTTCATTGGATTCCTAACTTTTCAACTACACGTTTCATCAATTTTTATCAAAATCTACTAAAATTTAATTTTAATTTCTACCAAACAAGGGCTTATTTTTTAATTTTCAATTAAAAGTCCTTTATATACAAGTCTAAAATAATAAACGACGTGACATACTAAACCTAGTTGAAGTTATGTATAATGACGTGGAGATAAGGTTGCACAAAGGAGTTGGAGAAAACTAGAGCACAGATGCAAGGAGAGAGGGAGTTGCGCAGATGAAGATTTGGGCAGAGACGATAGAGGTTGCGAAGAGGTGGCGGCACCGACCGTAGTAGGGGGTTGTGGCAGTAGGGTTGAACGTTGAAGAAGGTGGAATCTGAAGAAAAGATTTTGGAATTTTTGAAGTACAAGGTTAGTTTTTATGAAATTTCAAATTTGAAGTGAAAGCTTTTTTTACCTATTCATTTTTTTTTTTTTTAATGAATGTGCTTTTAGTTTACGCCTTTTTAAGTAAAATATGGGTGATTATATTCGAACAACAATAGTTTTTATTAATTGAACTATATTTTAATTGAACTTAAGGTCTTCAATCTTTGCTCAATATAGTCCTTGTGTTCCTTTTTTTTTTTTTTTTTGCATTCTTACCATCAACCTTTCACTAGTTGGTGCGCCCATTTGGCCCTCATTATTCCACATTATAAAGAGATGAATAATAATTTTTTGGAGAATGTATGATTAAAAAAGAAGAAGAAAAATTTGGGTTTACGTATCACAATATTTTATTGGAGAACGAGTGATTAAAAAAAGAGGGAGAAAAATAAATTATAATTTAATGAAAAATAATAGAAGCAAAACGGTGGCTATATATTAATCTCCAATAATGTTTCTGTCTAGAAAGTCCATTGAAATGACGTATGTAAACTTATTTTTTCATAATATTTTTAAAAGTCAATAAATGCAAAAATGAGATAAATATTTTTTCTTTTTTTCATTTCAAAGCATGCAATAAAATATTTTGACGGAAATCATCTTCAAGAATTAAATTTGCTAATTAATTGAAGGTTGGAGATACATCTTTAAAATGAAAAAATGTTGTGGAGCTTAAGTGTAATAAAGTGTAGTACAACAAATAAAATTACGACCCCGCTATGTGTACAGAAGCCACTTGACAGAGAAATTCCAGATGAGCTGTCTTGTTGAGCTGTCAAGCACTTGCGTATTAAAAAAAAAAAAAAAAAGGCCTCAACAAACCACGCCTCTCTTCTATTCTTTCCCACAACCACCTTCCCGTTGCTGAGACCGTAACTTCTCTATAAATGGCAACTCCACCCAGTGATCGAACCCGTTTAAATCACTAATTGGCCCTTGTTCTCGCACCATATTCGGCCGTCATCGACTGCTAAGCAACAAAGAATCAAATTTCGTTGAGTTGTAAAATTACAGACTGCGGAAATTGGCCCCGTTATTCCTGCTGAGTTCGTCGTCGCTTAGGTCATCATCTCCGACAGTCGTCGATGACTTCAGACCTACCGTTATTACCTAATCTATAGCATTTCGACTAGGTAAGATTTGTAAGTTTTTAATAAATTATTTATGGGTTTTCCACACCCACGATTAGGCACTTTCAAGAGGCAAGACTTTTAGGGTTTTTAACAAATTAGTAATATTTCATTCAAGAAATTGAATTTGCGGATGGTTGTATAAGCTTCTTGGGAATTTGTGAGATGTATGTTTTCAGATTGTACTCGTTTATGTTTTGTTTTTCCTATTCCAAATGTAGGAATTAATTGGGAATCAGAATTGGAATTGGAGTTGGAGTTGGGTGAATTATCACATGGGTTGGTTTAACGTGTTGGGGGTAAATTGTTAGAAACAGTGAACTGTTCTTCGGCCATTGCCACATACACTATGAATCTGCTATCTGATTGGAAGTGAACTTGCAATAGTTGTTCATTGTGTTATGGCAGTATGTATACTAACTTGGACGGATTTTCTTGTTTATGTAGGGATGAAAGGCAAGAATTATGGTATATGTCATAGTTGTAGAAGCACTGAGCACTTGTTCGGAGAATGCCACAAAAAAGGTCATTGTCCATGGTGTGTTGATGGAGTCCAGAAATGCTTTGAGGGTGAAAAGGAAGGCAACAACAAAGGCCAACTATTCAACACTTGCAGTAATGACTGCGAATTTTTTGAGTTGGTAAAAAAGGAAGATGCAGACGGTGAGTCGAGTACCATTACGGAAGCAAAGAATCTGACTATGAACGAGGAAGTCCACGATTTACCAAGCATGTTCGATAGTCTAGCTCGAATAGCCGAGAAAAGAAACCTCAAGATTTCGTTAAATGTGACATTCCGCAAGGGCAAAGAGTCCTCGGAAGATAATGGCAAAGGACAGTAGGGCTGGACAAAATATCTGAATCGAATTGAACGGAACCGGAACCGAACCGAACCGAGCGGATTTTTTAAAATGAAATACCCGAACGGGTATCCGAATCGAGAACCGAATGGTTTGGTTTGGTTCTCGATTCTAGATTTAGAACCGAAGAACCGAATTTTTTTTTTAATATTGGATAAATTAATTTCTTATATTTTTTCTAAACAAATTAATAATTTTTTTCTTATTAAATCTTATTAGTTGAACAATTTAGAGTTTATTTATGTTTGTTAGTTGTGTTTTTTCAATTTTTTCTTGTATAGTTTCTTAATAGTTAGTATGGAAAGTCAAGCAACTGATGATTACATTAAATAGTTGGTAAATATTATCAATACTTTAAAATATTTTATCTTTATGACTTCTAATTTATATTTCATTTTTATGTAGACTTGAAGGTTTAAAACAAATGAATTATTGATATGAATCATCGAAGTTTTATTAGTAATGTTTACTTTTTAGTATTTATATTTGACAACTTATTATTTATATGTTATTAAATTAGATTGCGTTAATTTGTAAAAGTTAAGATTGAACTTGGTATTTGTATCTACTTTTTGTTATTAATATTAGTATCTACTTTTAGGTGTATTTATATAGTATTATTTTAAATGTTAAAAAATTTAATTATAATACGGAACCAAACCGAACCGAAACCGAACAGTTCCAAAATTATATTTGGAACCGACGGTTCCATTTACTAAATACCCGAAAATTTCTGGAACCGAAAAAAACCGAACCGAACCGACCTGCGCCCACCCCTAAAGGACAAGAGTCAGATTGATGCACTTACATTACTTAAAATCACAATTGGCCCTTTATGTTGTTATGTTCATTTCTTTTCTGATGTTAGGAGGTTATAATCTATCAATCTTCAACATTCTGTATCAAACTAATTTTGGCATACAAGTTGATCCATGATGTATGAAGTAAATGCCATTTTTTTTACATGGTGTAGAATTTAAATATCCATAAATGGCAATGAGTTACACAAACTAAGGAAAATATGACTCCAACAGAATGAAGAAACTGCCTGGAAATGTGGTAAAATTCACAGCAACTGCCTGAAAAATATGCATACCTTGTTTTAATTATACTATCTTTGATATCCAATGAGTAAGATCCAATTATATATATACAAACATCAAAAGGCATTAAACTGATTCTGTTGGCATAGTCAAGAACAACTATTCTGACCACACTAATTGGAAAATAATCAGAACTGGAATTAAGAACACTATTCTCACCAAAATAATTGGAAAATAATGAAAACAAAAATCAGTGCGAAACAACTATGAAAACATATTCCATTTTCAAACTGCAATATCAAAATCAACTACATTTTCCCATCCTACAGCTCCAACTATGAGGAACCTACTCCCGATGCCATACAAACATTTGGAATACACAGTTCATATGTCGGGACCACCTTCTTGAGGAATATGTGGATAGTTGTATGTCACCGAACGACCTATTGTACAATATGAACGTAAGTACTCACAAACAAACTAATCGTAGTCGCAATGTAAAGATTTAAACATGTGTACACCTTGGGAGCTAAATATGAGATTCGATGCTGTTGGAGAGATGAAGTTCGCTGCTGGAAACGCTTGAGGGAAGGTATGACTTTCTGCATCACCCTACGACATACCAAAACATTGTTAAAGCTTCGAATAAATAATCATAATAATCTAAGTTTACTGACCAACAATAGTTGCGAATACGAAATCGGTGTCTTCATAGTATATTGTTGAGAGGCTTGGACGACAGGTGCAATAGGCGGTGTATTCATCTGGCTGGACATTGTTCTCCTAGATCCTTTACTTGCATTCGATGTAGCCTGCAAGTACATACATGTTAAATAGTCATTGCGTAGAAATATAACGTAACAAACAAACCTTTGTTCTCTTTGAAGAGGACTCCAATGGGCTTTTTCTTTGAAATTTCTTAGGCTCGCCCTTTCGTCTCGTAAATAGGGGATCTCTTACTCTCCCTCTGGCATTGTTTTCGAATTGATTATCCTGGGAGGTTAATTGACTAGTGCCTTGTGAAACAACATTACTTCCACTACCTAACTTCATTGTCATCAACTCTTTATTTTGATTAGTTATCCACTCCTTGATCGAATGGTAACGCACTTCATCATCAGCCGCCAGGTTTGCAACCTCGGTAAAAGCCTGACACATATCGTCGTATCTCAACTATTCAGGAGTACTAACCAACCCATTGTAGTTCACTGCGACCCTGGTGTGTGCTCTACAAAGATCTCCTCCACCTCCGTAGTATGTACCTCTCCGATAGTGACATGACGTCATTATGGATCAAGACTACAATAGCATGCCGGCACAAAATCCCCCGAAATTCAAACAAGTGACAACTGTAAACTATTTCACAATTGTCTCTCTGGAATGAGATGAAAAACTTTTTAGTCTTCCAACGGTCATCATACATGATAACCTGTTCATATTGTTCGACAAATTGCTTCAACGAGATCTTTGAATGAACATATCCATCGAAGAATGCATTGATACTCCCACTTCACTGAGTTGTAGACATCTCTGCCCAAAATGTTTTTTCAAATAGCAAGGAACCCAATGACCTTTGTTGTCAAACAATCCTGACAACCAATCATTATTATGCAACCCGTACGTGTCAATCATGGCCTTCCAACCATCTTCAAATTCTTCTACGAACTGCGATTAATACACCAACCCATGTATAGTCGAAAAAATGGAAGCTTTATCAATGTGATATTCAAACTTTTCTGGTAACTTCTTAAAAATATGCCACAAACACTACATATGTTTTGTATTAGGAAAAATAATCTGAACTGTATTTTGCATGGCCCTATCTTGATCGGTAATGATTCCATGGGGAGCTTTTCCATACATGCACTGAAGCCATGTCCTAAATAGCCACACAAAAGTATTGGCATCCTAATTAGACAACAAACCACAACCGAGAAGAGTTGATTGTCCGTAATGATTAACACCAACGAATGGGGTGAAATGCATATCATACTTATTAGTTAGATAAGTGGTATCAAATGTGACAACGTCGCCGAACTGCTTGTACACTTGCCTAGACCTATTATCTGCCCAAAATACATTCTTTATCCTAGACTCATCGTTTAAATCCATACTGAAGTAGAATCCTGAGCATTGAGCTTGCATCTTGGAAAAATAGGATTGTATCGATGTTGCATCTCCTTCCCCAAGTCTTAATTGTCTCACATATTCAATATAATTTCAACAATCATTTTCCACGCAAGTCATGTTTTCATATCAACCAGCTTCAACCACTACAGAGTTGAAACTTTTGTATAAGGGAATTTTGGCCATATCATTTACTTCAAGCTTTCGTTTCACTTGTTAACTTAATTCTCGGTTACAGCGATACAACCTCGACTTCGAAAGACTTGTTTAATGATTGTGGTCGATGTACACTGCGTTGATTCTCCAGACTCCAAAAATATCTGAAGATGCAGTGATCCTAGCTTTACAACCTGTTTGTATTGTTGGTTGGGGTTTCAAAGAACCACTTGTACTGGTGCTTCTTCGACCTGGCGGCTACTTGTGATAGTCACATATTTAATTTTCCCATCGTCTCCCTTTTTCGAGTCCATTTTCCTAATCGGAAAACCTATATGGTATGAATATCATTTATAGAAGTCCCACAATTCTTTTCATTGTTGAACATCATACCTACCTCCGGCACCATCGGACCATCTTCTCCTAACGTTGCCTTCGGCCCTAATATCATATTGTCCGCAACATTCTCATCATCATTTCTCTCCACCACAAATTCTTCACGTACGTCTTCCATAGAACTTTGTACTGCAACACAATACAGAAGCTATTTCAGCAAACCAGTTACAGTTGAATAAGTAATTCAAATTGTCATCTCACCACTTTAACATTCTTCACACATAATCAACAACTTCATATGTACAATATCAACAAATAAGGCAACGAAACAACAAAAAATTATTCATTGAGTTCGAAAACAAATTATTATCATGAAATCAGAGCTCGCCAAAATTATTCACTTGAGTCATTAGTATTATTGGAAAAGGAACTACAACTCTAACCAATAATTATTTATTTCAAGTTAACAATTGCATCCAACGCTAATTATTTATTATTTCAAGTTAATAAATTCAACTAACAGTATTATTGGTCCTTAATAAATTAACGATTCAAGTGAATAAATTCAAGTGATAATAGCTCAACACTTTTCAAGGAATCCATGTACAAGTCTTGAGGATGTATTCACTTCGCATGAAATTATCACTATTTTTTACAGTTTCTAGAGTTCCATCCGAAGTTGAAGGAAAGATACAAGATTTTTCATTGTAAAAAACGAACAAAATAACGTAAACAAAATTTCAGCATTATATTTAGAACAACAGCAGTGTGGCTCACGTGGGTTTCCCGAACCGATTTCGTTGGCGGCGGAGTTGGGTGCAGAGTCGGGTGCGGAGTTGGGTATCACCATCTTTGTTGCGGGTGAGTTCTCGGCTTCGCCCGAAATGACTTCAGATTTGGCGAGAGCAAAAAAGGAAAATGTACAACAAGACAAGGGATTCAACGGGTTAGGTCTGGAGAAGAATAGAGAAATGGTTAGTCAATTTTTTTCCCTCTTTTAGCTTCTAGTCCATTTTCCATCTTTCTTTCACTTCCAGTCAATTTTCCCTCTTATTTTAGAGTGCACCGTCCCCAAAGTCAAAGACTTTAATTTCTGTATGGTTTCTGTCATGTAGCTTTTGTACAAGAGGTTTTTCTCATAAAATTATGGTGTGAATATATATAAGCAATATTAAATACAACTATACAAGTTTTATTTTTGTAAATAAATATCAATAATCGAGTCGGATAATTTAAGATAATAGAAAAAATGGAAATAATTAAATTTATTAAAGAAAGAAGAAAAAGATGATTAAATCAAAGTATACAACTAAAAACATGGACAAGGCGTAATCCTGAAATGGAAAACACTAATTACTGGAAGACAAGAAGATTCACATAATTCAGAAATTTGATTGGATAACATTTCCTCACAATTTAATTCATAATATCTCGATGTTTTTGGCAATACTATTAAAATCAAATCGGACCGATCGGTAACATCGGTTCAATCAAAAAAACTGAAAATCGAACCAAAATTCACTCTGATTATAACAAGTCAACCGTATAATCACTACAACAAAAATGATATTTTGCAACACATAAAAGGCATCATTTGGTTGTTAAATGTTGCTAAATGTGTCTATCGCAACATTTAAATGAGTGAATGTTGCAATTGGTTCATATAATTGAGATTTGGTGAAGAGAAGACTCTTTTAGTGTAGTCAGTTGAGGTGCTTCTGCTTGAAGCTGATGTCTTTATGAGGTTTCTAAACTTTCTGTACTTAAAAAGAATTGTGCAAGCTTATTTCTTTTAGTTATTATTTAGTTAAGGTCATTTTATTCTTTTGACGTCGTTTTTAGATGAGCGATCAAGCTTCCAGTTGGAATTTCAAGTCATAATTGATATGCTTGTGCCTACTATTTTTTTTTCCCTTTCACTTGATTTTCCGTTTCACATACACTCTATTCTGTTGAAGACAGAGCAGAAGAAAAGAGAAGACTCTTTTAGTGTAGTCAATGCTATGTTCAGGTGCTTCTGCTTGAAGCTTTGCAAGTTCAATGCACAAGTCTGATGACCAGCCTTTCTAAATAACATAGCCCAACCCAATTACGACCCATGCTAGTTAAGGTTATTGGAGGAATGGGCCAAACCATCCCGCCCATTTGACACCTCTAAATATAAGGAGAAAGATAAAGTGTAAATCTAAATCATCCTTTAATAACAGTCAATTAGGGTCATAATAAAAATCAATTATTATCTATTTTTATATGAAAATAATATTGAATTATGACTTGAATTTTGGAAGAAAAAAACTCAAATTTGATATTTCTGAAAAGTAATATTGAAGTATGGTTTTTTTTTCTTTTCTTTTTTTTTTTTTAACCAAAATATATTTATAAGAAGTTGACAATAAATTGGGCCAATGGGCCAGCGAGTAACATTTATCAGCCCAATAACTATAGTGCCCAATAACTGTTAGTTCTCCAATTCGCATAAAATTTAACAATATAAAATTTCCTGAAAATAATTATAAAAAAACAATTCTCCTTAGTTTTCAAATTTAACATTTTATTGGAGTCCCCAATTATTTTTAATAAATGATAGAAGATTTTGAAGCATAGCCAATGTCGAGCAAGCCGACCAGGGGATTCGAGATAGAGCTTTGTTGGCTTAATTTTAAATTCAATGTCTTAGATATAGCAGCCTACCCTAAATTGAGTAGGCTAGAGGAATGGGTCTCGCTATATCTTTATTTTTTAATGTTGTCGAAAGAAATTAAAAAAATAGTCTTGTCGACTTAGGGAGCTTTGCCCAACTTGACCCGCTTAAAACGGGTCAAATGCATGACTTGACTTACGCCATCTTGAACCTAAACAATCATACTTGATTTTATACCCTTAACTTCTAAGATCAAAATGGAGATATTTACTTGATTACTATTATTGATGATATTAGTAGTAACAGTTCAACACCCTTACAATAAAAGGAGAAGGGAATGATTAGCCTACCAGAACACAGTACCCTCAAACAGTCATCAACCAAAAGGCACACTCAATTCTGATACCCTAAAAGCAAAACCGAAAAACACAAAATTTTCATGGTTTATCATCTTCAATTACAGAAGCTAAACCAGTAACCATCTTAACTCCTTTCTGCAAACTCCTTGGCCTAATCTCCAATGGTTTCATCAGTGGAGTCATCCCCTCGTCACTGTTAGTAAACACGTCGTTGCCGTCATTGTTAGTCCCATTGTTGTTAGTTTTGTTAAGCGAACACTTCTCCACGAAAATCAACTCAAATTCACCTAAACAATCATACTTGTTACCCTTTTCTTTTGGTAAGTTTATGCGACTTAGGAATGTTTTTAGCCTGTGATTATTTGTTTACTACACTTGCACAAGTTAATAACATTATGAGACAGTGTGATTTATATCCTTCATCCTAAATTGGCTGGTCAAAAATAATTACAATGATTGAATACGATATGTACTGTTAATCCTTGTACTAATTTCTGAAAACAATGAAAAAAAAATAAAAAATATTGTAGAAGTTGAAATTGAAAGGGGATGACTGGGAGTGCAATAATGGTTAATATAAACAGAAATTTTCATAAAATAAAATTACTCTATTTTCGCATGACAAAATTGCTTGGCCTGAAGTTTTAGAAGTTGAAATTGGTAATATTTCTCCTCTCTGAAGAGATTATGTTGTTGAACCTCATACTTTTTTCAAGATGTTTCTCGACATTAATCCGATACTCTTTGAACTTAACAAAAGTCCATGACTTTCGAGACATCAAATATATGTATCCGTATCTGAGTAATCATCGATAAATGTGACAAAATATTTGTGACCACTTTTTGAAAGGGTGCTCGTAAGACCACTGCAAGTGTGCTTTACACTTATTCGACTATTAAAAGTGGCATTGGGAGCTTATGTTATTTAGATACTTAATTTTTGCTTATTTTATAATTAATTAAGGAGAGTTTGGATTAATTTAGATTAAATTATTTCCAATGTGTCATGCGTGTCCATAATCCATCTCTGGCATATCACAAGTCTGATGACCAGCCTTTCTAGTGTAGTCTGATGAACAACCCTTGCAGGAGAAGATGCAAAAATAGTGTAGTCTTATGAATGTTGGACCTGCTCTTTCTAGTGTTTGATGAACAACCTGAAGCATCAATTTCCTAAACTGAGGTCCAAAAGAATATTCAAATGGAGTCATTTGCTATTAAATGAATAGACATTATAATATGTCATTTCACTATCATTTGCCTTATTAACTGAAATCTGAATTTTGTTGTAATACATGTACACTTTGTGCAGGTTTGACTATGAATTTTTTAGTCTTGGTTTTGGATTATGTTTAGTTTTATGAATTTCTTGATGAAGATTCGGTTTTGTTATGAACTCGAATTTGATCTACATTGGCACTTGTTATTAGTTCTTAATTGGGGGAAAAAAATATGTTTCAAATTTGTGAAGATTGGCACTTGTTATTAGCATTTGTTATTAGCTCTTGCTCTCCTTGGACATTTCTGGTTGTTATTAGCACTTGTTATTAGCATTTGTGAAGATTTTATCCAGATTGGCATTTCTTATTAGCTCTTGCTTTTGTGGTTGCTTTCCTCGGCCATTGGTGGCTCTTGATTTGGTTTCATTTGGTTGGTTTCATATTACAGAGGGGCATTTTGCATTTCAAGCAATGAACGTAATCACATGGCTTGCTTTTTTTTTGCAGGTGATCATTTTCTTTGCTTGTTAATTTTTTTTGATATCTACTTCAAAGATGGAGGTTAATTTTGTTAGCTATAGTATATTGTGGTGCTTTTGTAGTATTCTAAATGACGATTAAAATGATGCAGGTAGCAAGCTCATATAGGAAAGGGTGGATCTACTTTTCATTGTGGAAGAATTTTGCGACTGGTTATCATTTTGAAGTTATTGTTCACTACGCAGTTAATGTATGACATGAAATTTTTAATTATTCCAATGCCTAATATATATTGGATAGACCTTTCATATGTAGTTTCTATGCAACAAATTAAGGTGAAATCAATGTGAGCTGTTGCTTTAACTTTTTATTGTCTCGTTATTATGTGTTCTACCAGCGATTACTAAATTTGTGTATTTTACTATAAAAATGTGCTTACATATCAATGTTAATATAAAAATAAAAAAAATGACGATTGCACTAAAAAAAAAAGGCGGGGGGACATTTAGCAACGTTAATGAAGTGTTGCAAAAACTAAGAACAAAAGAATTGGCAACGTTAAAACAATGTTGCGAAAGGGTATTGACAACGTTCATAAAATGTTGCAAAAGAGTAACGGCAGCATTTTAAAAACGTTGCAAAAGCGTAACGGCAACATTTTAAAAACGTTGCAGTAGAGGAATGGCAACATTGAAAAAATGTTGCGGAAGAGTAACGGTGACGTTTTAAAAACGTTGCAAAAGCTTAACGGCAACATTTATAAAACG
Organism: Fraxinus americana; assembly: GCA_035079005.1. Taxonomy (NCBI): domain Eukaryota; kingdom Viridiplantae; phylum Streptophyta; class Magnoliopsida; order Lamiales; family Oleaceae; genus Fraxinus; species Fraxinus americana. The sequence continues at coordinate 11,893,563 of CM068728.1, read as the reverse complement.
TTGCGGTAGAGTAATTGCAACGTTTAAAAAACGTTGTTGTAGAGTAATTGCAACGTTTTTTAAACGTTGCTGAATCTTGTATTTCGCAACGGCTAAAAAACACTGCAATTACTCTACGGCAACGTTTTTTAAACGTTGCAATTACTCTACCGCAACGTTTTTATTTAGCTTTTGCAACGGTGGAAAAACGTTGCCGTATCCTTATGCTCTACGGCAACACTGAAGCCCGCAACACATGGAAAAACATTGCAAAAAGGTTTTAGCAACGGTTTTTGAACGCTGCAAAAGCCAATTTTTGTTGTTGTGAATAAAAACCCAATCAATTAATTGAAAAACTAGCCAATTAAACCGAAAATCGGGAACCGATGACAATTTTAACGATTTGGCCGGTTCCCAAAACTTGTTTTAAAAAAATAAAAATACAATAAAGGTTACCTAAGAGATTGACAACCGATTACCCATTTTCCCATCCTATGGAGCTCTTTTATATCCATTTTTCCAGTCACATAATTGATATATTTCTAATGTGTGGAAGTGGCAAACTCCAATTAAGCACACTTATTCATTATATTTTTAATGTGGGATTGACAAATTACGATAAAGCACACTTATTCAATATTATTTATAGTCATATGGTGCATGACTGCAAAATTAAATTACTTACTTCCTATGGATTGTTGAAACATTTTTTTATTTTTAATCTTACAATTTTTTTTATTTACTAAAATTGGTGGTCAAATATATTGTTGTAAAAATAAAAATAAAATAATTATAAATATTTATTTATTACCTCTGGTTTGACTCCAGTTGAACCTCTTGACCCTTTGTCTTTTTCGATTTGATGCCCGAACCGAGTTTTAAAACATTTGTTTTTGGGAAATTCACTAATTTTATAACATAATTTAGATAAATAATAAATCCTAATTCTATTTGAACATCGAGAAGAGATGTATTGTTGGCAACATATCGATATATAAATTTATATTCTATCTAATAATTTAAACTTTTAAAAGATGCGATCCACGTTTGGTGGAAATTAAAATCCAAATTTTAATCTAAGACAAAGTCAACAACTAATTTTAACCACTAACTTTGTTATGAATTGATTGTAAGATAATGACAATAATAAAATAAACTAGAATAAATAAGAACATCAAAATTCATGTGAAAACCCAAGATGGAAAAAAACTATAGGAAGAAGTGTATAATTTCACTATAATCAATAATGAATGTGTTTACTATATATATATAGTGAATGTGTATATATATATATATATATATATATATATATATATATATATATATATATATATATATATATATATATATGAGTCTCTTTTTGGAGTTTTAAATGAAGAAGAAAACATAAAATCCAAAAAAAAATTGGGATAAAGCCGCCATGGTAGCGCCGAGGCGCCACTGAGCTAACACCCTTGCGTCCCCAAGCCGGGCGCTGCAGCGTTGAGCTCCATGCCTCCATATTCTTCACGGGCGCTACGACGCCACTTTCGATAATTATGTCTCCAAGGTATTTTTCTTCATCTCAAAGTCTTTTTCAAAACCAAAGCTCCCAAAACCAAAACTAAAGCTCCTTAGAATTCTTTTATTCAACCAAACACCAAATTCCATGGAATTTGGATCATGCTACAACAAATCTCCACCTTAAACCAAATTCCAACACAAGGAATTCAAAAAATACATCTCCAAGTAAACACCACTCCTCTTCCAAACAAGTCCAATGGGTTAAATCAATGACAAACACCAATTAAGTTCAAACAATGCTCAAACTTAACAATGAGAAATGGTTTTGTCATCATATTAGGAGGATTATCATTGGTATCAGCCTTGTTCACTATAATATCACCACAAGCAATCACTTCACGCACAAAATGATACCTCATATCAATGTGTTTAGTCTTCTCGTGAAACATTTTATTCTTAGTCAAGAAAATAACACTCTTACTATCACAATATATTGTAAGAATCTACAAGTCTTCATTGATTTCATCAGTCAATTCTCTCAATCACATAACCTCCTTACATGCCTCTGTAATGACAATGTACTCTGCTTCTATTATAAACAAAGCTAATGTATTATACAAAGTAGCTTTCCGCTGATAACACAACCTCCAAGGGTAAACACATACCCCGTAAGTGATTTCTTCTTATTAAGATCTCTTGCATAATCTGAATTTACATATCCAATGACTCCATCTGTATTTCTATCAAAATGAAAACAAACATTAGAAAAGCCCCTCAAGTATCTAAATATCCACTGCACTGTTTTCCAATGTTTCTTACCAGGATTTGCCATGTAGGTCAACTGCACTGACTGCATAACCCAAACCTGGTCATGTACAAGGCATAGCATACATGAGAGAACCAATTGGACTGGAATAAGGAACCCATGACATGTAGTCAATTTCTTCATCTGATTGAGGACACATGCTAGATGATAATTTAAGGTGGACAGCCAAGAGAATACTAACAGCTTTAGCATTCAGAATATTAAACCTTTGAAATATCTTCCAATGTACCTCTTCAGATCAAATACAATTCGTCATCCTTCATATCCCTCATGATTTCCATATCAAGAATCTTCTTTGCTGCACCCAAATCTTTCATGTCAAACTCCTTACTAAGTTGAGATTTCACAGTTTGGATCTCTGTTTTATTCTTGGCTGCTATAAGCATATCATAAACATATAATAACAAATATGTGATCGATCCACTATTTCCCTTATTGCAGTACACACAACTATCATAATTATTTATAATAAAACTATGAGTAGTCATGAATGAATCGAACATTTTATATCATTGTCTCGATGACTACATCGGTACATTCAAAACTTTTTCAACAAGCACACATAATCTCCTTTTCAGAAACTATGAAACCCTCGGATGTTCTATGTAAATGCTCTCCTCAAGTTCTTCATATAAGAATGTTGTTTTGACGTTCATCTGCTCAACCTCCAAGCCATTTTTGGACACCACTCCATGTAAAGCCCGAATAGAGCTATGCTTTACAACTGGTGAGAACATATCTATGAAGTCAACACCTGGAATCTGATTGTAGCCCTTTACTACCAATCTGGCCTTATACCTTGTATCTTCAATCCTTGATGTACCTTTCTTTTGAAAACCCACTTGTAGCGAACATTTTTATTCTTAGGTAACTTTACCAAATCACAAGTAATATTTTTATTCAATAACTCCATCTTCTCCTTATAACAATCAACAATCTGTTAGAATCACGGCAACCTACTGCTTCTAAATATGTAGCAGGCTCCTCAGTAGAATCAAGCCACACTAAATATACAAGCTACCAAATTCCCTTCTCCATACTTCTGTGGAGGTATAATCAGTCTACAATGTCTATCTTCGGAAATTGAATATTGTGGTGTTACTAGTGGTGTAGGTAAAGTAGGCAATGTATTACTTTCTAGCAGCTCTGAACTGGACTGAAGTGTAGTACACTATTCTGAAACCTCTGATTGTCTCTTGGACTAATTTTCAGCTCCACCTAAGTTCAATGATTATGTTCCTCAATTTTATCAAAATCCTCACAAGATGAACCATGAACCAGCAAGTTCATCAAAAACTAGATCTCTACTAACCACCATCTTTCTCGTCTCAAGACACTACAATTTATATCTCTTTAAACTTGATTTATACCCAAGAAAGATACATTTTTTTAGACCTAGGCTCCAACTTCCCATTATTCACATGAACATAAGCAGGACTCCCAAAATTCTTCAAATTAGAATAACACGAAAATTTATCATACCATACATCTTCTGGTGTCTTTTTCTTAATAGCAGCTGAATGTGAACGATTAATCAAAAAACAAATTGTAGCAACAGTTTCAACCCAAAACGTTTTAGGCAACCTAGAATTTGAAAGCATACAACGAACATTTTTCATCAAAGTTCTATTCTTCCATTTTGCCACAACATTATGTTGAGGAATTCCAGGCACTGTAAAGTATCTCTATATGCCTTCAGCCTTGCAAAAACTATTGAATTCATCTGAAAATAATTACAACCCATTATCTGTGCATAGACGTTTCCCCTGCTTTCCAATATGCTTTTCTATCATTGTTTTCCATTCCTTAAAGGTCCTAAACACATTACTTTTCTGCTTTAAAAAGAATACCCAAACTTGCATGGAAAAGTCATCAGTCACTACTAACAAGTAATAAGCACCTCATTTTGAAGGTACCCTGACTAATCCCCAAAGATCTGAATGGATATATTCAAGTATTCTTACTGGTCTTCTGCCCATCAAGAAGTTCCCTCATACTCAACTCTGTCATACCATTCTTGCTCATATGCTCAAGCCATATATGCCAAGTTTTATAATTTTTTCATCTGTCAAAAAAGAAGTAGAAACAGTTGCATCCCCTATTACTGTGGAACCTTGCAAAATGTACAACTGTGTAGAAATTTTATATCCATTCATGACAACAAGAGCACCCCGACTCACCTTCAAAACTCCATCTTCTCTAGTGTATCTCCCTTTGAGTCAAGTGCACTCAAAGATTTGGGATTCCACTTTAGTTCTAAAACGTGTCTTACATCTGTAAGTGTTCTAATAGCCCCATCGAACATCCTGAACATGACTGTACCAACTCCGATAATTTGCAAAGCGCATTGTTTCCTAGGGCTGGACAAAAGTCCCGAACCAAACAGGACCGAATCGAACCGAGCGATTCTTCATAAATTAAATACCCGAACGGGTATTTGAATCGAGAACCGATTGGTTTGGTTCGGTTCTCGGTTCTTGGCCAAGAACCGAATCTAAATAATTTTTTTAATTTTTTATATTAAATTAATTAAATAATTTTAAATTTTTCTAAACAAATTAGCAAATTTAAATAATTTTCTACTTTTTGGTATTTGTATATATTGAATTAATCTTATTGGACAGCTTGTTATTTATATGTTTTTAAATTGAACTACGTTAATTTATAATACTTACAAATGAACATGTTATTAGTTATATTTATGTAGTGTTGTTGTAAATGTTAAAAAATTTAATTATGGTACAGAACCGAACCGAACCGAACCGAACCTGAACGGTTCCATAATTATATTTGGACCCAACGGTTCCAATTATTAAATACCCAAAAATTTAGGGTCGGAAAAGAACCGAACTGAATCGGACCATGTCCAACCCTATTGTTTCCCAAAATCACTAGACCTTTCGAAACTCATTCATATGTTATAAACCAATTCCTGTTGGGACACATATGAAAAGTACATGTTGAGTCAAGAACTCATTCCTCATAAGATTTGGAACCCATGTCAGAAATCACAAGAAGCTCTCATTCACTTTACCCATCTTCCACAACATCAGCCTCTGTTGTGTTTACAGATTGCTTTCATTTATCAGTAGCACCCGCAGTCTTGTTTCTATTTTTCAAAGCATAACAATTAGCTCTAATATGCCCATTCTTCTTACCAAAGAAACATGTTTTCTCTACATGTCTGGATTTCGATATACCTATCATATTTCTACCAAGATTCATATTTTGATTTCTCCCACGAATAACCAAGCCTTTAGCCTAATTCCCAAATCCTCCAACAAGATGCATAAACATCTTCCACAGTGAGAATATCCCGACTATAGAGAATAGTATCTCTAAAAGTCATATATGATGGCGACAACGAACACAACAACATCAATGCAAAATCCCCCTCATCATACTTAACTTCCAAATTCGGCAAATCGGCTACAATTTCTTTGAACATAGTTAAGTGATCATCCAATAACACACTTTCGGACATCCGGTGAAAATACAAGCGTTGTTTCAAGTGTAACTTGCTAATCAAGTTTTTTGTTATACGAAGTTGCTCCAACTTCAACCACAATGCAGCAGTATTTTTCTTCTTTAGAACATCCTGTAGAATTTAATTTGAAAGATGTAGATGAATTTGAGATTGTGCCTTCCTATCCCTACGCTACTTTTCATCCTACTTTCAAGTTGAATGCATCTTATCAAAGCCAAACAAGGCTTCTTCCAAATCCATATGCGCGAGAACTGTGCGTATCTTCACTTGCCATAGAGTAAATCTCGTGTTTCAATCCAATAATGGAATATCATATTTTATCGATGTCGCGCGGAAAATCAACATTGCTCTAATACCGTTTGTTATGATTTGATCACAAGATAATGATAATAATGAAATAACACATTTTATGGATCGTACAACCTTTCAACTACACATTTCATCAATTTTTAACAAAATCTACTAAAAAGTCTGATTTTATTCTTTGTCATACAGGAGCTATTGAACTCGTATATTTCATTAAAGAAAGACGTATAAAGCTAAAGTAATAATTTGACAAAAGCTAATGTTGTACTTTTATCCTAATTTCTTGAGCTCCATAATGTACCTATAGCCCAAATAATGATAAGTTTTAAAACATTTTAATCTAGTTTTGTCAATGCTATTTGAGTCGATCATGAGATTTTGAAGATCTTATGCCAAATTTTATATGGACCTTCAAAAAATAGTAAAAAAATAAATTACATGTGATTAAAAATAAAATTTGTTAATAAATAAAAATATTCAAAGTTACATTATTAATAGTTCAAAGGATTAAACTATTTGTACATTAAAATGTACATCTTTCTCAACGTTGTGTAGGTGTCAAAATCGAGACCACTAATTAATTTAGGTTTTCTTAAAATCAATGGCAAAAATGCGTGCCATGTCACAGAATGTCAACAAAATTGTAACGGTAGCAGCGGAACTGAGGGAAGGTGTAATTTTTTTTTTTCCTTTGAAAATTTTGTGTTTTTTATGTATCAATCCAGTAGAATTTTTTTTTTTTATCCCTCTTGGCTCCGCCCTTGGTAGAAGAATTGTAATTCAATGCATGCATTATTTGTTACATTTGAAGACAGCCGCAATCATCATATTTTGATTGAGAGAGATTTTAGAATTTATTTTATATATTAACCTAAAAAAGTTAATTTGAATATTAACAACTTCGTCCAAAATTACATCACAACTTTTTTTTTTAATTTTCAATTTCAATAATCAGGCTTTAAGCTTATTATTTCACAAACCAGGTTATAACTAAATTAGTTATTACTAAATATGTCGAGAAAGAAATAGAGCGGCATTTGTTTTTCAATTGAATTGGTTGTTGTAACCATGTATTGAAAGAAGTGTTGATTCGTATAATTGACTTTAAAGTTTTATTTTTATTACATTGAGGAAGGACATTTTTTTTTTCAAACTCCTATATTTGAAAGGGACATCTAGATGGACGTTTAAATCTAAGACGAACTTCTAGACAATGTATATTTAACTATCTCTCCCGTATTAAGTTAAACGTATTATAAGAATGATCTAGTGATATTTTTATTTCGAATTTATATACAAAGTAATGCGTTCATTCACACTTTCAGTTTTCATCAAAATGTGACATTGCACGTGTACAGGATTTTTGCAACATATGTTGTTTGTTGTGGTTGGATTTAGGATTCTTGCTTGTAAATGGTTCGACCAACATTGCACGTGTCCATGAATTCTCATCAACTCAGTTGTTGTCTAATGTGTTAGTACTTTGAAGATAACTATGTCTCGCTTTCAATTTCATCAAAATGCAACGTTGCACTCGTTTAGCATTTTTTGCTACCTATGTTGTGTGTTGTGATTCACAGATTTAGAAATTTTTGTATATATCATAATTTTTTTTATTGTAAGTTGTCCAATGACCAATTGTACTTGTATGAAAATGATTAGATGGATGATGGTAAAATTCATGTGCAGATGAAAATTTGAGTTGCTTAAATAATCACAATTCCTTTTTAAGTATCGAGATTGGGTGATTTGAGATAAGCAATTGTGAAATCGACAAAAATCATACTAAAGTAAAACCATGTATAAAAAAACTTCTCTTCATTGCAATGTGACGAGGATTTTGTCGAGTCTATGTATAAATATTGAGAAGAACTTTCATGGATTGTGACAAGTTCCCTCATCGGATAGTAAATATGACAAGTAAATACGTATACACACATAGACTTGCACTACTGCCGTGAGGAGAAAGAACAAGCAAAAATCCAAAAATTCCTTAAAGGTGAAGAAAACTGACTTCTTCTTTCCTCTATTTCATCCCATCATATATGAGGTCTTGATAATAAATGCGATGTTCCTCGCATATGATAGAACTTGTTTCCAAGAAAGAAAACAAATTACATATCCGACAAAAGTTCGACACCTGACTAATTTTTAGTAAGTAAAACTTAATTCTTGCTCATCTTTGATTATTTCATGATCTCCAGAACTCTATTTCCAATAAGGTGTGATTGACATGCGTATATGTATAAAGTTCTTTATATGGCTACATGGATTTATTTTTCATGATAACAGTCTTGTCTTATTAAGGCCTGACTATTGGTATCACTTGTACACTTGTTTAAACATTTTTCCATTTTCTACCTTTCTTGTATGGTATTGTTCCGGGAGCAGCCTTGTATACGAAGGTAGGTGATCGAACAACATAACTTGTGGCGTTTCAAAACTTTAATAATGTTCAATTCGATTGATGATGACCAAAACCTTCTACGTAGAGGTAGAGGTAGAAGGTCCTAAGGACCTAATTTTGTACATATCCATCATGTTCTTGAGATACAGAATTATAAACTATAATTCTATTTTACTGAGAGCAATCAATTAGCAGAAAAAATAAAGACGGGGAAGATTTATAGAAATTTTCCTTAATGTGAGACTATGGCATCTATCTTCGTTACAGTAATTCACTATAATGAAAAAAAGTTTACAAGAGAAAATTGCATATGTATCTTTTCTAACCCCTCTTTCTTTCTTTTATGATTGTAATTCAAAAACTTAATGATAGCTCCCTATTTATAAGAAAATTAGGGTAAAATCGAAATTTACAAGAGAACAAATTCATTTGACAAAATTTATAAGGATGCAACCTGTTAAGCTGTGATTGAGCCCAAGTCTTTCCAAAAAGGGTAACTTTATTGATAAATTACCATAATAATACATTTCTCGTTGATAATTTACAAAAATTGAAACTTCAACACCGCGGAGGTCGATCCATGTATTAGCTTCGCGGAGCCAAAATAATTATACTCTACAATCTAACAACTATATGCTTCTCATTAAATTATTATTCATGTTTATTTTGTTTTCGTGTTCGTAGATCATATGAGGAGAAATGCTTGAAATAATGATATTAAAAATAAAATAATAGAATGCAATAAATATTAAAATTATGATAGAATTGTTGGAATATTGAATGAAAATCAGAAGGTCAGCAGTTTCATCAGCCAGCAAATATCTGCAACTCTTCAGTTTCTCTCTTCAGTTTCATATAGTTTTCTCTTCAATGATGTAACCTCATATTCAATGCGTTAAAGAGCTGGCTCTCCTCATGTAACCTCCTATTCAATGCGTTAAAGAGTTGGGACTCCTCATCTATGTGTATAAATAGAGGATTTCTTGGTTGGAAAGAAAAAACACACACACACACACACACACAAGTGATTCAACAAACAGAAACACAATAACAGGAAAGGAAGTTTTCCTCCTTTTTCATTTCTTCCAGCAGCCAGTTTTGTTTCATCTTCTTTTTTTGCCTATTCCTTCGAGAGATGGACACAGCTAGTTCGTAGGCGGTTAACTTAGTGTAGCGGGAACCAACAACCGATTGTATCTTGAGAATCAAACATCGATCAAAACCTCGTGCACTCCGGTGAGGCGGCGAATTCGATTTAAGGAAACCGTGTGAACACGGGCCTTCGGTTTGGTTTGATTTACTTTGTTTCTTTAATTTTTCCCTACAAGCTTAAATCGAATTCTGTTTGTTTGTTTGTTCATTATTTTCTGCAGTTTTTTTTTTCTCTTCCCCAGTTCGTGTAGTTTCTGTAAATATTTCCAGTTTTATATTTTTTTTTCCCCCACCAGTTATGTGCATTATGTAGATTTCTAGTCAATCAAGTTTGGAAAGAAAAATATTGTAGGAAGTTCTGAAGTTCATCACTGCGTAATATTTCAAAAGGTGGTTTTGCATGGTTATAGATGGTTTCGCATCATAGTTTAACTTACTTGGTTTTCCAAATCATTTGGCAATGATTATTCAATTTTTTTTAATTGCCTATTATTAGTAATGATAGACTCATCATTTGATTGTTTATTATTGCATATGATTGATTTTAATAATTGGGTAATAGTTTTCTAATTCATATTTAAATAATTGTTAAAGTTATTGAAAATTTGACTTTGCTCTTTTTTTTTTTCAAGTCTGTAATTTTATTTTTCGAATTGATAACATAGATTTTGAATCTATCTCTAGTTACAAACTCACTATTGTTCTAAATCTTTTGTTGTCATTCTTTAAGGTTAAATGGCGTCACACGAAAATGACGATATGAACAACAACACTGCTGGTACCGGTGTACCAAATCCCGCAATGACCGCTGTCAACCCTGTGGGGACCTCGACTGGCATTCCTCCCGTTGATGGGACTATTGGTGGCGGGATTCCTCATGTTCGAGTGAATCCCACTTTGCCTATGGCTGCGGCCTCGACAATTCAATTTGGCACAATACATTTGACAGTACCTAGGGCTACGGCCTTGGTACCGTTGCCAACGTTTTCGCCTCAATTTTCGGTGAATCATGCAATTCGACCAGATAAGTTTGCCGGCACTGATTTTAAGACATAGCAGAATAAGATAATTTTTTGCCTTACTACTTTGGGCCTTGCTCGTTTCCTCACCGAGGATGCCCCTGTCGTGGCTGAAAACGACACTGATATGCATGGCGTGCGGCCTGGGATGCATGGAAAAGTGCTGATTTTTTGTGTCGCAACTATATCTTGAATGGCCTATAGAATTCTCTGTATCACGTGTATGTGGTAAAGAAGTCTGCTAAAGAGTTTTGGGAGTCTTTAGAAAAGAAGTACAAGTCCGAGGATGCTGGGTCTAAGAAATTCTTGGCCAGTCAGTGCGTGAACTTCGAAATGGTTTACACGTTCAGTGGTGAGCCAAGTTCAATAGTATCAAGTGCTCTTACAAGAAATACATGCTAAGGGTCTGATTATGTCAGAATCTCTACAGGTGGCTACTGCTATTCATAAGCTATCTCCTCAGTGGAAGGCTTTCAAAAGTTATTTGCAGCATAAGAAGAAAGAAATGTCTTTCGAGGATTTAATTATTAAGCTGCGCATTGAGGAGGATAATAAAAAAGCTGCACGTAAGTCAAGGAATTCTTACTCTGAGAAAGCTAACGTATTGGAGCACGGCAAGAGTTCTGGTACCAAGAAAGGTAATTCCTTTAAAGCCAAGTAGGGTAACGGAAATTGGAAAGATAAAAAGCAGACCACGAAAGGGTCTCAGTTGAAGTCTACCGTTGGGGTAGGAAAGAAGCCTAAGTTCTAGTTCAATGGAAAGTGCTTAAACTGTGACAAAGTTGGGCATCGATCAGCAGACTGCCGTCAACCGCGAAGGGATAACAAGCAGCGCCCTCAGGCTAATATGGTTGGAAATGAGAGAGATCATCTCTCAGATGACATGTCTGACTTAAACCTTATGGCAGTGATTAGTGAGGTTAACCTGGTGGGGTCTAACCCTAAGGAGTGGTGGCTAGACACTGGGGCCACTTGTCATGTCTGCTCCAATAGGAGCATGTTCACTACTTTTACACCAATTACAAATGGTGAAAAGTTGTTTATGGGAAACTCTGCAACTTCTGAAGTGCCTGGTAAAGGTAAGGTGATCCTAACGATGACCTCTGGTAGAGAGCTTACTCTGACTAATGTGCTATACGTGCCAGAAATTGACAAGAATCTGGTCTCTGTGTCTCTTCTGAACAAGAATGGTTTCTGCATGGTCTTTAAGGCGAATAAACTGGTGATTACCAAAATAGGAGTTTATGTTGGGAAAGGCTATATGACTGATGGCCTGTTTAAGTTGAATGTAATTGCTATAACCCCAATTGTTATGAATAATAAGAAAACTCCTTCTGTTTACTTGCTTGAGTCTTCTAATCTGTGGCATGGTAGATTAGGTCACGTAAATTACAATGCTTTACGTAGACTAAGCAAACTAAATTACTTGCCTAGGTTTCAAATTGATTCAAAACAAAAATTTGAAACCTGCGTTGAGGCTAAGCTTACTAGGTCTTCGTTTCATAGTATTGAAAGAAGTACCGAGCCATTGGGACTAGTCCACAGTGATGTGTGTGACTTGAAATTTGTCCAAACACGAGGCGCAAATAAGTATTTTATTACTTTTGTCGACGATAACACGAGATATTGTTATGTGTACTTGCTTAAAAGTAAAGACGAAGTTATCGATAAATTCATTCTTTATAAGAATGAATTTATCGATTAAACAAGAAAATAAAGGTGTTACGAACTGATCGTGGTGGTGAATATGAATCACCTTTTAGTGAATTTTGTGTTAAACATGTAATAATTCACCAAACTACTGCACCTTATTCACCTCAGCAGAATGGAATTGCTGAGCGTAAGAATTGAACATTAAAAGAAATGATGAATGCTATGTTGATTAGTTCTTAATTACCACAGAACATGTGGGGAGACGCTATTCTTTCTGCGAATTACATTTTGAATAAAGTGTTAAGAAAGAATATGGATAAGACTCCGTATGAACTTTGGACGGGTCGTACACCTTCATATAAATACTTACGAATGTGGGGGGTGTTTTACAAAGGTCGCGGTGCCTCCTCCTAAGAAGGTCAAGATTGGACCTAAGACAGTTGACTATGTGTTGATTAGTTATGGACAAAATAGTAGTGCATATAGGTTCCTTGTGCATTATTCTAATGTACCTGACATTCATCCGAACACGATTATGGAGTCTAGGAATGCACAATTCTTTGAGAATATATTTCTTTGTAAATCTCCTAAACAGTTAACTCCTATTAAACGGACTATGGAATCTTCTGCTTCTAGTAGCAGTAAAGATCCAGTTGAAGAAGGAGAGGATGAGCCTAGACGGATCAAAAGGACCAAAACTACTAAGACGTTTGGCCCTGATTTCCTCACATATTTGATGGAGAATGATCATCAAATCTATAAAGAAGCTATATCTTCTCCAAATGGTCATCTGTGGAAAGAAGCCATCAAGAGTGAAATCGATTCTTTCCTACAGAATCATACCTGGGAATTAGTAGATCTTCCACCGGGCTGTAAGCCTTTGGGCTACAAATGGATCTTCAAGAAGAAGATGAAAGCGGATGGCTCAATTGATAAATATAAAGCTCGACTAGTAATCAAAAGTTATAAGCAAAAAGAAGGTTTAGATTACTTTGATACTTATTCTCCTTTGTCGAGAATAACTTCTATCCGGATGATAATTGCTATTACAGCATTGCGAAATCTGGAAATACATCAGATGGACGTAAAAGCAGCTTTCCTAAATGGAGATTTGAATGAAGAAATCTACATGGAGCAACCAGAAGAGTTTTCGGCTCCAGGTCAAGAAATGAAAGTATGTAAACTGACTAAATCGCTTTATAGTTTAAACCAAGCACCGAAACAATGGCATGAGAAATTTGATAATACTATAATTTCTAGTGGTTTTAGAATCAACGAGTGCGACAAGTGTGTATATGTCAAGGACACTAATGATGGATATGTCATATTGTGTCTGTACGTCGACGACATGCTCATTGTCGGCATCTCTGATAAGATTATCAAAGCCACTAAGAATATGTTAAACTCAAAATTTGACAAGAAAGATATGGATCTTGCGGATGTTATTTTGGGAGTAAAGATCATTCGAACACCAAATGGACTTGCGTTATCTCAATCTCATTACATTGATAAAATACTAGACAAGTTTAACAAGTCGGATACCATTGTGGCCAGGACTCAAGTGGATTTGAGTCTCTACTTATCCAAGAACACTGGTGATGGTGTGTCACAGTTGGAGTATTCTCAGATATTTGGGAGTTTAATGTATTTAATAAGTTGTACGAGACCGGATATAGCATACTCAGTTAGCAGATTAAGTCGCTACACGAGTAACCCAAGTACTATCCTTTGGAGAGCCATTTTCAGGGTGTTACATTATTTGAGATACACTCGTGATTTTGGACTACATTATTTTAGATACCATACAGTAATTGAAGGGTATGTTGATGCAAATTGGATATCAGATATGTCAGATTCAAAATCTACTAGTGGATATGTCTTCACTCTTGGTGGTGCAGTTGTCTCTTGGAAATCATCCAAACAAACTTGGATCGCTAGCTCTACAATGGAATCAGAGTTCATCGCTCTGGACAAAGCAACTGAAGAAGCAGAGTGGTTTCGCCAGTTTGTTGAGGATATTCCAAGATGGTCAAAGCCTGTACCTGTAATTTGTATTTATTGCGATAATCAATCAAAAATTGGCACGGCACAGAGCAATATGTAATGGCAAGTCTCGACATATTCGAAGACGACATAATACCATTCGACAACTACTCTCACAAGGTATTATCACTCTGGACTACGTGAAGTCCAAGGATAATATTGAAGATCCGTTAACAAAAGGGTTAACTTGAGAGCTAGTTGAAAAAGCATCGAAAGAAATGGGTTTGCAGCCTATGACGTTGAAAGGTATCATGGTGGAAACCCAACCTAGTTGAATGGAGATCCCACGATCTAGGTTCAAATGGATAACTAAACTATGTATATCTGTGTAAATCATTGAGAAGGTTCTCCTTCTACTCATTCATATGGTCCTCACAGTGATTGGAAGATGTAAGTTAAGCTACGCTTTTAATGACCCTTAAGCGTTGTTGAGAAATACTGAGTTAAGAGGTCACCTGTGTGAGTATGAAGTGGGGCCGCTTCTATAAGGATTGAAAAGTCTACATCCTTGAACAAACACTTGCAGAACCAGGCAACATGTTCATGGTCAAAACGAATACAACATTGAGAACTACGCTGTATCTAGAATGGTCCTGTGTGAGGTCTATTGTCTTGGTTTACACAAATGGCGAAACAGTTCAAAGCTTCAGATCCACTGGTTTGCTAGTAATTCTCGAAAGGTTTCACAAGGGAAGGTTCAAAGCTAAATGCTACCTATCCTATGCAGAATTGATTCATTTTTCTCGTTTTTATTTCCAGATTTTCATTCATGTAGGGGATTGTTGGAATATTGAATGAAATCAGAAGGTCAGCAATTTCATCAGCCAGCAAATATCTGCAACTCTTCAGTTTCATCCGATTTTCTCTTCAATGATATAACCTCTTATTCAATGCGTTAAAGAGTTGGCACTCCTCATCTATGTGTATAAATAGAGGATTTCTTGGTTGGGAAAAAAAACACACACACAAGTGATTCAACAAACAAAAACACAATAACAGGAAAGGAAGTTTTCCTCCTCCTTCATTTCTTCGAACAGCCCGTTTTGTTTCATCTTCTTCTTTTGCTTATTCCTTCGAGAGATAGATACAGCTAGTTCGTAGGCGGTTAACGTAGTGCAGTGGGAACCGACAATCAATTGTATCCTGGGAATCGAATACCGATCAAAACCGCGTGCACTCCGATAAGGCGGCGAATTCGATTTAAGGAAACCGTGTGAACACGGGCCTTCAGTTTGGTTTGGTTTACTTTGTTTCTTTAATTTTTCCCTACAAGAATAACAATGATATTAAAGATGTAAGCATGAAAGCAAAAGAATGTTATTAGGACCAAAAAAATATTGTTATTAAAACGTAAACGTTACGACGAATAAATGCTACAAATATTGGAATTATGATGACAAATGAACTCTATTTAAAAGTTTATATTGTATTCTTTGCGTGTTATAGACGGGGTTAATGTGTTGTAGGGTCAGTTTGGAGACAAAATGAGGTTTTGAGATCCAAAAGCAGCTTTTGGACATGTTTGACTAATTTTAGAAAAGTATTGTTGTCTAAAGCTTTTAAAATAAGATGGTCCAACATGACTTATTTTAAAAGTACTTCTGAAATAAAAAGTACTTTTAAAAATTAATTTTCAAAAAAAATTAAGGAAACTTCTTTCAAAATCTCTTTTACAGAAAGTAAAAGTAAAAACAAAAATAAAAGTCATATCAAACATACGTGTAATATAATGTTGACAATGCATTTGGGGGAGGTGTCTTTGGTTTGACTTTAGCTTTTTGGTTGTGTTAATTTTTTACGTTTTTGACAGTTACGTAATTTTAGGATTTTCATTTTTTTTTTTTTGTATAATCACTCTTATTTCCACAATTCATTGCTCAAAAGATTATTTTTCTCTATTTTCTTAATTAAAAATTGTGAAATAATGAATATATTATCCTCTTTAAATAAAACAAAAAGAAAAAGAAAAAACTAATTGCAACTATATTCTCATTTTTTTTCAAAAAATACAAATGAATTCCAAATAAATTATTAAATGGGTAATTAGTACATAATGTCTCTAACTTTCGCCGTTATTGCAAAAAAATCCATAATTTTTTTTTTTTTACATTTTCACCCTTAGTTACACATTTGATTGTGCAAACCATCATTTTCATCTAATTTCTCAATAAAAAACTGTGAAATAATAAATATATCCTCTTATTTAAATATTTTTTAATTTCTAATTCTTTAATAATTTATTTGGGACTCGTTTACACTTTTTAATTTTTAAATAAATTTAATTGGAACTCGTTTTCACTTTTCAAAAAAAAAAATTTAATAATTTATTGGGGACTCGTTTGCACTTTTTTAAAAGAATTGGGATTATGGTTGCAATTAATTCTTTAATTTTTTTTTTATTTAAATAGGATTGTATGTTCGTCATTGCACATCTTTTTATTGAGAACTTGGATGAAAATGGATAGAAATGATGTTTGCGTAACTAAATATGTAATTGAGGGTGAAAATGCCAAAAAAAAAAATGATATGGACTTTTTTGCAATCATAGTGAAATGTACGAACATTATGTGTGTTAATTACCCTTTTAATAATTTATTTGGGATTCATTTACGCTTTTCAAAAAATTTAGGACTATGATTGTAATTAGTTTTTTTTTTCTTTTGTTTTATTCAAAGAGAATGGTATATTCGACGTTTCACAATTTTTAATTGAGAAAATGGATGAAAATGATATTTTGCGCAATGAAAAATGAAAATACCAAAAAATGAAAGGTACTGACGTTTTATAATAGCAGTGTAAGGTGGAGACGTTATGTGCTAATTACCCTTAATAAAATTATATGCTTCATCTATTATGGTGAAAAATGAAAAAAGACAATTGCATGTATTTTAAAGTGATCCAAATAATCATCTCAATATCATTCACATACAACAAACTATAGAGATTAATAATTTTTGTGTTAAATAAGATTCTACACTAGAAGTGACATATTTTTCATTTTTAATTAAAATATTGCATACCGTATAATACGAATTTTTTAAATAGAATATATATGCCCAAGGGAACAATGTGATTATAAAAACTTCTTGTTATTTATCTGTTATTTTATTTGCTATTGTGTTATACATGAATTCGGGGTTTGTATTAGAAAGTGATATGATGTTATTTTTTAATTAAAATTTTGTGTTTATCTGATTTTTTTTTAACATAAAATTCATTGTATCTCTCAATCGTTTCAACTAGACTCTTTTTCCCTAGCCAAACTCTCACTTTGTTTCATTTTTCGTATATACGACCGTTAGAAGGGTTTATTCGTTATTTCATAATTTTTAATTGATAAATTGGATGAAAATGACATTTTACGCAATGAAAATTATATACTTCATCTACTATGGTGAAGGATGAAAAACGACAACTACATGTATTTTTAAGTGATCCAAATAATTATCTCAATATAATTCACATACAACAAACTATAGAGATTAATAATTTTTTGTGTTAAATAAGAAATAAGATTCTACACTAGAAGTGACATATTTTGTCATTTTCTAGTTAAAATATTGCATACCGTGTAATTTGAAATTTTTTAATAGAATATCTATGCCCAAGGAAACATTGTGATTACAAGAAATTCTTCACTATTATTTTATTTGTTATTGTGTTATACATGAATTCGGGGTTTGTATTAGAAAGTGATATGATGTCATTTTTTAATTAAAATTTTGTGGGTACATTTTTTTTAACAGAAAATTCATTGTATCTCTCAATCGTCGAGCCTTATCAACTAGACTCTTTTCCCCTAGCCAAGTTCTCACTTTGTTTCATTTTTCATATATATGATCGCTTGAAGGGTGTCATTTCACAATTTTTAATTGAGAAAATTGATGAAAATGACATTTTGCACAGTGAAATGTGAAAATAAGGGTGAAAATATCAAAAAAATGAAAGGTAATGACGTTTTACAGTAACAGTGTACCGTGGAGACGTTATGTGCTAATTACCCTTAATAAAATTATATGCTTCATCTACTATGGTGAAAAATGAAAAACGACAACTACATGTATTTTAAAGTGATCCAAATAATCATCTCAATATAATTCACACACAACAAACTATAGAGATTAATAATTTTTTGTGTTAAATAAGAAATAAGATTCTACACCAGAAGTGACATATTTTGTCATTTTCTAATTAAAATATTGCATACCGTGCAGTTTTAATTTTTTTTAATAGAATATCTATGCCTGAGGAAATAATGTGATTATAAGAACTTCTTGAAATATTATTTATTTGTTATTTTATTTGCTATTGTGTTATACATGAATTCGAGGTTTGTATTAGAAAGTGATATGATGTCATTTTCTAATTAAAATTTTGTGGGTACATTTTTTTTAACAGAAAATTCATTGTATCTCTCAATCGTCGAGCCTTATCAACTAGACTCTTTTCCCCTAGCCAAGTTCTCACTTTGTTTCATTTTTCATATATATGATCGCTTGAAGGGTGTCATTTCACAATTTTTAATTGAGAAAATTGATGAAAATGACATTTTGCACAGTGAAATGTGAAAATAAGGGTGAAAATATCAAAAAAATGAAAGGTAATGACGTTTTACAGTAACAGTGTACCGTGGAGACGTTATGTGCTAATTACCCTTAATAAAATTATATGCTTCATCTACTATGGTGAAAAATGAAAAACGACAACTACATGTATTTTAAAGTGATCCAAATAATCATCTCAATATAATTCACATACAACAAACTATAGAGATTAATAATTTTTTGTGTTAAATAAGAAATAAGATTCTACACTAGAAGTGACATATTTTGTCATTTTCTAATTAAAATATTGCATACCGTGTAATTTGAAATTTTTTAATAGAATATCTATGCCCAAGGAAACATTGTGATTACAAGAAATTCTTCACTATTATTTTATTTGTTATTGTGTTATACATGAATTCGGGGTTTGTATTAGAAAGTGATATGACGTCATTTTTTAATTAAAATTTTGTGTGTATATTGATTTTTTTTTTAACAGAAAATTCATTGTATCTCTCAATTGTCGAGCCTTATCAACTAGGCTCTTTCCCCTAGCCAAGCTCTCACTTTGTTTCATTTTTCATATATACAATTGCTTGAATGCATAGTTATAAAACTTGGTCTGGGTCGCTCGATAGAGCCGAAAACCCGATGACACAAATCGAGCACAATAGCTTGATTGAAATGCAAGTGCCTCGGTCAAAAATTGAGTTTGATCGAGTTAACCACTAGTTTTATAATAATTTGTTCGCCTGGTTTAAATTTTTTGGATCCAAGACTTGAAACTTGGACCTCAAGATTAGATGAAGAGAACCTAATCACTGGAGTGTAATAATTTATATATAATTTTTAAAAATATTTTGAAAACAATTTTAGTTAAACCCTTAATTTATTTTGTAGATTTATTATGTATGGAAAAATTAATTTTAATTAAGATGAATTGAGTATATAACAAAATAATTTAAAAATATGTAATATTTAAGAATAAATAATTTTAAACTTTAATTTTGTCTTTAATACATTATATTTTAAAAAAATATATATAATTTTTAAACATTGATCCATCGATTCGACTAGTAACTCAATACCTAGTACCTTGATCAGATCGACGTCCCAATCGAATCTACTAACTATGCTTAAATGAAGACCTGATCATCCTAACTTTCTCAAATTTTCACTTAGACCCTTGACGAAACTTACAACAAAAAGACTGCAATTACAAGGAAAAAAAAGTACAAATTTTAACAGAAATTTGAATTCACTCACACGGAGAGGTGGGGCCCACATGAATTAAATATTGCAAAAAAAATTCGTGCCCACCTATTATGTGTATTCTGTTCATTTTCTGTGGGTAATTTCATGTACCCATAGCATTGCTCAGCTTACAATGTGCTTACTAAAAAGTCAATATTTACCTTTTATTTTTATTTGTTATCGTGATAGATGCTAATTAAGATTCTACATTATAAATTGGCATGCAACTTTTTATTTAAAAGATTATCCATTGAGTTCATTTATTAAAAAAATCACATATTGTATTACTTCTTTAGTAAACTTTACGTACCTTATTTTTTAACCATTTAAAAGTTTGAACTAATTTTCAATTATTTAAAAAAAAAAAAAACTCTTGAACTGGGCATAATCTTTTTTTTTTTTTTTGGTTGGCCCATTGGATCAATTAATCTCCTCAACAAAATTGATTAGGACTCGATAAAAGCCCGATGTTTGCTTATAAACCGTGCGAAGCCCATTGTTGGGGACATTTATAGCCCAGGCCCGTTGTAAAACTTACTTTTGCAATAGGAGCCCAGGAGGAGATAATAATTGGTTTAAGGGTTTTACTTGACACCAAAGTATCCCAGGTTGCAATGTTTTAATAGATTCCTACAGGGAGTCAACTTCTTCAAGAAAGAATTTTTTATGTAAAAACGGGCTTTATATGTTGATTTCACGCGATATTTTTGATTTTGCCCTCGAATTCAAGATTCAATTGAAGGTAATCTTCCTCAACAACGATTTCCTTGACAATAAGCACTCGATACTTGATTTCGCACTGGATTTGAAGATTCAATTGACGGTAATCTTCCTCAACAACGATTTCCTGGACAATACACACTCGATATTCTTGATTTCGCACTCGATTTGAAGATTCAATTGACGGTAATCTTCTTCAACAACGATTTTCTTGACATTATCTCTCTTGATTTTTCATGTGATTGCTTATGGTATTAACCTTGACAAAACCCTAAACCCTGAATACCATCCACCCCTGTAGATTGGGGCTCGTTTGGTTCCTTTCAGATATTCTAAGAATTGGTTTGGTTAGTGGTTTGTTGGTTAATTTTGGAGCGTTTTTAGTTTATATTGTTTCCTTTTTTATGTTGTAATTGTTAATTTTGGATGTATGGATTTTGTATGTTTTATTTCGATTTTTTTAATTTTTTTTAATTTTCGTTATTCCACATGTATTTTTTTTTAATGATTACGGGTCATAGAATAGAAATAACTAGTTACAGACATTTTGATCATCTTCTTCCTACAAAGAAAATAAAGAAGTTAGATTTTTTATGTTCCGCTTTAATTTGTGCATTTTACATAAAAAGTAGTTTGGACTTTGAAATAGTTACCTTATACGGTATTTAATATTTATGGGACTTTGGCACAAAATTTTCTTCGTAAGTTCTTTTATTTGTTAAATTTCACTAATTCAATTAGCTATAACTGTGTGTGAATATGGTGTCTGCAATTGAATTAAAATATTATCGTCGTGTCTATGTGCAATTAACTCATTCCCAATTCTCATGGGACGAATAGTGCTTAAAGCATTAGTTTACTCATTGTTGGGTCCGAAATAAAAAAAATTATTTGCTTAATTAACATGCAGTGTGTTGATGCATCCAATGGTTATGGTTGCTGAGAACAAATCTGGAAACTTGATCTGCTCCCCACTTCTGCATTTGCAGTTCTCTACTATGGCAGCTGTGGATAACACTGTGAAGAGGAGCATAAAGTTCAAAATCACCTCAAAGGGAATACGGCCTGAATCAGAAGAGAAATCACGTGAAAACATGATGATGATGGTGAATAATGGATGCAGACAAGGAGTTACTGCAAACGGAAAATCTACTTCAGGTAACTCTAACAAGCGCAAGCCTGGAGTGATTATTGAGTGTCGAAGGGAGAAAAAACAGAGGATGGAGCAAAGTTTCAAGAAGCAATGTGGAAACATTTTGAGATTATTGATGGGGCACCCTCATGGATTTGCTTTCAATAAACCAGTTGATCCTGTGAAGTTGAAGATTCCTGATTACTTTTCCATAATCACTGAACCAATGGATTTGGGGACGATAAAAAGTAAACTAGAGGGCAATAAATACCTTGATGCAGAGGAATTTGCTAGTGACGTGCGGCTTACTTTTTCCAATGCAATGCTATACAATCCTCCTGGGAACTTTGTCCATAACTTTGCGAAGGAACTGAATGATCTTTTCTGTAGTAGATGGAAATTACTGGAGACAAAGTTGAAGAGCACGGACAGAGATCTTGAACAGTTATGCATTTTAGATGGAATGGAAAAGAATGGCCAAGACAAAAAGCCAAATGTAGAAAAGAAAGGCCAAAATGCAACACAGTCTTGCCTTAATAAACCTTCAGTGCGCATCAGTCTTGTGAACAGAAGGCCACTGTCATTAGAGGAAAAGAGAAATTTGAGGAAAGAGCTTGTGAAAATATCAAGCAGAAAGATGACGCCTGTGAGAACAACAAAAAGTGGATGCCCCATACTGGTGAAAACTGTTCATAAAGGTTTGATATATGACACAATAAAATTTTGTGCTTTCTGGTTCTATTCACGACCTGATTGGCCATGTATCTTGTATACAGATAATGGCAATCAAATTTCCTTCGCTGCTGCAAATAGAAAACAACCATTTGATTCCCCTGGAGTTGAATGTGCTATATGTGGTAGTTTGATATGCCATTGCAGTCTTAGAAGATGTACTGTTAAGCCATCTTCCAGTGGTGAGTTAAATTCTTTTCTCTGCTGTTAGTATGTTACATCCGTGTTTCCTGTTAGCTAATTTAGTGTCTTGTTCCTGATTTTTCTTCAGAAAGATCATCTCATCGTGATCTTTGTGGTGAATCTAAACCTGTAAGTTTCAGCGTCTTCTCCTTGTACTAAATATTTTTTTTTATTTTATATAAGGTGCAACTTTTGGTTGATTGTCACCCTGTACATTTAGGATTGTGGGGTTAAAGATGTCGTGCCATCTCATACAAGAGGATTAGAGCTGGATTCTGATGGTAAGAACAAAATTTGTTAAATATATATACAATTGTTTAACCAGTTTTTTTATTATTTGAGCTTTGACATGCCATTGCCAATCACATTTGTAGGGCATGAGAATGTTTTAAATGAAGACAATTTTCAGCAAAGTGGTTCTTCCCCGGCCACAGCTGCTGCCATTGATGAAGGTAGCTATCATCTAGATATGAAAGTGCCTTATTAGTTTCTTTTTGCAAGAGAACAGCTCATTATCCATTTGTATTTTGGGATTAATGAGGATTCATTAAACGAATTGAGGTAAAGAACATAATAAAAATATGATGTTCAGTTTGGATCCATGTAGACAAACAGGGGGGGAGGGAGTTAAGTAAATAATATATTAATAAATTTTCTTATTGACCTACTGAAGTAGGTGTTTATGGGAAGTCTCCTTGTTGTTCTCAAATTTTATTTCCCTATAGTGAGATATGTCTTGTTTCGCGTGAGGGTTGATGAAATCTGTCATTAACAGGGGGGGAGGGTGTCAAGTAAATAATATATTACTCCCTCCGTCCCAATTATATAGGCTGAGTTTCATTTTTCTCTTGTCCAAAATATATAGGCATGTTTCCTAATGTAGAATATTTTATTGTGTTCCTTTACCAATATACTCTTATTAAATTTTCCCTACTTAATATGCTAACTTCTTGAAATCATTCAAATACACACATTTCTCACTTCTTGGAAACATGGAACAACTCTCATTTCTTCTTCTTCTTCTTCTTCAAATTCTTTATTAGTTCCAATAAAAATTTAGTTTTACATACTGAAAATTAAATAGGGGTAAATTAAGAAAGATCTTGGCAAAAATTAATTTTCCAATGACATTAAAGAAGAAAAACAAAACAAGCCTATATGATTGGGACCGAGGGAGTAATAAATTTTCTTATTGACCTACTGAAGTAGGTGTTTATGGGAAGTCTCCTTGTTCTCAAATTTTATTTCCCTATAGTGAGATATGTCTTGTTTCGCGCATGGTTTAAAAAGGCGGTAGTGAGGCGCGCTTTGAGACCCGCCTCACCGTGAGGCGCATGTATTTCGCCTCGAGGCGGTATATTTGAGGCTAAAAATATGAGGCAGACGCCTTTAAATCTGAGGCGTGCGCCTCAGATACGCGCCTCATGGAGCATGAGGAGCACTCCTCCCTTAAAATTTGATTTTTCAACTTTATTCATACAAATCAGAAAGTGTCCTTCTTAAAAAAGAAAATTGCCCATTTAAAAAGGCATTTTGGGCCCAAACAAAACAACAAAATTGAAAATACCTAGAAAACTAAACATCTTTCTTTTGTAATGCTTTTTTTTGTAATGCTTTTTTTTTTTTTGCTAAACATCTTCTTTTTTTAGGTGGACTATATCTCTATATGCTAATGACTATATATCTTATTTACTATATGCTTCAACTTTTATTTTTTGTATTTTTGTATTACTTTATAATTCTTTTACTTAGATTTTTTATTTTTTGTGAGGCTTACGCCTCAATCCGCCTCGAGGCTTACACCTCGCCTCATAAAGAAAAACTGCTTTAGTACTTAGTTTCGTCTTTTTAAACTTTGGTTTTGCGTGAGGCTTGATGAAATCTGTCATTTTTCTGTCTGTTAAATGAGTCTTTATCTTCCTTCCATGGGCACACACAGACACATGCATGTATCAGTTCCAGATGTAAGAAATGATGTCAATTTGCCTCGCTAAATTCCAAAATTCAAACTATTGAAAGCTTGAAAAATATGGAGATTTGATTTATCTTCTATATTTGTTTTAGGATGGACTTCGCTTGTTAATATGTCGCCAAGCAAGGCTCTGCGAGCTGCAATGCTAAAAAGCCGCTTTTCAGATACTATCTTCAGAGCTAAACATCAGAATCTCCTGGATCATGTAATGTATTACTATTGCTTGCAGAAATTTTGGCATACATACTAGGTTGTTGAGATCTATTCGTTTTGTGGACTTGCTAATATCTGTTTCTGTTGATTTCTGTTCAGCACGAGAAGATTAATCCTGTGAATAGACTGAAAGAAAGGGAAAGACTGGAAAGGCAGCATCGTGAAGGTGATCTTAAGCATATCTTGATTAAGTATTATGGTGTCCTCTCCTATGTTTGTGTTAAAATGTTGCCTTCCAGTGAAATTTTTAGTGCATAATTTTTGCCTTTTTGGCTACTGTTATCTAGTATTGATTTTTTTTCATGATGATCAATAGATGAGACGCAAGGCATTTGGCCGAACATAAAATCTTAATTATGTAGAACTCTTGTGTGAACTATGGAACTATTCTGTTTGTGAATGAAATTGAAGATTGTTCAGTAATTTTCATTTAGATATCTGACTGTTTTAAGTGTTGCACGAGTGTTTCTTTTCCTTTGGGAATATGTTGTTTACACTGGATATTTGACCTTCTGCAGATAAGGCTAAGATTGAAGCAGAAATTAGAGCTGCTGAAGCAGCCTCACGAATGAGGGTAGAGGTGGATTTGAAGATGCAGCGTAAGAGGGAAAGAGAAGCTGCAAGAATTGCAGTAGAAAAGGTCCCCTTTTTTCCTTAATTTTTCATATTTCTTGGTCTTGTGTGATTTGAGTTATGATTTGCCTTGTGGATACTAAAGAAATTTATATTCACTTATGACTTGTTTCACTCTTCACTTGTATAGATGGTCAAAACTGTCAATATTGATGAGAATCGAGAGATTCTTGAGGACCTTGAAGCGGTAATGGGAGACATCAGTGGTGAAACCTTGAGATCCCCTTTGGAGCAGCTTGGGCTATACTTGAAGGATGATCACATGGAGGAAGAAGATGAAGCGGCAATTTTGCAAGGAGAAGAGGGGGAAATTCTTTCATAGCCCTACCTGCCTCCACAGTTTTCCTTCCTTCCCTTGCATATATTGGGAGTGAAGGTGTTAGTTGTAAATTAGTATTCTTTTTGTGGGCGGTTAGGGGACGAAAGGCGAGATCTCTAATTGGTCAAAACAAACATTGTAAGTACAACTTGTGCATAAATTTTTGTAGATGCAGTCAAACGAAGATTTAAAGCACTTGTGAATAATTTTACGTGTATGCAGTTACAGTCGTGTCTAGAATGTCTTGTAAATCAGTATATCCAGCACGGTGCTGTTATTGGATTGAAATTGGGATATGCATATCGTAAAAACTCAGAATGCAGCAATCGTTATGATGGATACGTGCGTTCGAATTTTAATTTTGAAATTTTTGTACGTACTTGTACTGAGGTGCTGCAAATTTTTAGATTTATTATGCTGTATGTGGTTTTTGAATGTCAACAGTGGAAAATTTTGGTTCTGAATAAAAGAGAGAAAGATTCGAATATTAAGTCATTTAATTTTTAATAGATTTGTTTTATCGAATTTGGTGAATATTTACGTTGATTTACCAATAAATTAAGAATGGAAAAAGTTCACAAATCAGGTTTTAAGTTTAAAAAATGCAAAACTTAGGTTTTTAGTTAATTAATTAAAAATAATTATTATATAAATATAATAGGTCACAGTTTACTTCATTAGTCACATATCAAAAAATTTAAAGGCCACAAATTTTTATTTGGTCATAAATTAAAAAATTATAGATCACAGTTTATCTATCGATCACATATTTTCAAATTTGTTGATCACAAATTATATTTTTAGTCACAGATTATCGAATTTTAATGTCACGGTTTGATAGTTAGTCACAAAGAATTAAATAGTTGGTCACATACACCCAAACACCCGTCCCCCGAACCCAATCTACCACCAATATTTGGTCACAAATCGACCAAATTGTTGTCATAGACACTCTTTGTCCCATCCTTGCCGCCACGACCACCTCCACCTCTACCACCACAACCACAACCATCACCAACAATAACACCAACAACACACCACCACCCAAACCACTACCATCCCTGCCTATACAGCACCACCAACATCGTCGCCTCGTCACAACACCACCTCACCACTATACCGCACCGCACCTCACCTCACCTCACCTCACCATCGCTGCTGTCACAACAACAATCGCGAACCACACCAAAACCTCCGCCATCGACCACCACAAATCACAACTCCACATATCTGTGCGAAGAAATTAAACTAAGAAAAAAAAATTTGTTCCCACCACCTTTGCCTCTGCCTCACACCATCACCCATTCGCTTCTCCTACTCAATCTGCAGAGCCGCCGACGACGGGGTATGTGGTGTGGTGTTAGCCGCAGCTCCATTGACGGTTACCGGGGTTTGAAGGGGAAGAGGAGGAGAGGCGCGAGAGAGTGGGGAGGGGGTAAAGAGTGATAAATTAGGGTTATTAATTAGAGTTTTAATATAGTACCTGATTTTTGAATAAATAAACTTTAGATCTAAGTTTTAAAAAGCAATCTTTAAACACCTGAATTTATGCAATTTTCCCATTAAGAATACAAACATGTAGATATGTCAAGACGGACGTGTTAGCCAAACCCGGGACTACGGGATGACCCGTGACCCGAGCGAGCGGTTCATGGGTCAAGGAGGTGTAACCCACGGGCCGCGGTTAACCCGCTGGTCCGTGAAAAAAAATTGAAAAGTGGGGGAGGGGGAGGGAGCCCCAATTAGCTTGATGCAAGATAAAATTATTGATGTTGTTGTTGAAGACTTTAAAAATCTTACAGTTCCTGAAAATTGATTGGAAAAAAAATATTAAAATATATAATTTTTGAACAACTAAATTATAGTTAAGACTTAAGTAGGTGTCAACCTAATTGGCATGTACTTAAACTATAAATTATAATAAAAGTAGGTGTCAACCTAGTTAGGATGTACTTATGCTATAAATATTTGATAATAGTAATTAGAAATGCATTTAGTTGTTATTTGTTTAAGTTAAATTTAACTTTACAAAGTTATAAATAATTCATGTCACATTAAATTTGAATTCTATGTAAATATTTATTCGTATAAATATGAAGTTATCATTTTGTTCAATTCTTATTTTACATTTAATAAAAAAAATATTTTTTACTATAAATATGAAAAATTCTATATTTTTATAATTTTATTTATACAATAATACGGGCCAAATCGGAACAAACTGTGACCCGCACGACCTGTGACCCGCTTGGGCTCGACCCGGATGGGTCAGCGGGCGGGCCTGGGTAGTAGTCCAAAATTTTTGGGCCGACTCGGAACCGACCCTGAACCCGTAGCGGGCGGACTTTTTTTTTCACGCGGACCGTTACCGGGCTCATATGTTGACTGGCCATCCGACTCGGACCACCTGGATTGACACCTCTACAAACATGGGCTGATAAACTAAACCTCTCAAGGTTTAGTACACTTGAGCAGCTCGTGCGGTCACTTCCTCTTCTTAAAAATATGGACTGCCATCTGAAAATATGTCATAATTCAAAAAAATTAGTATGGACAATACTGTCAATTCCAGATGCTTTCACGCTATGATTCTCAATGAACTCTATGTTGGGAAAAATCGCCTTGAACGCAGGAATTGAGATTAATGACAAATTGAAATAATAAAGATCACAAGAAAAAAAAAAGATTAAAGTAAAGAAAATAGAGGAGAAATTGGCAGAGGAATCGATGTTTTATTCAACAATATGGAGAGAAATTACAAGAACCAAGTAATAATGGCTTCTATGGTCTCTAAAACTGAATGAAGAGTACTATTTATAGGGAAGATGTCCAAACCCAAGATGGAAACAAAATAAAAAAAAATCACGTGAAATAAAGGAAAAATATTTTCTCAATATTTTTCCAATAAAACACGTGAAATAATGGAAATAATATTTTTCCAAATACGTGCAAAGAAGAAAAAATACATTCCCAAATATTCCAACATAATTTGGGTTTTTCACATATGGTAACCCTAATTTGGGTCACCAATTCCAACAATCTCCACCTTGACCCAAATTCCTATGCAATAAACAAAACTTCAAAATTTCTCTACCTGAGAAATGACTCCGTCTGCATCGAAATGACCAACCTCCTCAAGCAGTAATCAAAACTCTCCATCACACAAAAAACATCTTCATCTGCCCGGCATCCACAAGCGACACCTGAACCCTAAACCCAGGTTCCCAAAATTCCAATAAGGAATTGATTATTGACCAAACAGGGTCGAAGTACTCCCTGTAGCAGAATCTACTCCAGATGCATGATCAGAAGGCCCCCTTACTAGAACTGTCACCTTCAACGATCCCAAATGCATTGCAGACATCTCCAACACTGTACCTACACTCCATGAGTCCAACACTAGTATGTGAACACAGTGAATCCGCTGTACTTGGTAGCAAAGCGAGATCACCAACACTCTCCTGAGCAATTTCTGAACTGACCTAGAGCCTGTCACAAGAGGTACTGTACCAAATTGAATTTCCACCACGGTACTAAACTTGTCCAAATGTCTCTTAACTGGTTCTGCGCTCCCCTGCAAGATGTACAACTGAGACTTCATTCATCCCTCCAGTACAACCCGAGCACCCCTTCGGACCTTCAATGCTCCACCTCCACCAGAGAATTTATACCCCTTTGCATCCAGGGTACTTAGCGAGATGAGATTCCTTTTCAAGTCTAGAACATGACGAACCTGATCAAGTGTTCTGATTGTCCCATCCTGCAACCTCAATCTGACCCGACCACTTCCAGCAACCCGGCAAGACTAGTTGTTTCCCATGACAACTCCACATTGCTTTACCGCCTCATATGTTTGAAACAAGTCTCGATTGGGACACACATGGTGCGAACATGCCGAATCAAGAATCCACTCCTTGTCAGGCTTGGACTCTACGTCAGATACCACAGTCACCATCACATCACCGCCATCAGATAAATACTCAGTAATATTAGCATCATCCGAATTAGAAGATTACCCCCTATTATTTGCAACTAAATTACCTTTAGCTTGCAACTTGTCGCAATCCCTCTTGACATGCCCTTTCTTCTTGCAGTAGAAGCAATACACATTGATGAAGTTCCCTTTCGGTCTACCCCTCCGTCGATCACCATGAGAAACCAGAGCGTCCCCATCACTTGATGTAGCTCCAACCAAATGCTTCATCTTCTCCTTTGAGAATAAAGCATCTTAAGCGTCTTCAATGGTCAATGTGTCACGACTGTACAAGATCATGTCCCGAAACGACGAATAAGAAGCGGGTAGAGAACATAACAGGATCAAGGCCAGATCCTCCACATCATATTTTACCTCCAACGTTTCCAGATCTGCAACAATTTCCTTGAACACATCCAGGTGGTCTTCCAGTGATCCTCCTTCTGCCATACGATGGGAATACAACCTTTGCTTTAGATGCAGTTTGCTCGTGAGACTTTTGGTCTTGCATAACTGCTCCAATTTCAACCACAAAGCAGCAGCCATTTTTTCCTTCAAGACATCCTGCAGAATATTATTGGAGAGATGAAGATGAATATGTGATAAAGCCTTCCTGTCTTTCCGTTGTTTCTCCTCTGTTGTCCAATTTGCTGGCATTTTATCAAAACCAAGCAGAGCATCGTCCAAATCCATCTGCACCATGCCCTCATCTTTACTTGCCATAGCGAAAACCTTGAATTGCGATCCACAGCAGAATATCATATTTCAATGAAGTCATCTCTAAAAAATCTCAATCAAATCACAAAGAACCTGCAACATTGGCTCGATACCACTTGTTGGGAAAAATCGCCCCGAACGCAGGAATTGAGATTAATGACAAATTGAAATAATAAAGATCACAAGAAAAAAGAACAAGATTAAAGTAAAGAAAATAGAGAAGAAATTGGCAGAGGAACCGATGTTTTATTCAACAATATGGAGAGAAATTACAAGAACCAAGCAATAATGGCTTCACTGGTCTCTAAAACTGAATGAAGAATCTACTATTTATAGGGAAGATGTCCAAAACCCAAGATTGAAACAAAATAAAAAACAAATCACGTGAAATAAAGAAAAAATATTTTCTCAATATTTTTCCAATAAAACACGTGAAATAATAGAAATAATATTTTTCCAAATACGTGCAAAGAAGAAAAAATATATTCCCAAATATTCCAACATAATTTGGGGTTTTCACATATGGTAACCCTAATTTGGCTCACCAATTCCAACACTCTATTTCTAACTGAGGGCCATTGAAAACAGGCTTAATGGAAAACTCCATTTTATGTAAAAGTGTGATGAAAATGTTGGAAAGTTTGATTGCTTGTGTTGGGAGAGATTATTCAAGTGAGAGTCTGTTAATGGGAAATGAAAAAGAATCTAATGGGTGTATAAGGAATATATATTTTCCCTTGGCAACACAAGTTTTGATATTAGGGAAGGAGAAGGGAAACAATGGATTAAGATTAAGAATTTGAAGATGAAGATGGAGATGGAGATGGAGATGGAGATACGAGAGTCGCAGAATAATCAGCAAAGAAATCTATGCCATTTTTAACTTGTCTGGTGGCACTAATAATCAAAATTACAACCATTATGGCCTCATAATTTGACTTCTTTGTGAGAGAGTGGGTCCCATTTTTAAAAAATTAACGGTCAAAAAAGCAAAGTTTCCCTGATTTTAAGCTTTGCCAGACAGGCACTTAATATAATTGGTTGCATTTAGGAATTATAATTTTGTGGCTTTGTTCTTGAGTTTGCATTCATGGGGAAACTAATTGAATAAAATTTTGGGAAAAATACATAATTACCATAATTTCAAGATACATTTTCACATTTAAGAAACTTGTATACTATCATATTTTCGTGTTAAAATGTTCACTTCCTGTAAACTAAGTGTATGATTTTTGCATTCTGGGCTACAACTTTTTCTTGAAGTGGCCAAACATAAGAACTCTTGTGTGAGCTGTGGAACTATTTTGATTTGAAGACGGTTCAATAATTTTCATTGAGATTACTTTCATTCTTTTCCTTTTTTTACGATGTAAGTATTGCATGAGCAGTTCTCTTCCTTTGGTATGTTTTCGGGGAACTTTTATTGAAGACGGTCGAATAATTTTCAGTACTAAATTTTTTCCTTTCGAATTTCCCAAAGTATAAAATGGAAAATTACATTAAATAACTAATAAATTGAATGTCTCAAGGTATAATATACTTTGTTGCCTCAAACAGTCACTTCCTCTACTTAAAATGGGTTATGTTGCCAGAAAGTGGTTGACAGATAGAGTGACTAATGTTAGTTTACAAGATGTGATTTAATGAAAAATATGTTTATGTTCAAAACAATTCAATGATGAAGTGTTATCTGGCATTATGTCAATCACTGTATCAAAGATTAGGTCTGCGTCGCATGATTCGCTTAAAATATTGGACTACAATCCTCTCCAATATATGTTAAATTCACATAGAACAATTTTTTTTCTTGTGATCATCTCCAGTCTAGACGAATATCATTACTCCTTTTTTAATCAGTCTTGCTACATGTACATTAACTTTGTCATCATGAATACATTATTGTGAGTTGAGAGTTTTTTATGCATTGATTTTAATAACGCTTTAAACAATAAATGGCATATATTTTGACAACTCACACAATGTTAACAACAATGTTATCTAGGAATGTACATCTAAATTAATTTTTTTTTTCATTGCCCAAACATAAAACCGATGGTTTTTTTTTTCTTATTAGCATTGTATCTCCATAAGCTTAACAGAACAACATCCAAACATGTTTGGGATCAAAATAAAAAGTTTCGTTCATGTAGACAACACTGCCTGCTGTCAAGTGCTTTTGCACTATGGTGAAAGATTGTCAATTCTAGAAGAAATCACTTTCTAACCAAGGGCCATAGGACGGCGAGGGAGAGATTGAATACAGACGTAAAGCAAAACAAGCTTATTAAAAATCTCCATCTCAATCAATGGATCTCCTTCTCAATCAATGGAGTCCTAGAAAATGTATTAAAACGAGGTTGTTTATTATGTATGTTGTATGGTAGATATCGAATTCCAGCAGAAACTTCATGATAGCAATAACAAAACAAGAAGAATGAAAAAAGGCAAGCCACTAGTCTACGACAAATGTGAGAGCCACCTAGTTCATCCTCTTGATCCCGGACCGTGATACAGCTACACAGTGTAACGATTCTTTGCAACTCTTTCCTTAATCGCGTCTTCCTGCAATACAAGAACTGGTCAGTCACTGACCACCATGGGGAAAGATACAACTTCAATGCATGTTTCTACAGAAAAATAATTCTCAGGAAAAACAGAATAGTTACATGAAATATGAACCCAATTGTGTCATTGTATTCTAGAAACTCCTTCCACTGTCTTCCAATTCTCAGCTGCAAAACCAGTAAATTTCACAAGGCACACAACAGATTAAGGCATCAGAAATCAAAACTTTCATAAACACAAATGTGAAAAGGCAAAACAATAGGTACCTATACCAATAGCTTGGGTAAGGAAACAAACTCGATTACATGCATAAAATATCGACTTTACACTCTCACCCAGTTTTAAAGTCTGGAATGCCTATTGTCTCTCAACAATCAGCTTAAAGCCTGACAAACCTTATTTTAAAACATCAATCTCTCCATGACAAAAACAAGAACACTTGAAATTATAAGTCTACAAGGATTTCTCACAATAGTATTTTTTGGAACTGAAAATGCTTTCCCTAATGCAGGTACTTTCATGTAATTCATCCATGGTACCAAAACACTTATGATAGTGGATGCCATTCAACTGTTAGACCGTTGCTCCCCTTTGGATTTTTTACAACTTAACAAAAAGGGTTATTCATGGATAAACACATCTACTCGTAAGTTTATTTATCCACAAAATCAATTTCACCCAAGTAAGGGAGTCATGTCAAGAATTTAGAGAGAGTGGAATTTCATTTTTAAAATTTGTTATATGTCGAAGAAGATTCCGTGTAACAAATT
Source organism: Fraxinus americana (assembly GCA_035079005.1). NCBI lineage: Eukaryota > Viridiplantae > Streptophyta > Magnoliopsida > Lamiales > Oleaceae > Fraxinus > Fraxinus americana. The sequence goes on along the minus strand of CM068728.1, from coordinate 11,859,461 downwards.
GGTGGGAGGGCTGTTCATCACCTCTCTCAGCTGAATCCACAATTCCTCTCTCAAGGGATTGCTTTGGCCTTTTTCAGTAAAAGATTGAAAACATATTAAGTTATTGTGTCAAACCAAATTACCTGAGCCGCTTCATTTGCAGCATTCTTGGTCCAGATAGCAATTTTTTCCTGCCTAGCTCTGACATTGACAACTGCCCCACATATTTCATCTCCACAATCAAATTGTTCTCCAATCATTGCCAGTAGCTAAAATGGAATTCATTTGTGAATTAGAAGAAGCAGAACCATAAAATTAAAGAAACACCATGTTAAATAGAACAGAGTCTAAACTATACATACCGTATAGAGCCAAGAAACATCAGATTTGCCCCGAGCAAAACACACAGTCCACTTTCCCCCATTGGCACAAACAGGATCTTCCCATTTTGGCTCAATTTTATTTTTGAAACAATGAAAGTCTGCTCCAACTACCAACTTGCTTGGCCGGTGTACATTATTGTAAACACTGCAAGCCAAGCCGAGCAAATGGTTAGTGGAGTATCATAGTATATATAGGTGACGGTAACAGAAATGTGCTATCTGTGGAATCAATCTGAAAGAAGTCGTGAATCAAGAGCATAAAATGTCATGGAAAATAATAATTGAGCAACAAAGAAAACATCACATTTTTCCGTGAATCCATGATCAAAGACAAGCTTAACAACAGCACTTCAAAGAATCAATGTCGCAGAGAAGTCCTAATTCACTTGATTTTCTTCACACACTATGATTTCCCATGGATATAAAAATAAGTACGAGAACTTCAAGAAAATGGAGTAACAAGATATAAACACGGAAAAACTTGTATAGACATAAACTTTGATAGGCAAGATCAACTGCCCATCAAACGCATATTAGATTACAGATATACAAGAAATCGAATCTTCCCCCTTCTTAGTTTTCCAAGGAAAGTAAAATAGTAGTGACCCACAGACTTTAAAAACCATTTCAACAATCAAATAGCGAAATACCAATATACTCAAGGCGTGTAAATGAAATTATATCCAAGAAAGTGAAAGCCCTCACAAATATACACAAAAATGAACCCATGATTTAGGGGAAAATGTAGGGATAGAAGGTACCTCCAGAAGTCTTCCACGGAGGAGACAGTGTGGACGGGTCGAATGTTGCTGCCCCAAGCGGTCTGTTTGTATTTGACGGAGGGGTTATCGAACCAGAATGTCCACGAGTACTCCAACGGGTGCTTTGAATACGGAGTTTTCATGGGATCCGAAGCCGGATCGTCTGAGTCCTCCACACCCAAGATTTTTCCTTCATCTAGCTCCGATTCCTCTCCTACTCCGTCGTCAATTTTGTTAATTGTTAATGATTTCTCCGCATCCTCTTTGGTGGTGATTGGTTTCTCAATTTGTTCAATCATTTTTACTTTCTTGAATCTTTAATCCCGTTTGAAATTTCTTTTTCTTCGTCTCTTGTATTTGGGGTTTCAGTTACGAGGCTGCATGTAGGATCTATGCATTTATAAGGTAGAGTCAGGCCTGTAAGTAGATTAGAAAAATAGAATTCGATCCGAATTCGATGAAATTAATGAAAGATGAATTCAAGGTTTTAGTTCGAAAATCTAATCAAGATTTGAATCCGATAATTCAATAATTAAATGGATTAAATATGGATATAAGTCAATCCGATCCGATAACAATTCGATCCGATTTGTTATAAATAATTTAGTCGGTAAAATATTTTTATGACATATTATTTGTGAATAAAATAAATATATGAGAAAATAAAAAAATCATTAAATTCAAAACATGAAAAAGTTGAAAAATTTATAATTATTAAACTCATTTAAGAATTGGAAAAAAATAAATAAATAAATTGATTCCAGCATTATTTTTTTTCCTAATTTCTCGGATTATCGGATCGGATATCCGATAACATAACAAAACGGATATAAATTTAACAATTAAATATTTGTTTGATTATCGGATCGAATAATGTCACGTCTTTGCATAATAAATTGCAATTTTGACCATCACGTGTAATTTTTCACGAGCTTAGACCTTAGGTGATACAGTGAATAGTAATAAATTAATAACTTTTTTAGGAAGGGATTAGGAAATATATGGGTAATAATGAATAATAATTTTAAATGGGTGATTAAAAATAAAATTTGACACCAGATAATATAAGTAACTTTTTAGGAACTAATAACATTTCCCAAGCATAGGCTATTTGATTTAAGGGATAATTTCAACAAAAGCTCCAAACCTTTGAAACACTGACGTACTTTCTCTAATCCTTTCATTTGTTGCTGTTGACACTAACATTTCCAGCCGTTGTGGGTGAGACCCTTTTGGACAGTTTTCATTCAAAATGCCGTCAGTTGACCACCAAAATAAAAAATTGACTACTTTTTATCAAACAAGGGAGGGCAAAATGGCAACTTAATGTTTTTCCCATAATAATTCAAAAACTTAAATCAAAAACAAAAAAATATTTTTTTTTTTTTTTTTGTGCAACTTTGATATTAATTTTTTTCACTTACCAATTTAATAAAAACTGGTTCATATTGAACTGATTTTCGTTTCAACTAAACCCACTTGGTTTAGTTCAAATATGAACATGTTTGGGCGGTACTTGTCCGATTCCATTGTAAATTGACCAAATAGCTCAAAATCGTACGGTTCACTGGTTTTCGGGCCAAACCAGCCGATTCGGCCCAATTTTAGTAACTATGTTTTAGAGAGTTAGTTGTAACTTGTTCTTCTAAATGAAAAGATTGTTCTTATTATATCACAAATTATTTCAATGTCACGTCTTTGAAAGATGGTCTTTCCACTTAAGAAATAGCAAATGACAAATATTTAAGTCTAGCGGCAAATAGAATGTCATACTATACAGCCGGATCACACTAGCCCAACGGGAATTATGGTTTGCATCTTGTTTGTCTAGAGAATCTAGATAGTTTTGTGACTCTTGTCTAAGTCACTCTTTATGTGGTTGAGGACAGGTTAGCACTTTGCTAGTAGAATTTGGATATGATATTTGGGGCTTATAACGGGATGTGAGAGGAAACCGATTTTTAGTGGGCACAACGTTTGTAATAATGAGAAGGAAACCCAGAAAATAGAAGGTTGTATCGAAGTCGTTCACTAGACAATATCCTCATGTGGCTCAGGACAGTTTCAATGTGATGGAGCCCAATAGAGTTCAATGCAAACGGATGCCTGCACTTTGAGCCACCCCCTTAATTTTTTCCTCATGCTAGCACTTTGTTTATGCAAAAATTCCCAACCAAATGCTTAAAATAATAAAAGAAGGTAACATTGAAGTCATAAAATGGGCCAACTAAATGGCCTAAATTAGCCCCCAAAAGCCCAAATCAAACATACGGAAATAAGAAAAGTGGAAACTGCACTCATCTCTATCTTTCAAAATCCAACTTCAAAAATCAGGTACAATGTTTGTTTTTTCAAAAATCAGAACTTTTATTAATTAATATATTATTATTGAATAAATATATTATTAAATTAAATTAATTTATAAATCAGCCCTACCCCCCTCCACCACATCACTCCATGTCATTTCCCCTTTCCCCCTAGGACTCTCTCTCTCTCTCTCTCTTGTCGACAGTTGGGTGCAGTGGTGGTGTCTCAAAAACCCTCCACCACTGGATCTCAAACACAAGATCTGCTTTGGTCGGGACATTGTGTCGCAGTCGTCGCAATATTGTGTGGTGGTTTTTCTGATATGCTGCGTTACCGGAGTTTGGGTGTATTTTTTGTTGATGATTTTGCGGTTGGGGGTTTTCGTTGGTGCGATGATGCGCGATGGGTGGTTGGGTGCGATGCTGTTGACCAGTGGGTGTGATATGGTGGTGTGTGCGGTGGACCAGTGGTTGTGTGCGGTGATGGTGCAGTGGTTTGTGTGGTTGTTGGCGATGGTGGATCTGGCGGTAGAGGTGAGTTTTGTGGTGGCGGTTGTTGGCGATGGTGGTGGCGATTGTTAGCGGTGATTTTGTTAATATAGATAGGGGTGGTACTTGTGGCGGTCGACGATGGTGGTGGTGGTGGTGGGTGCGGTGGTGATGGTGGCGGCTCTGTTGGTGTCCAATGCCTCTGGCGGGGGAGGTGGGTGATGATGGTGGATCTGGTGGTTGCATGGGTGCTGTTGGTGTAGTGGTGAACGGTGGTGGTGGTGGTGCTATTAGAGACAGCGTTGAACTGGTGGTCACAACTGTTGACGGTGGTCATAGATTAGATTAGCTGTAACCGCATAATGGACTATCCGTGACCTTAAAATTCAACAATTTGTGACTAAAAATTAATCTGTGACATGTAATTTTTTTATCTGTGATCAATAAAATAATCCGTGACGTATAAAATTATTGATTTGTGACCTTGAAATAATCCGTGACCTCCAAAAAATTTGATATGTGATAAACAAACAAATTGTGACCTATAAAATTTTTGAATTATGACCTTGAAATAATTCGTGACGTATAAAATTTTTGATCTGTGAACTCAAAATAATTCGTGACCTATAAATTTTTTGATTTGTGACCTCAAAAATAATCCATGACCAATTAATTATGTACATGTGACCATTATTTGTATAATTATGACATCATTATATTTAATTAATTAATTAATTAAATCATAATAAATTTTAATAAAAATCTGTTTTTTGAAATTCCAAACTTGTTTTCTTAATTTTGAAATAGGGGATACTTATCCTCTTACTTATGAATTTTTCCCATAAGAAAATTAACCCATTCCCAAATCATCTCGACTGCCAGCGAAACCTCATGTGACTCCAACTTGAGAGAACATCTATATTTTGGAAAATACCTACTGTATATCATCATTTACAAATTCTTTTATAAATTGATGTGGTGGCGATAAATTGAATTAAAAATTTAAAACTGTCAAAATTTATTCATCACCACTTAAATTGTTGTTCTAATATAATGTGGGTTAATCACGAAAAGAAATTGGAGGAACTTTTTTATTATTTAGTTGATTAGATTTTGACTAGTCAAATCTCACCACATCATAAGTTAAAACAAATCAGTAAATTGTGATGTACATGTAACACAATCATTATATATTTTTTACTTGATTATTTCTTGCAATTCTGAATTGTGAAAATATTATTTTAAGGTTTAGGGTTTTATCTAATATGATGTGCTAGGTATCCAATATTTGCCGCTAAGCTTGAAGTAATTGGCTTAGCAGACAAATGTAAATTCAACTTTTGAGTTTGCACGAAAAACCGAAGTAAATAAATAAATTTAAGAATTATAGTTCTTGAATTCTCTTTTCAATAAAGTTAAATTAAAATAGTAGCGTTGTTTGATGACAATTGGCCTAATAAATTTTGGTATCATTTTTAGAAAAAATTGGATCGTTGCATAGTGAATTTACAGCTCATTTCAACAAGTTCTGACACAGAAATTGAATGCAGCCTGAAACAAAAAGATTCTTACTTTGAAGAGTTAAGCTATTTGTACCACCTCCTTTACCACTTGATTTACAGATGAATGATGTGACAGATGGATGATGATTGGATTAAATGTGTGAAATGTGAAAGGTGATATGAGATTTTGTCAAGTGTAAATTAGGTAAACTAAGGTGTAAAGAAAGATATACATGTAGCAAGATTGTACTTTGAATTTACAATATCTACTTTTTAAATCCACCCTCACATGACCTACTCACTCTCCAATTCTAAGCTCACATAGTGATGTCAATGTGGCTTGTCAACTCGAGTCTGCTCGTGGCTCGACCTGAAAAAAATTGGAGTCGAATCTGCTCGTGGCTCGTTGGGATAGAGCCCCATTTTGGGCGTCAGCTTGAGCTAGAGCCAGCCCATGTGGCTCGTCCCAGCCAATGACGAGCCGAGCCTAAATAAAAAAATGAATTTACAAAAATTTAAAAAAATAAAGCTACTTGCACGGGCGACTTTTATTTATTTTATTTTATTTTTAATTATTGCAACTAAATGATGACTTGCTTTAATATGCTTGAAGAATTGGGAATGTGTGAAATCATATATTCAAGAAAAAGTTGACAGTATAATGATCGAAGAGTTGCAGCAGACACAAAGATAATATATTGTAAGTTTTTAAATTGATTAGTTTTAAAAAATACGTAATTTTTAAATTTATTTGTTTTAAGAAAAATTGTGCATAAAATATTTTATTCGTGTGCAATTTTAACTCCGCTTACATTGATTGTAGTCGGTCTCAAGCCCAAAAAAAAGGAAGATTGTTGTAATTTTTATTTAATTTATAATATGTATATATTGCACAAATTTTAAATTCTTTTTAAAAAATTAGATTTATCACGAATTTAATAAAAAAAAAAATAGAGCCAACTCAGCTCGCAAAAGCCTGAGACGAAAGCTCGGACCGAACCTAACTTTTTTGGCCGGGCTTTTGTTCGGCTCAACTCAGGCAAAAAAAGCCTGAACCATTTTTACTCGAGCCAAGCTCGAGTTTCGAGTTTTGACTCGACTCGTTGACAACTCTACCCTCACATGACCAACTTTGGAAAACGTATTGGGTGAATAATAGGCAAAACAAATTTGACTTCCCTTGACAACGTTGGTAGAAAATTTATGATCAAGTAACAGTGTTCCTTGCATTATGAATTGGGCAACTTACAAAAATACCTTTAAAATTAAGTGTCTTTTGAAAAATCATATGAAACATATTTTGGAAGTAAAAAATACTGTGTAAAATCAATTGTCACTTTTTAATAGAAAAGTGACACAGTAAAAAAAAGTGACACTGAAAAAGTAATCTACTGTCACTTTTTTTATTAAAAAATGGCATACAAAGCCACTTTTATTAAAAATTAATGTTTGTCACTAAAAAAGTGATAGAAATAAAAAAGGTGAATGAAAAAAGTGATAAACACTAAAAAAAAAGTGACAAATTCAAAAAAGTGACAAATTTTAAAAAAGTGACGAATTCAAAAAAGTGGCACAAATTAAAAAAATTATACAGATTTAAAAAGTGACATACGATAAAAAAAGTGAAATACTCAAAAAGTAACAAAATTTAAAAGAGTTTCAAAAACTTAAGAAAGTGATAAAAATTGAAAAAAAGTGACAACACTAATTAAAACATTAAAATCAGTTCAATAAAATGACAGGAAAAAAGTAATACAACCACCGTCCCACTTCTTTTTCCAGCACTAAGCGTCTTTAAGCCAGTTCACCGACAAAACACCAATCAAAAAGTGACAATTCAACAAAAAAGTGACACAAACATTCGAAAAGTGACAATTAAAAAAACATTTCAAGTAACCAAATTTCATGAAAACTTTTCATGAAACAGCTTGTGAGCACATTCTACATCCCCACATTTCACATACATATCCATAAATGCAGCCTCAAGAACAACGTTTTTCAACATCTTAGCTTTAATGATGTATCCATGAAGGGTTTTCCCCATGCCAAACTGTTCAGGGGTAGAAGCTATGACTCGGGCAGCGGTGGTGAAGGTGAAGTAATTTGGGCGAGTATCCGGACCCCGATCCTGGGTCATGAGGGAGAAAATTCGGATTGCCTGGGAATATAGAGATGGTTCGAAGCGGGCGTAAACGGAGATGAGGGCAGACAATAAGGTTGTGTCCTTTTGTGACACTTGATCGAATACTTGGCGTACGTGGCTCAAAGAGGAGTCATTGATAAGTTTCGTGGTATATCAGGCCAGCTTGATTAACCAAACATGTCTGTTCATTCATTTATTCAATTGAATTCAGAGCAACCAAACAATAATATGCAGTGAATTCACTCACAGTACTTCAGGTTGTTGACATTTTTACCGTTTGATTTGTTCTATTTATTGAAAGTGTTATTTTGAGGAAATAGCAGGAGGCAGCAACCCACTCTTTATCAACCTACGACGATGCTTCAGCCGCAAAGCCTTGCGGCATAGCCCTGCTGGAAGTTTGTACATGGGGAGCACTAGTAGATTCGCCAACCCACATGGACAACAACAGCACACCACTGCGTATTCCGTTACTGTCCCGCTTTCTTTACAGTTTTTCTTCAGTCGGACGTAATTAATACGTGATTTATATTTTTCATAAGTTTTAGGGTATTAATCAAATATCATATTTTTTAAGGGTAGCACGTCTAATTTTTCCTTGTTTTTATTTTTAAATTTATTAAATACTGTTAGTACTAAAATACTATTTTTGGCCCACCCTTGAGTTTCGAGAACCTCTGAACCTTGATAGTGTAACAATAATTATGCTATGTGTACAATCATACTTGACAATAATGGTTGACAATGTTGGTTTTGTCAAAATTCGGGCAATTAATTTAAAAAACGATTTTTAAAATGGATGAATGTGATATTGTCAAGAGTGAGTTCTCAATCAATATTCTCAAACTAGATTGTATATATGGCATGATTCCTACAATCATGAGGAGCAAGAGGGGAAGAAACTTCAATTCTATTATATACAATTACAATAAAATATAAATAAAGACTGAATTTGGCACTCGAAAAGAATCAAACGCTCTCTATTCTAAAAAAATAAATGGTAAAGAGTATTGTAACCTAATTTTAAGATTTTGCTTTTTAAAATAATAAAGAGCATGCCACTTTCAAAAAGTTTCTTTGAAAATGCTTCTGTAGAGGTGAAACGAATAGATCACCGCGGATTTAGAGATTAGCAACAAAAATTGACTAATATTAATATCTTGCAGGTTGGTGATGGAATGAAATATTGATTTTTACGCTTCATAAATAAAGTTCCTGTTTGTGTTTGAGGTTTATCCTCCTTGTATCAGTTTTATGCTAACTTAATGGATGTGCACTTCAAAAAAAAATAAATAAATAAATAAAGTTCCTGTTTGAGCTCATTTTTTGAAAATAGATTGTGGAAAAAAATAAAAGTATATATTACGTACAAAATTATTTTATTCAAAGAACATGTATTTTAATATAAATTTGAGAAAAATGAATCTTAAATAAAAAAATATCTATTCAAAGACCCGACAAATTAATTAATTAAGGTTAAAACTAATATTTTAATTATATATAATTGGAATAAAACCAGAACTTTAATATTTTAATTATATATAATTAAAATGCTAAAAGCAGATTTTGAGAAGCTATTATTTTGCCGTTTCTCAAAATTTGCTCCTCGATGATATAGATTCTTCTATAATCAATTTTTAAAAATTTTATCAAACGCTTTAAAAAAAATTTTAAAAAAATACCTTTTTATCCAAGCTTATTTTTAATCATACATTTTTCAATAAAATAATTTATATGTAAATCCAAAATTCTACCTTATTTTTAATCAAATGTTATTCAAAAAAATCACTATAAAAAATTTATTTTCAATAATAATAAGGCTCAAACCCACCCTTAATTTATTAAATTGAATTTGGATACCGTATCCAAGAATTTGTTTTGTGGTCTATTCTCGATGATATCATTTCTTTGATACGTGTGAAATCAAAGATGTCAACACCGATTCTAAATTAGGGGTAAAAAAAAAATTTGCAATGTTGATTCATAAACATAGCAATTTTGGTCTTTAAACTTTCATTATAAGTTCCACAATTGACTCCTAAACAAAAATATGATGATGTTTAAGGATTTCTAGTTGATTTCGAAAAGCTTAGCCTTCATTTTGAGTAGTTTCATTACTTATTTTATTTCTCAAAATGTGAGATATGCTAAATTTCTAAGGTTCTGAAAAATATTTTGTTTTGCTACTATATTTTGAATTGAACAAAGTTTTCGTTTAAATAATAACATATTTTATTTAAATATTTAAGTATTGTTATACTTGCAAAAAATTTATGTTTAAAGGCCTCATATAATTATTTGCCTAGGGACTCAATATTCTCAGGGCCGGCCCCGATTCTAATGTGTAAGTCAAAATAAAATCCTCTAGAAGTCCATCAGAATCTACTCTTGATTTATTAATTAGATTCATTTGATGTAAGGAAAAATCCATTTGTAATCACTAGTACACCACACATGATTTCATTTTCAGTTGGTGGCACCTTTGAAATTACCAATTAGCACAACTTTCACACTGTCATACATGTCTTTGATTTTCAATAAAACAGTCATGCTATATTAACATGAGAGTGACAGAAAGATTAACATAATGTCACATGACATTATATCATTAGACTATTTAAAATACATTCAAATATTGTGTATATAAGATAGAACTTGGTGGGGACTGCATCAAGTTGGAGAATCGTTTTGTGAAATTTTAATTTAATTAATATCGATAACAATATCTTGATGGAATGTTTGCGTACTTGACAATCTTGTAACATCAAATTAACAAAAGCAGTTGTTGTACAATGCCCACACCGTTTCTTCATGAAGGTTATCTCAACTTCCCATGCTGAATTGATCATATAAAAATCTTGTTAATGTTACGTGTTCATAGTTTGTTAATCTTGTTGATTGACAAGACTCTACAGGCGTAACATGGAGATAATTTCGTTATAGTTGAACATGGCATATTTAGTGACACATCAAACACAATAATGTAACACAAGGTAAAATAACGAATTTGAATAACACCGAATACAATGATGTAAAAGACCAGTGTGGATTTTACTTGTAATGACACTAAACATATCAATGGAACGGGAGAGATTTTTTAAGGCGATTTTGCGGTTGTTATTATTTGTGGGCGAATTTTCAGCCATTTGGGGTGGATTTTAATTTTGAAAAAGTTGAGAGCATTTCCACGAGATGCAAGTAGTAAACAATAATTTTAGAATATAAAAGAACGAAAAGTAATTTTGTAATTTAAGGTTGAAGTTGTTGAATATTGGGCTCCAATCACACGAAAACCGAGCTCAGTTAACACCAAATCAACAACCACAATCACAACCAAAACCTTCCAACTTGTCTTCCCAAAACCGGTTGCTCCAAGGTGCCCACAAAGGGTTGAGTGTGAATGTTATTGGTAGCCCCCAAAATAGCCACAAAGGCTAAGAAAAGAATAGAAGAAGACGGCACAAAGCCAAACTAACACTCTTTTCTCTCTAAAACACACGATTGTCCACACATTCACACTAAACACACACAAATAGTAACGAGCGACTTATATAAGCCAAAGGAGTGGGCTTTATGTTAAGGTAAGTAAGGCCCAATAGGTAACAATAAATGGGCTGTCAACCCTAAAGTCGTCCAAGGTAATGGGTAGGGTCATGAGTCACACTAACACAATTAAGTTACTTTAAATGGCCCGAATAAGTTGTATGAATGGTTTGTTCGATCGTGGTGTCGACATTTCACTGCACTCATCGGTCGAGGCCTATGAAGTATAATCAAATAAACCGGTTTAACATCATCGCCCGAATTATTGGGTATCAAAACCCAACAAATCTCCACATTGATTCCCAATAAATTTGCAAGCAAACAAAACACAAAGTTTATACTTGCACATAAAGGTAACAAATAAAATTGGTATCACAGACCTTACCTCGTGTTTCGAATCCAAAACACATACCATACATGCTCCATATACTCACCAAGGCTAAGATCAAGAACACCCAAGTAGAAGTAGATAATCACAGTAATCAATCAAGAGCAAATAAACATGCTACAGAGATATCATATATAGGATAATACATAGATTTTTTTCAAAACATGTTTACACAGAAAAACAGATTAACACCAAGTTAATCAAACACATGGTCAAAACATATGCAACAAATGCATAAATAACCTCACGAAAAGATCTCACCACACTTATCATATCCAATTACGTGTTGCTCGTACCTCGAGAACACATATCTCACCTCATCGCCATCATGCTCACTAGACTAATCACTCAAAACACATGTCTAACTGGTAAGCCTCTATAGATCCTAAGTTCTCGAGATAATCCTCTATCACCACATCACTTCTCCCAACCTACGTACATAATGGGTCTCTACCTAACAGAAGTTATAGAAGTGTCTCTCTCACACTCCACCTGATCAGGGTCTCTTCACAGATAAAGGATTCCAACATTTGATCACATATATGCTCGTGATCCAGGTGTTACACTCCATATCCCCGGTACAAAACCACCACAATGTACCCCTATGCATCTAAACACCACCTTACCAAAAAACATACAACACACTGCTGATGCATCCCAACCTACTATGCATGCAAACAATTACACCAAGTAATAAGATCACTCCAATTCATACCAATGCACATATCAAACACGTTGAAATGTAACATATAATCATGTAACGAAATTGAGCAATTACACACATGCAAAAAGGATTACACACGGATGCAAATGCAGTAACTAGGGTAACACTCAATAAGCCTTACTAAGGTCATCACTAGACCTTAATGCCAAATTCGACTTGCCTCTCACTTACCATTCTGCTTATCCTTGTTCTTCTTAGGACAGTCCCTAATAAAGTATCCAGTCTTATCACAACTATAACACTGTCTACCACTAGACTTGTCCCATCTTTTGCCCTTCTTCTTACCATCTTCATCACTTGAGTCACTACTCGAATCACTACTGTCTTGAGCTCTACCCAAACTCATCTGCTTAAACTTCATTCTACTTATCATCATATGCAATTCACCATTTCTCTTATCTTCTTTTTCGGCCTTAATCTTCATCTCCTTACTCCTAAGTGAATCTACGACAATCTCGGGTGTTAAAGTGTCCCTACCATACTTAATTGCATTCTTAACCTCTTTATATGAATCAGGCATAGATCAGCAAAATGATGACTTTATAAGTTTCAGACACCTTCTCATCACAGTTAATGATGTCTTGAATTAACTTGTTAAAAAATCCAAATTGTCATCGAGATCGTTTGAATGATCCATTTTAAAACTAAAAAATCTTTCGAGCAAGTATAGCTTATTCGGAGTAGACTTAAGCAAATATAAGTCTTCCAACTTTTGCCAAAGTTCTTTAGTAGAATTAAGTTTTCCAACTTTTCTCAAATTAGTGTCGGATAGGTGTAAAATAATTGCAGTGTAAGTAAGTTCGTCATATTCTTCTTTTTGAGCTTCTGTTAAATCTGCAAGAAATTTGTCATCTATGGCCTTTGAAACTTTTTGTTGAACCAAAATACCCTTCATCTTTTGTTGCCAAATTGAAAAGTCTCATTTCCCATTGAAAATTCCAATTTCGAAATGAAAAAACATTTTGGAAAAACAAAACAACCAAAAAATGCACAAGTAAGTCACACAGAGTAATCATAAGGTAACAATATACATCTTTCTAGATTCCTAGGGTTTCGTAAGATTCACAATATTAGATCAAGAGAATGTTCGAACGGGTCAAAGCTAGGTGTTATAACGGAATAGCCAATGCAACACTAAGGTATATCAACAAAAAAATCGGAGAAGTCGAGAGAGGAATGTATCTCAACTTTAACCAATCTCTTTATCATATCCTTTGAAATGTGACTCAATCGCTTATGCTATAACATGGAGGATGATTCACGAATAAGAGACCTTTTCTTTGACGCATTCACAACACAAAAGACTTCACCAAAAGAAGCCAAAAATAATTTATATAAACCATCACATAAGAAGCCATTTCCAATTAAACGAGAATCATAAAATAATTCAACCATTTTATTACCAAAATTAAAGGAAAAAGCAGAAGCATCAAGTTTCGATATAGAAATTAAATTCCGTCTCATTTGCGGTAAAAAAACAGTATTTTTCTAAAACAAAAGAGAAAACAGGCTCCAAAAAAAATAACTTCACCATTCCTATGAACTCAATCTTCCCTTAAATTGTATTCCCAACGCACATGCTTATTTCATTCTCGCTTGGCCTTTGTTTGCTCATGAACCCCTACAGAACTCTTCTTCTTCTCCAACCAAGTTTTAAACTTAAAACAATCTTTCTGTCAATGACCATTCTTCTTGCAGAACTTGCATTGATCACTTTTCTTTATCGCTCCTTTAGGATCGCCAAAAGTCTAACCTCCAAAATTTTTGTTCTGCTGATTGCGGTGTGACTTGTCGCCCATGTCGAACTTATACTTGTGGTTATGAAAAGACCCATTGTTCTGTGGTGGCTGAAAAGCTAATTTCACAGTTTCGACATTTTCAGGCCTCAATCTCTACTTGTAACGACCTCGGTCCCACTTAGCGGACTGTACCGACCGTTAGATCAATGACGTACTGTCCCCACTGTACCAACTGGGTCTTTTCATGATGTTTTATCATCAGTCGCACACTCCCCAAGAAAACTTCACGGGGGGTCACCCATCATAGAATTGCTCCAAGCCAAGCACGCTTAATTGTAAAGTTTCTAACGATAGACTTCCGAAAAAGAAGGTGCACCTTGTTGTTATGAGTCGTACCTATCAAATCTTTTAAGTTTTCCTGGTCTGGGTATTACAATACTCCTCTTAGGCACATACATCAATAAGGTCATTCAAATCTCATTTATCTCTTTGAGCATTATAAGCAACCTTCAGCTGATTAAACTGGCTCGAAAGGCTATTCAGAACATGATAGACCAGAAAAGGCTCGGCAATGGAAATCTTAAGAACCATTAATTTAGAAGATATATTAATCATTTTCATAACGTGCTCCCTAACTCCACTTATATCATCATATCTCATATTCATCAGTTTGTCCATCAGATCTCCAATTTCAGCTTTATCAAACTCAACAAATCTTAATCCTATGGTATCTACAAAACATTTAGGCCCTATTTGGGAGGGATTAAGTTTCTCTACAGTAAATCAATTCTCATTTTCAACCACACATTCTTCAATAAAATAATATTTTCCATCACATCAATAATTTTTTCTTCTTTTTCAACCACACATTTCTCATCATATCACTATTCAAAATCAATTCTTCCCCCAAAAATCTCTCCCAAACAAGCTCTTAGCATTTTCATTATCTGAAATAGCTCCCATAATGAAATCGAATATGAAGCGCTTAATAATTTTGAAACAAAGTCTATTATTCATTGCCTACTTTTCATACTCAACTACATATTCATGATCGTTTTTATCTGTGGCTTTTGAAAGATGCTTCTCCATTGCAAAATCCAACCCCAAAACCAAGTGCTATTTCTACGTCTCGTTTACAACTCACATAATTATTCCTAATCAAGATTTCAATAGCAGACAATTGACTCGAAAGAGTTGAGGCATTTAAAACTGTGAATATATAAAATAACATATTTAATATCATCCAAACATAGTGCATGTCGACAATGGATGATAACATATTCATCTAATTAACATGGGTCAAATAATTAGATAATTCGTAATTAAAGTCAAAATCAAATGAACATTATTACGGTAAGAGCATAGATGTATCATTATAAAGTTACTTTTGGGCTAATGATATAACACGATGTAAGGTACTCCTAAAACACATAATCAAGTTAGTCAACAAAACAAATTAGTTTTCGAAACACCAACACCTTTAGGCTGAAGGAGATTTCTAGATAAAATAAAATCGTTAACTATGTTTATGCCAATTTTCAAAAAATATCACCTATAATAACACATTTGGGCAAGATACTATATGTAATAATTCAAAATTATGACGCCAATTTTTTTTTTCTTTTGGAGAAGAAAACCAAATAAATAAAAATGAGTGTACCACTTTGACAACTACCATTCACTTTTATCTCAAAATAGTTCTCATAATAGGAGCACTTAAATAGGCTTGAAGTCCACGAAAAATTTAATTATATTAATCACGCAACATAATCATAACCATTAACTAACGAAAAGCGAAATTAATGCGCGATTATGAGACAAAATTGGAAACTTAAATTTCAATATACGAAACGAAATTTAAATGGACAAATAATAACGACATTTAATTATTTAAAAAAATATGAAGTCGTCAATTTTAAGTACAATTTTAATTTTAGGTCAAAATTGAAACATAGTAGATCAAATTTAAAAATCTCATTTTTAAAACTTCAAATTTAATATTTCAAAATTGCAAAATTGATCCCAAAATTAAAATTATGAAAAGAGCCTCAAAATTTAGAAATTACAAAATAGGTCCTTATCCTTAAATAACAAAATGACCATTTGCAAAACCCCAAAAATTCAGAATTTGCATGTAAAGTCCCCAGAAATACACATAATTACAGAGGAGCCCTTTTTTTTTTACAGAATAACCCCTTCTTTAAATTGCAGGAGAAGCCCCCAAAAATTAAAAATTGCACAAGAAGCCCTCATCCCCAAACTTATTAAACTGACCAAAACTAAAACCCCAGGCCTCAATTCAATTTTATTTAATTTTATTTTTACATTACCGCCGCCGGGCTCCCCTGTCTCTAGGCAGCCTACGGCAAATGTGGACTGCTGGAGCAACGTCGCAGCCTCTGCTGCATCTATTAAAAGAAAACGGTGTTATGAATCTATTGAATATTTTTGCGAGAGAGGAGATAGGACATTTAAAATCAATTTAATTTTTGTTTAAAAATATTCTAATCTTAGCATGCTTGCTCTGATTTCAATTGTTGAAATTATTCAATACAATCATGCTAAAAATAAGAATCACATAGTTAATTGATAATTCGAAATTCATGCATGCGGAAGACATTGTTATGTATGAATATTACCAACTAAATCTTCATCTCCTTACTCCTCACAAATAATCAGTCATCAATGGGGCAAGCTAAAACAACATTGAGAGGAGAGGGGACTTAGCAATTATATAGGAAATCATAAAGTCGGCCAATTACCGACTCTAACCCTAATTAGGGTTTACTTAATTGCAGCACACATCTTTAAATTACCACAGTTTAAATAATAAAGCATGTAAGGTGTACAACGGTCAATCATACGTCTAACTCGTAAAATTCGCAATCAAATGGAAGTCCACATAATAGAATTATTCTAACAGTCTACTCACGATAAGATCATTTCTTTGATACATACAAAATGAAAGATGTCAACACCGATTCTAATTTCTAAATCAAAATAAAATCCTCAAAAAGTCCATCAGAATCTACTCTTGATTTATTAATTAGATTCATTTAATGTAATGACTCGCACACCACACATGATTTCATTTTCAATTGGCGGCACCTTTGAAATTACCAATTAGCACAACTTTCACGCAGTCATACCAAATCATGACTTTGATTTTGAATAAAACAATCATGCTACATTGCCAGAAGAGTTTGACAAAAAAGTTGACATAATGTTACAAAAGATTTTATCATTTGACAGTCTAAAATACAGTCAACTATTGTGTATATAATATAGAACTTGGTGGGGGACTGTATCAAGTTGGAGAATCGTTTCGTTGGATTTTACTTGTAATGACACTAAATATATCGTTGGAACAGGAGAGATTTTTTCTAAGGCGATTTTGCGGTTGTTCTTATTTGTGGGGGCGGATTTTCAGCCATTTGGAGTGGATTTTAATTTTGAAAAAGTTGGGAGCATTTCTACGATATGCAAGTTGTAAACAATAATTTTAGAATTTTGTAATTTAAGGTTGAAGACAAGTAGTGGCCTCCATTTCCCTTTCTTTATTTTGTATCAGAAAAACATGTCTTATCAATGAGATATTGATGAGATATCTGACAATAAAAAACCAAGAAAAAATCTATTGAAACCTAATCTTGATTGTTTAATTATATTATCTTGTAGTAACGCCAAGTGGTGTGCGGTGCGGGGTTGACCAACTACAAATAAATCTTACATGTAAAAGTTTTTCATATTTACTCTCTTTGATCATTTCGTGGGACCTTTGAAAATACCAAATTAGCACGATATTCTTGCCACATGCCGAATATTCTTTAAGTGAACAAATGTAATATAATTTGGAGAGAATATCAAAGATAGGAGAGGGAGAGAGAGGCAATTGGCAAAATTGCTGCAGATGGAGCCAAAGTTTAAAAAGCTGGGTAGTTCTTTACAGGTGCCTATTGTGCAGGAACTGGCCAAGGAGAAATCAACCGCTGTTCCACCAAGATACCAGCGTCCTAATCAAGATCATCTCATTTCCTCCTTACCTGAAAATCAAATTCCTGTGATTGACATCCAAAAGTTGATGGAGAAAGATTCAATGGATACAGAGCTTCAAAAACTGCACACTGCGTGCCAAGAATGGGGTTTCTTTCAGGTATGCACAGAAACTACTATAACATTTAGCATTATTGGGGCCTGCCTGTCCGTTCTTTGGCGCGGCGGCTTGACACGTTTGACACCACTATTGTCATTCAGTAATTCTTAATATCATGTTAAAGGTCCTTTTATTAGTATTTGAAAGTTATGAGTTCGACCTAAAATCAGGTGAATATGTGAATAACGCGTATTTAAAAATTATTAATTAAAAGTAACAATTCACTTTTTAGTTGTTCTAAATGTTTAGTTAATCAAGTCAAGTTATCATATATTAAATTGTCACAATAATAAATAAAGCAAGGTAAATAACACAAGATTTGTCACGGAGAAAACTCATAACTGTGTAAAATACTTCAGGACTATATGTAATAAGAACTTATATTATGATCCAGCCTAGAAAACCTAATCTAACTCCAGTAATCTCTAAAACCCGCTGGACGTACTTTACCCACATCTGTTTCCAATCTTTTGGAATTGTCTATTTCCCGTGGATCACCAAGAATACTTTGTTTTTGTACTCTTTCCAATACTTCTGGTCCAACCTCCCTCAATTTTCAGCAACCTCTAAAATCTATCGAAAAAGTACGTTCCTAATTATATCTAGAAAATAGGTGTTTTGGATTATATGAATTTGATATTTTTTCCAACTTGTGGTTGATTGATCTCAAGAATCAAAGTTTAATCTCAATATTTGGATGTGTTCTTGAATCTTGTATTGATATTATGAGGATGTAAAATAATGATCAAAACACACCCCAAAAACGTACCGAGCGTTTGGTATTTATAATAAAAGGTATTTGGATAGTATATGATAGACAGAACTCTTGCAAAACGCGAATTAAGATTTCTCGGAAAACACAATCGCTCGAGCGATAGTTGGGCGATAGGCAGGCAACAATGATTTTGCTTTTTCCGCTAAAGCATCAGTTAGGTGACAAACTAGTTATTCAACAACTCTTTCTCCTTGTTCCATATTCGAATCCAAAGACTTCTAGTTCATTTGTACATCCCTCTAAAATATTCCTTGACTTTTACAATTCTTTTATAATAATCATTTTGTCTAAAGAATTACCAATACAACATTATATGTTGGATATTGTTTTATATGATCATACTTGGCTACTTGCAGTTGATCAACCATGGGGTTAGCTTTCCAAAGGTGGAGGAAATGAAGTTAGAAATTGAAGAATTCTTCAATCTCCCGATAGAGGAAAAGAAGAAGTTTAGTCAAGAATCAGGGGAATTAGAGGGTTATGGGCAGGTCTTTGTTGTATCTGAAGAGCAAAAGCTTGATTGGGCAGACTTATTCTATGTAATCACCTTACCAATCCACTTGAGAAAGCCTCACTTAATTCCCAAGCTTCCTGCTAAGTTCAGGTAGAAACATGTATCGCTAGTATGTAGTAGATTGGACAGTATTAAAGAAGACAATGTACTGTCTAATCTCATCTGATAGCTGTACTAAAAATTTTGTTAGTTGGCTCCTTTATTCTTGATTTTTGCAGGGATGCAATAGACGAATATGCGGCAGAATTGAAAAACCTTGCCGTGAAAATCCTAGACCTAATGGCTAAAGCTTTACACATGAAAGCTGAGGAAATGAACATGGTTTTCGAAGAAGGGATGCAAGCAATGAGGATGAATTACTATCCTCCCTGCCCCCAACCGGAGCTCGTTACTGGCCTTTGCCCCCACTCTGATGCAGTTGGACTCACCATCCTCCTCCAAGTCAATGAAATTGAAGGTCTTCAGATTAAGAAAAACGGAGCTTGGATTCCTGTTGCACCACTCTCTAATGCTTTTGTTATCAACATTGGAGACATCTTGGAGGTATTTGTACATGATCAAATGGCCTAAAGTCACTCCATTTATAAATTGTTCTCTCAACAGTTTGTGTATCCATAGCCTATAAATTATGTTGTATTCATTGAGATCTGTTGAGTCTTTATATCGCTTCCATTGGATCTTATCATTATATGCTTTGACAGATTGTGACGAATGGAATTTACCGAAGCATTGAACATCGAGCAACTGTCAACTCAAAGAAAGAAAGGCTCTCCATTGCCACATTTTTCAACCCAAATATAGATGGTGATTTAGGTCCAGCACCAAGCCTTGTGACTCCAGAAACTCCAGCAAAGTTCAAAAGAATCAGCTATGTTGATTATTTGAAAGGATTATTTTCGAGGGAACTTGATGGGAAATCATACCTTGACGCCATGAGAATTTAGAGTATGCTGAGTTCTTTAAATGAGAAATATTGTATCTGCTAACATTTTTGTATGCAGGTATGGTAGCTGCTATCTGCACCCAGAATCAAGTTGCTTTGATTGAATAAATGTGTGTCAACTAGTAGAAGAATGATTTAAGTCTTGTTACTCAAATAAGGCCCTTTTATTGATTAGCCAATTTAACATAGTAATTAATGAAGGAAATTGTATGTCAGAAGTTGCAATGTTACTTTGTATTGAAAAACACACTTGAAATATTTAATTATTTCGTCGCCTAATTTTATTTATTTTTCTTAATTATGGTTAATCTTGTTAAGTCCAAGATACGAATTGGAAGTATGTCTAGCAACAATTTCTTGTCAAGATGATACAGGATTACGTGACTTATATAACTAGCAGTAATTAATCAATGGTTTGTTTGCAATTTAGTATTTTTTTTTCGTTCTATAAATAAAATCTCCATTGATATTATCAAAGTCGTGCAGAATGCAGATGATAATAATGCATGCTGTAAAAGCTATGTTGACAACTAAATCAAAATTCAAAAATTTCAGTTCCTTGAGACACAGTCAAACAGAGTGATGGTTCGCTTTATTCTGAACAAGAATGTGGAGCAACCAATGTTGCATAGACCCCATCTTTCATTTTCACAAGCACGTCGTGACTTCCCTTTTCAACAATGACTCCATTCTTCACAACAGCAATGGTGTCTGTCCCCATTATCGTAGTCAGGCGACGAGAACCAAAACTCTATCTAAGGCTTCCTGGACTATACGCTCTGACTAAGCATCCAGTGCCCTTGTTGCTTCATCGAGCAAAAGTATCTTTGGATCTTTCAAAATTGCTCTTGCTATAGAAATTCTTTGCTTTTTTCCAACAGACAAATGAATTCCTCCCTCTCCAACGTTAGTATCGTATTCTTAAGGCAATCCTGATATGAAGTTGTGTGCATTAGCAGCTCTTGTTGCTGAAATGATCTCCTCTTCAGCTACATCCCCCTGTTTTCCCATGTGCAATGTTTTCACAGATTGTTTCGTTGAAAAGTATAGGTTCTTGACTCAATAATCCATTTGTTGCCTCAGCCAACTTAGCTTCAATTTCTGATTTCCACTCGATCCAAGAATATTTGGCCAGGGTCGGGATTGTAGAATCTTTGTATCAAACTGATAACTGTGGACTTCCCACTTCCACTCTCTCCAACTAGAGCCATTGTCTGCAAAAACATATATTATCTAAATTCAAAAATAAAAAATGACAAAATCTAAAACAAGACAGGAGAGAGCAGATATTTCTCTATTTGGCTGAGTGAACATACCTGCCCAAAAGGCAAACTTACAGCCTGTTTGGTAACAATTCTCCTTTTCTACAGTAAATCACTTCTCATTTTCAACCACACATTCTTCAATAAAATAATATTTTCCATCACATCAATACTTTTTTCTTCTTTTTCAACCACACATTTCCCATCATATCACTATTCAAAAATCAATTTTTCTCCTAAAAATCCCTACCAAACACACTCAGGCACAAATCCTTGAAGATTTGGATGTCTGGCCGTGTTGGATACTTGAAGCTTACATGTTGAAACTTAATGTCACCTCTAACACTAGACAATGTTGTGCCTTCTTCACTAATTGAATCAATCTCGGGTTTACTATCCAGGATCTCAAATATAGAAGCAACAGAATCCTTAGCTTTGTTCACATCAAGAGCCATTGCACTAGCTTGAGAAACTCCAATAGCTGACATTGTTAGGGCAAAGAAAACCTGCAGAATATTGTGGTTTAATTGAAGATGAATTCAGCAAGTGAATGATTCTTAATTTACCTAGGACACATCCCCAAAGGATGCTTTCCCATGTTGAATCAGAACAGATCCAATGTAGAAACAGGAGGAATTTGTGCAAAAGAAAGCAAAAGAACCAGCTCCCTAATAAGTCCAACTCGAACTCCTTGCTTCACATGAGCCTCGCACTTTTTCCTCTCACATTTTCATTATCTTCTCTTCAGCACTAAATGACGCAACAGTTCTGATGCTGCTGACAGCATCATTTGCCACTTGACAAGCTTCTTCATACATCACCAGCTTTACATATATTGCATCTTTACTTAGATGTCTGTGGGTATATATACACACACACAAATAAGTAGTACTTGAATGATCATGACGTTCAGGTACTAAAAATACCTTGGCATCTGCACTGAACCCTTTGTAGAACCTCATCGAGAGGAATCCTCGCAAACCAACAAGCGGCAGAACAAGAAGTATTATGATTGCTAGCAACCAATTGGTCGAGAAGACTATCACCAGGCATACTATCACCGTCGCTATGTTCTGGAAAATTAGCGGTAAAGCATCGCCTACAAGGCTCCTTACAGTCGAGGCATCAGTAGATAACCTTGCGACAACAACACCACTGCGTCCAACAAGCGCTTCTCTTTTAGTATCAATTGAATAGAATCAAAGAATTCGATGATTACTAGTAAAAAGAATTTACAAACCTTGAGTTGCGAGGATTATCAAACCAACTAATCTCCTGGTGCACTACCTTCTTGAATGAATTTTTTGTATCAACTTACCACCAGCAATTCCAAAAAAGGAATTCTGCACTGGTATGGTTGGTACATAGGCCAAGGACGACTAACATGAGTCCCCAAAACCTGGAATCTTTCTTAAGCTTGTTTGCAGGTTCAAAGAAAATTTTAGTAGCTGATGAAAGTAAGAGTCCAAATATTGGAAAGACTACGCCATGTGCCCCAGCTGCCAATCATCATAGCAGCAAATATGGCAACTCGGGTTTGTTTTAAGTATGCAAAGTGTCCTATAGAAACTTTCTTATGTTCCTTCAAAACCTTGACTTCCCTTTCATCTCTGGTATCTCCAGTTTGAGCTTCTTGATAGTCAATAAGATCAGGAGCACCAAAGGGAGGAGGGAGTGATCCGCTGCTTGTCGATCTCTTCATGGAAATTCTGCTACTCAAAAGACTTGCTCAAGTTGCCATCTAATTCTAGAGCAGAATCCATTTTCTGTAAGTCTGTCCCTTCAATGTTATCAACATGTTTAACACCTTCTTGCACTTGAATAAGCTGTGAGTATGCTCCATCGGGATTCCTTACCAAATCAGCATGAGTGCCTTGCATTATTTTGGGAAAAATTATTTTCAAATTGATTCCATATGCTAAATCTTAAAATACTATTTAACAAATTGTGATGCTTATTCCTTGTTCTACTAGTTTTCCAGCTTCCACTACTGCTATATGATCAACATTCCTTATAGTTGTCAGACGGTGTGCAACGCTGTTGTTCGGTTTGTCATAACATTCTCAAGTGCATCATGCACAAGGCGTTCTGACTCTGCATCCAGAGCACTTTTTGCCTCATCAAGAAGAAGGATTTTTGGATTTTTAAGAATAGCTCTAGCAATTGCAACCCTTTGCTTCCGACCACCGGATAGCTGAGTTCCATGTTCATTTTATTGTTATTGGACCTTATCATTTATGTTTTCTATTTATTATTGTTATTGGGCTTGTAGTAGCGGGTTGGCCCAAATCCATTAGCTTTTCGCTATTTATTGGTTTTTTCATTGTTATTGGGACAGTTGATGATTATGATGAATTAAAGATTGGCTTGCAGCCGTTTTCCCCCCCCTTTCTTTTCCCTTCTTCTTCTTCTTCCTCTTGCTTCTTCGCGGCTTCTTCCCCCTCTCTTCTACTGCTATTTTCTTCCTACAATTCAAATTCTGCAATTGTCCTGCATCACCCTGTAAACGGGATAATGTTATTTCCTCACGTGTAAGAGCCAATGTTGGAAAAAATGGGCAGGCATGTCCTGTTCAATCGAGAAAACAGTAAAGACCTGTTACCTGGCGGAGGTTGTCAATGAATTTGGCAGCATTAGCAAGTTCCATTGCTGTTCTATTATCTTCATTAGAAGCATCTTCTTTGCCATACAATATGTTTTCCTTCAAAGTTGTTGCAAATAAGATTGGTTCCTGACTTAAAAGTCCCATTTTTCTTCCGATCCATTTTAGTTTCAACATCTTCAAAGTAACTCCATCTATAAGTACTTATCCAGCATCGGGATCATAAAATCTCTCCAACAAGCTGATAACTGTGGACTTCCCACTTCCACTTTGCCCAACGAGAACTGCAGTTTGGCCACTAACAATGTGTAATGAAAAGCCTGAAAATATCTGCACTTCTGGCCTTGCTGGATATGTGAAATACACATCCTTAAGTTCAATTTTACCTCCTATATTTTCCAAAACAATTCCTCTATAATCATATGCATCAATTTTCGGTTTCCGTTCAATAGCCTCAAAGATCTTGTATGCTGCAGCTTGACCTGCTGCAAATGCATTTATACATGGAGATATCTGTCCAAGTGATCTGATTCAAGAATATATGGAGTGAGTTACTTTCAAATTAATAATAAATGCAATTTTGGTATGCAATGCTAAACAAAACTAGAGAGTATATAATAAACAAGATTTGATATTTTACTTACATTCCACCAGTCATTATGGCCATCATGATATTGATAACCTCTCTACCACTGTATCTTTTTTCTATGATCAGTTTTGATCCGTACCATATGACAAGTCCATAAGTACTAAAGACAATTAGTAAAACTGTGCCGAGTTCTATGCCTGAGGCCAACCCTTGCTGAACAGTGGATGCATAGGCTATTTGCAATTTCCTATCATACTTTTCTGTTGCTTTATTCTCCCCGGTGTAGGATGCAACCTACAATTGTTAAGAAGAAGCGTAAAAAGTTCAGGAATTCAGTTGCAATTTGAGTGCAAAATGCAAACTAATACTGTGGTGATTGCAGCATTTTAATTACCGTTCCGATTGCTCCTACTCTTTGTTCAACCAATTTCCAGCATCTGTACAAGCAACTTGTCATCGACTCCACATCTTCGCCATAAGAAATGACATGGATCCTCCGGCTATGGCAAGTGCAGGAATGCAAGAACACAATACTAGGATAGAAGCCATCCTTTACAGAAAGCAATTATAAACCCTCCAATGAATGTTGACATAAATTGAATGAATTTCCCACCCTGAGAGTATCATTTCTTAACAAGGTTCGAGTAGTTTGGTAGATAGTATTCGACAAGATCTTAGTTTTTTTTCTTCCTTAACATTAATTATAACAAAATAAGTGAATTGCACTCGAAGTTTAAGAACTCAATTTTTCGCCTACGGCTTCTTGAATGAGAATGGTGTCCCCAGACATCCTCCCAATGACCTCTCCCGTTGTTGTTCGAGTGTCGAAGAACTCGATATCTAATCTTAATAGCGTTCTTAAGTACAACCCTCTAATTCGATCTGCTCGTCTTTCTCTGCTTACCATCCAGCATGACATCTCTGCAATGCACAAACAAGCAGTTTACATTGAAGTCAACTGTGAAAAATCTTGAAGAATGTAGTTACGAAAATTCACAAAATTTTATATGCTGTGGGGAGAAAATTTGAATGAGTACAAGTACGTACATAGAAATGAAGCTATGCCGGCTTCAATAGCCAAATGAACATATTTGAGAGAGAGACCTGAAAAAATTCCAAGACAATATAGAATGCATACTTATGAACTCCTCAACGGTGAAAGCAATACTCTGCTTTGATCAAGGGTGTCAAAATTATTTTCCAGATTTTGAACCAGACTAGTCTTATTGTGCATGCTAAAGCAGTAAAACTAAGATGCCATGAATATATATGATAATCATTTTCCTAAAATTTGCTTAATCTCCTTTTTGCTCAGAGCTTGTTTGCCTAGGATTAAAATCCAATTTTAATTGAAAATATGGCCGTTATTGGTCCCACTCGTCTAATAAAAATCAACAATAACGGCTAGTTTTTCAATTTATGTATTGCTTATTACCACCATAACTTTGTGTTCATCGCCAAACTTTACCCAAATATGGCAGAATTGAGGAAAAAATGGAATAATTTAAATTATGCATAAATTGAATTTCGTATAACCTAATTCCTACTTTTTTGGGTCAGAAGGCTTTTAGCTTTAGACAATTTGTTCGTTGAAATTCATTTCATATTAATTATTTCTTATTCATCTCCATAAACTTGTGCATCATCTAGTCAAACACTCAGTGGAATTAGTTTGTTCATCTATTCCGAAAAAGCCATAAAAATCCCAATTTGGAAGGAGGCCGCTGATTTCACATTACTCATTACTTAATACCAGAATTTAATAGCACCACTTGCAAAGTAAAGTGGTAATTGTACTTAGAATGAGACTCATGATCTCATTGTATGAAAAATAAAAAGCAAAATACAAAATCACCTTTGAAACTTCCTGCACTACGTGAGATGGATCCGTCCCTGCGAAAGAATTGATTATCTGGCCGAAAATAAGTCATCAGTTGCTGCGTCTATTCATTGGCAATGGCAGAAATTATTCTAAGTATACTTAAATTACTAAATTGATGTTTCATAGAAGATTAAGTATACATAGATGATCGAACTGAAATTTTAGGGGCAGAGTTCACTACCAATTTAGTCCTTCAAGTTTTAAGAAACTTCAATTCGATTAACCAACTGAAATTTAGGGTTTAGGTTATAGTTTGAACCAATTCAGTCCTTAAAGTTTCAAAACACTTCAATTTGGTCATTTAACTATTGCTTAAAACCAATTCAATCATTCTGCTTTAGATAAACGTCAACTGGGTCATCCAACTATTTAATTAAACATATTAGTCCTTCAGTGTTCAAGAAACTTAAATTGGGTTATCCAACTATTGTATAAAAGCAATGTTGTCCTTCCGCTTTTGGAAACTTCAATTAGGTCATCCAACTACTGTTCAAAATTAAATTTGTCCTTCATCTTTCAGAAATCTTCCATTGGGTCATCAATCTATTATTCTACATCAAATTAATCCTTCAAACTTTAGTAAAATTCGATTTGGTCATCCAACTACTTTTGGAAAGCAATTTAGTCCTTTAAATATTTGGACACTTCATTTTGGTTATCCAACTATTTTTAAAGTTATATTAATCCTTCGGCTTTTAGGAAACTTCAATTGGGTCATCCAATTATTGTTCAGCAGCAACTAAGTCCTTCAACTTTTACGAAACATCAATTTTGTCATCTAATTATTGATTGGAAACAATTGAGTCCTTCAAGTTTAAGGAAACATCAATTTGGTCATCCAACTACTTTCAATTTCAATTTAGTCTTCAACTATATGGAAACTTCATTTTGGTCCTCTGACTATCAATTAAATTTAATTCAGTTCATCGTCTTTTAGAAAACTTCAATTGGGTCATCCAACTATTGTTCAGCAGCAACTAAGTCCTTCAACTTTTACGAAACAACAATTTTAACATCCAACTAATTTTTTAGCAAATTAGTAATTCAACTATTGGGATACTGCACTTTGCTGATCTAACTATCAATTGAAGTCAATTTCGTCCTTAAACTATTTTGAAACTTCATTTTGGTCATA
This sequence comes from Fraxinus americana, assembly GCA_035079005.1. Taxonomy (NCBI): domain Eukaryota; kingdom Viridiplantae; phylum Streptophyta; class Magnoliopsida; order Lamiales; family Oleaceae; genus Fraxinus; species Fraxinus americana. Next base: position 11,831,649 of record CM068728.1, on the reverse strand, counting down.
TTACTACGAATGGAAATTAATTTAGTCACTCAACTATTGGGAAACATCATTTTGGTCATCTAACTATTAATTGAATTCAATTTAGTCATTCAACTATTGAGAAACTTCATTTTGGTCATCGAACTATCAATTGAATTCAATTTAGTCATTAAGCTATTGGGAAACTTCGTTTTGGTCATCCAACTATTAATTATAGTGTGTTTAGTCCTTCGACATTTTGGAAACTTCAATTGGGTCATCTAACTATTGTTCTGCATCATATAAGTCCTTCAATGTTTATGAAACATCAATTTGGTCATCTGTCTATTGGTTGGGAACAATTAAGTCCTTCGACTAATCAGAAATATCAATTTGGTCACCTAACTACTTTTCAATAGCAATTTAGTACTTTAACTAATAGGAAACATTGTTTTCGTCAGCCAACTATTCTTGAAAGTCAATTTTGTCCTTCAGCTTTTAGAAAATTTCAATTAGATCATACAACTATGTTTCTGCAGCAATTAAGTCCTTCAACTGTTAGAAAACTTCATTTTTGTCATCCATCTATTATGTAAAGTCAATTTAGTCCTTTAGCGTTTTGGAAACTTCAATTGGGTCATCCAACTACTATTTAAAAGCAATTTAGTCCTTCAGCTTTTAGGAATATTCAATTGGTTCATCTTACTATTATTTAAAACGGGACAGAAATCTGGAGCTCTTCTTCATCAGTTAGACGAACTTGAGATTGGAACATGCGGGATACATCTTCAACTTGAGTAATTCATATTTCCAGAATTCCACAAACAATCAATTGAATGTCAAATTGAAGCCCTAATAATGCGAAATATGAATTACTCAAAGAATGAATAAAATACAAACGCCAACTGAGAGGAATTTAATCCCTAGCTACATATGACAAACACCAGCTAGGATGAATTAATCTCCATTTAAGTATGAAAAAAGTTGAGATGTTAACTCGATCACGAGCTGAGATGAAATAATTTCCACTTACGTGGTTCAGCGCCGCCGAGGAAAACGGGACTGTGGTGGTGGTTTCGTGACAGTGGAAGTTGAGAGCAGGGTTCGACAGTTTTCGATGTCGACGAAAATGTTTGGGTACAATAGCGACTTTTGTTCTTCACCAATTTTGGCAACGGCCGGAGGCGAAGATGAGTCCGACGGTGTTGTCTCGCCGTTGTGAAGGGATGAAATTGGAGATGGTAAATGGAGAGATTTGAAGAGTTTCCAATTTGGGAGAAATGATTGAATTCTGAATTCCTCTCATGTTGTTTTCATTTTTATTTTTTTGTCACCTAAGCCCTGTAAAACACCTGTGAAGCCCCTCCTTGTACACCAAGCGCTGTCGATTGAGGAAGCAGATTAATTAGAATATTGGTGGAACTTGAAAATAATTTACATATCCATTCAGCTGTGAAGCATTGTGGGAGTAGAGTTAGCACGGCCCAGGTGAAGCATCTAGCTGGAAGCAACAACTTCACCATTTGTTTTCCCATCTTCAGTCCTTTATTCCTTTATTTTTGCGCCCAGTATTTCAAACTCCTTGAGTTCTTGAGGTTGGAGATGAATGAAGAATTTATTTTTGATGATTGAAGATGGTTTATATGCAGTAATGAAGAAATTGAAAGTTCTCTAAAAACAATTTTACTTTTCTGGAGAACTTTTAATTCAATAATTTACTTTTAATTACTTAAATTCCACATACTTGCTTTTTACTTTTTCTGTAAGTTCACTTACCCAAATACTTGCTTTTTCTGTAAGTTCACTTACCCAAATCCTCCTTAAGTGTGCTTAATTATCTTATTATCCAATACAACCATGCTACAAGTACAATTTTTTTGACAACAAGTTTGACAATGTGCCACATGTTGAAGGTTGATTGGCCAGTTTTTAAACACCACACACTTTCCCGCCCATTCGAATTTGAATTAACATTGATTGTCAAATACATTGTCAACTAAACATTGTACACAAAGCATTATTCTATCCAATATCAGACAAAATGATAGTTTTCAGCTGTTAGGATTATGTTTTATGGGTCATATTAAGAGTGTGTTTGGTAGGAATTTTTGGAGGAATAATTAATTTTTGAATAGTGATATGATGGGAAATGTGTGGTTGAAAAAGAAGAAAAAAGTATTGATATGATGAAAAATATTATTTTATTGAAGAATGTGTGGTTGAAAATGAGAATTGATTTACTATAGAAAATGAAAATCTGTACCAAAATGGCCCTAAATCTGAAAGTTAATGGATCTTTTAGGGAGATGCTCCAGGGCCCAGGTGAAACAAAATTTGGACTACGGCCCGTAATAAGTAATTCCCATTACACACACACGACGTCAATAGTCAATACAGAGGAACATTTCTAAACAAACGCGTTCTCAAATACATCAGAATTGAAACAACATGGCCCAACAATATACATCTTCAAGATTCAGTGGATGAACTGCCAAACAGATTGAAAAAGAGAGAAAAAATGAAAAATTTGACCACCAGCCTAGCATGAAGATATGATTCAATAGACTTCAGCAGCAGTATAATTTGTGGGGATTCTTTGGCGTTTCTCTACATATGCAGTAGGGAACCAACCTGCTCGGCCTTTGCATTCTCCTTCTGACCATCCTGACGGACTTACCTGAGTAAAGCATAAATATATTAGAAAAAACTGTACAGCATATCGGGGAATTTCTTTGCTAATACATGGAAGCAAGGTGGATTTAGTACGATTGCTAAGTATATATACCGAGAAAAGTATTCAAGTCTTTAAATGGATGTGTAGCTGAAAATATAGTTATTTAGATATTCAGAGTGTGTTTGTTGGTAGGGATTTTTGGGGGAAGAATTGATTTTTGAATAGTGATATGATGGGAAATGTGTGGTTGAAAAAGAAGAAAAAAGTATTGATGTGATGAAAAATATTATTTTATTGAAAAATGTGTGGTTGAAAATGAGAATTGATTTACTGTAGAAAATGAAAATCTGTACCAAACAGGCCCTCAATATAAAACACAAAGACCAACTTATAAGAAACTCTCGAAGGGGCAATTCAACACCGAATGGAAGGGATATTGGTGCATTTTATGGAAGTGAAATCAGTTATCACAATAGAACTATACATAGCACATACTGAATTGAACTCAACAAAGCCCAATGACATACACACTCAAGCATACAAGATGAATAAAAATCAGAAAAAGGAAAGGCAGGAGAGAGAGATTCAGCAACCTTCCGAACAACAACATAATCTCCCAATGCCAAGCTCAGTTCCTTCTCCGATGCAGCGTCAAAAGGATGTGTTGCCTGTAATCGTATACATGTGTATCCGTGAACCATGATTTAGCAAGGATTTGCCCACTAAATACATTGTTATGGCACTATAAGATGACCTTCATGCACTAGATAACACAATATGTGGAAATATTATTATACTACCCATGTTAGCCAGTCTCAAGTGTTCAACAAATAAATTGCTGCCAATAGAACTATAATTAGATATTAACTTTCAGAATCACATTCATAAGAAAATAAAATTCAGAAAAATTACTGCCGTGTGGAATATTTTTGCTTTTCAAAAACAGGGGAAAAGCAACAGTAGTTACAGCAGTCAAGAACCAGCATAATTGTCGGTCTTAAATGTCAAAACAAATAATTGTTATCCATAAAGTTATTATTATTAGATTAACTTTCGGATTAGATTCTTAAGATAATAAAATCCATAGAAATTACCATTGTATGAAGTCTTTGTGCTTTAAGATAACTTTTAAAAATACAGAAGTAAAATTTGAACTTACCTCAGCAAGAAAGTACTTCGTTTTCTCTGAAGAGTGATTGAGAGGAGTTACGGGAGGAGCAGCCTCTTTCCGTTGTTTCTCTGAGACAATCTACACAAAATTGCAGGCTACCACATAAAACACTATAAACGAAGATCTTTTCTGAAATTATACAGACAACCACAGACCTCAGCTTCAATATTACCAAGAATCGTAGCTACTCTCTCATGATATATCCTCTCACCTTCAACCTGTAAAGTAAAAACTCACTTTAAACACGTGGCTTTTACGTGTATCATAGGAAAAAAATATCAAGAATCAACTTGAAGAGAACCAGCAATACACACCATGGCAACAAGTCTCTGAAATGTGAGCCTCTGCTGCTGTGATTCCACAGCAGCCAATGCAGCTGCTGCTTCTTTACCAAGTACTGCCATGTTTGCTTTCAATTCGTGCATTCTAGATTCTGCTGCATGCAGCCTTGCTACATTTTCTGGTATAGGAGATTCCCTTACCCGTGCTTGTCTTCTAGAAACTTCGGCTGCCTATTCATATGTTATGGTTAACTAAATTATATGGCATTATATTATAACGTCCACAGAACAGGTGATGATATACTTCAAGCCACAGCAAACTTTTTGATTCTCACTACCTGTGCCTCTGCATCTTGTCTCATTTTGCTGTAACGTTGAGCAAGATGACGAGCATCTTCGAGAGGAGAACCACCTATCATCGCCCTCAGGGGTTCTAACACCTAAAATGGCATGTTCGGTAATTACCAAAATTAGCTAATCAAATAGAAAATCTCTCAAAAGTCCAACATTATTAATTGTTAAACCATTACCAAAAAGGACATACAGTCCAGTATCATGCAACAATCAGTAGTTTGTTCATACACCAGATATCATTACAGAGGGTTAATAACTAAAAGGGGAAAAACTTCCTAGAATTGCATATAACGAGGACTAAAATACAAATGGACTATGACGTAGAGTTCTAGGGGACAAACTCAAACAATTTCTGGATGTAACCACATAAAAATTGCCTGCATGCAAATGAGGTCACTTTCCACCATATCTGTTAAGTAACTTTTAATTATCATCTCTACATTAGTCTGCTTGTAGCTTTTCACTCAATGTTTTTCGCTACTCTTGAAATGTTAGCATCCGCCCCTAACAACTGACAATTTTACTAAACTATGGAAAATAACTACTTTCGATTCCAAGTATTACCTAAAGGTTTTACTAGGTTCTAGCAATTCAAATGACAGGATTGAGAACTGTTCACAGGCACACTTAGCATAGATATTACTAAATTCTGCCACTGAAAAATATAAAATACAAAATAAATAACCATTAGCAATCAGACAAAGCATAAGCAACAATGTCACCTGTGTACCAATACACATTGCTCGAAATAAATTCCTCCGTCAAAAGTTTTTCGAATATATTCTTCAACCACCAAGCAAGGGACCATTGTCTATGAACATATTATAAATGAACAATCCAACCCACCTGGTTAAACAACAGTCTATTCAGGTCTTCTTGTTCCTTCTCCACATGCTTACGTGCATCACCGTATATGGATGCAGCCTTAGCTAGAATCTGATCTTGGGCATTCTCAACTCCATATTGGGAACAATCTTCTGATAACTTTGTTCCTGAATTAACACTATAGAGCATTAACTCATATGTACATGATGCCCATTGCAAAAGACTTACATCAGATCAAGAGAAAGCACTTATGAAGTTAATGTCCAGGCAACAACTTATAGACTCGTGCAAGTTAACATCAGATGATCAGATTTGCATATACTCACCGGCTTCTATATGTTTATACCCTACAGCACTGAATGCTTCAGCTGCTTTGACAAGTTCTTTCTGAAAATCCTGCATAAGGAAATATAGAGCTCGTCAGTTGAAACAACGACAGATTCTCAAGAAATGGAAAGACTAACTTTTATCAATAACTATCACCAGGCTCGTATGACTTAAAACCAAATTAAGATTGTATGAACATATCACAAGGAAGCTTGAACAAGAATCATTAACTTCAACAATCAGTTGTAAAATAGTTACCCTTCCAGAGCGAGTAGACCGGTACAAATTCTCCAATTGGTGATGCGTTTGCATCTCAATCTCATCAATAACCATAACCTCTGAGCTTTCATAGCCGCTAGCACTGAATTGTTTGATTACAGCCTACAATTCACACAACCCACATCAAGAATAACTCCAAAACTCGCAAATTCATAACAAATTTTAGGTTTTGTATATGACAATTTACCCCCATAATTAAAATCTATAGAGAAAAATGAAAAAGGAAATTGGACCTGTTGTTGTTTGGCGACTTGTTCTCTGAGTTTGCTGGCTTGCTTCCTCAAAGCATCCATTGCTCTATGTCCACTCTCTGTGTGTGTGAGAACGTCAACAATGGATTTCGCTATAACGGTATTGGGACAAACGTTGTCTCGATCTAAATCACGTTGTTGTCAGATCTAAACAAGGTCAGGGTTTATTCAATTTAATGCCAAATCTCGCCGGAATTTCCTCCTATCCCCTCCAAATACGCGACTTTGACATATTTCGGAAAAGCGCGAAACTCATAACAGCAATCTATAAAATGCGATATTGGTCCAAATTGGAGAAAAGGTCAAAAAAAAAAAAAGATTGTTTGTCTCGAACAAGAACTTGAAATGGCACATTGCTCGACTCTTCTACAGGATAGCTTTTAGCTAGAGAGCAATCATAAATTAATGAGTCGATAAAATGTAGTTTTACTGGTGAATTAACTTTAAAAACGGAAACTTATGGGCAGTGTTTGAATCGTAAATTTTTCTAGGAAAAGGGGAAAATCTTCTCACTTTTTGGCTGTTTGATTAGCAAGATTTTCTTTGAAAAATGTTTTCCTCTCCCTCCACCCACGCGCTTGTTTTCTTGGAAAGGTGGTTGTTTTTGTGGGTTTTGATTTTCCAGGTTTATTTTCTTTTTTTTTTTAATTTGCAATTGGAAAAAGTTTTATAGCCCGTTTGGTAAAGATTAAAATCCAATTAAAATTGAAAATATAGTCGTTATTGGGTCCCACTCGTCTAATAAAAATCAACAATAACGACTAGTTTTTTAATTTTAATTCGATTTTAATCTCTACCGAACACGCCCTTAGATACAATGATTAAAAAAATTTCACTTTTACTGACAATTTGCATGCAAAACAAAGCCAAATGAATGGTATTCGGTATGATAAATTTTTTTTTTCAAATTTTTTTTTTCAATTGGAACAAATTCTAGACCCAATGGTAGAAAAAATTATCATTTTAATGGACAATTTTCATAAAAAAAAATGAAATCAAACGGACACCAAACTTTCAACATTTTTCAGGTGGAAAATAATATCAATCAAACAAAATTAATTACAATTTCCAGTAAAACAATTTTTAGGCAATTTAATTCCATATAAAATATTTTCTTTCCACTCATTTTCCACCTTTACAATCAAACGAACCCTTAGAGATCGAATGAGGTGACATAATTATTTAATAGTCTTTCTGATAAAGAAATGGATTATGTTATTTCAAAACTCAAATAATTAGATCACAATGAAAAAAGAAAGTTCGAGTCTTTGTTTAAAACTAATTGGCTTCTTTTTCTTTTTCTTTTTCTTTTTCTTTTTTATGACTCAGGTGTCCGATATTCGTCCGACTAATCCTGAGAAGTGGCGGCATTAACCCCGTTTTGCCACTCGTATAAATCTTGATGCAGTCACAACTTATACACATTTGGACCGAACATTCGGGAAGCGGTTATTCTTCCTGTGGACCTCCCTTTACGACTGTAGACAGGACCTCCAAAGAAACGACAAAGCGCACCATAACTTTACCTCCCATGAATCTGTCTTCCAATATAAATGTTATCTTTCAGTTATCGCATAAATTTGAGCATTCGATGCTCCCTCCTATTTTATCACTGCATCATACCCTTTGTTAGTTTGGGACATGTTGAAGAGTAATGTGATTTGTAAATATTAACTTTATTGGAAAATTAATAATAATCCATCAAACCAGATAGGCAAATATCTGCAAGTCGTGCTTAGGAGTAGTCTTACCCCAATGTCAAGACAGCACTTGATGCTTGGGTGCAATGCACAACGAGCACGCGTCAAAAGGTCTAATACTCTCATCAGTACTTTTTAAGACAATTTTTACTTTATAATTTTTTTCAAAAGATTATGTGGTGTTGAGTTGGTCTTAGATTGTAAATTGTGTTCTTATGATAGCAATATGTAGTGGGAGTGGCTAAATTATATGTTTATGTCACACACATGGCAAGTCAAACCGTCCAATTCAACCTTTGCAAGTATACGAATTGTTTTTGGTATGTGAATTAAAGTTATTGATACATATTTTTTCAAAATTCATTTTCAACCACACATTTTTCAGTAAAATATATTTTTCATCATATCAATACTTTTTCTTTACTTTTTAACTAAATATTTCTCATCATATCATTATTTAAAATACATTCTTTTCTCAATAATATCCATCAAACACACCTTAAATCTATCTATTACAAGCATGCTTAGTTAATTATAAAGTAAAACAAATTTAAGTGAAATGCTGAAAGATTGTGTTCAATTAGCAGATAGTAAATTGACACGTGTGTAAATGTGAGCCTGATTTGATGCTTAAATTTGTCTTAAGAAATGATGACGCGTGACTTGAATAATATGGATTTTTTTATTGTGTGAATATTCCCATACTTTGGTCGGCGCATGAGCTTGCCCGGATTTGTCGTGGCACAACAAAACCGGATGAAGAATTGATCATATACGAAAGTTACTAGTTCAATCCTAAAATACCTAATAAGTGAATAACGTATAATTAAATTTATCAATTAAAAGCAATAAATCACTTTTTAATTGTTCTAGATGTTTAGTCAATCAACTCAAATTATCATATGTTGAATTGTTGCAATAAACAATTAAAGCAGTAAATAACACAAGATTTGATGACGGAGAAAACTCTCAATTGGGTAAAAATTTCAGGACCAAACCAGTAGTTTTCACTATAGTCAATAAGAACTTACAGTAAGATCTAACATAAAAAAAAAACCCACTAGACTGCTGATCTAATTTCTGCAATCTCCAAAACCCGCTAGAACGTGCTTCACTCACACCTGCTCCCGATCTTCTGGAATTGTCTATCTCCTTTGGAACACCGAGAAACCTTCGTTCTAATACTATTCACGTGCTTCCGGTCCAACATCCCTCAAATTTTAGCAACCTCTGAAGGTTATTTAGAAAATATATTCCTTAGGATATCTAGAAAGTTGGTGTTTTGGATTATAAAAATTTCGATATTTTTTCTCAAACTCATGGTTGATTGATCTCAAGAATCAAAAGGTTAATCTCAAGATTTGGATATGTTCTTGAATCTTGGAATGATGTTATGAAGATGTAAGATAATGATCAACCACACTTTTGGTCCTTCATACAGTAGGATATATATAGGGAAAAGTTTTTGTGATGAAAATGGATTGAAAAACCAAATATTTGAAGCAAAATAGATTTCTGATCGTCAAACGTCGCTCGAGCGCCAAGCCAGTGATAGGTGAGAAGCAGTTGAGCAGTTGTTAGTGTTTTTGTTATAACTTTCTTTCTCAATATCCAATTGAGGTGATTCAAAACGCGTTGAAATCTAACTCAAATGGCTACAATTCTTATAAAGATAGTCTTGTCCAAATTCCAATGTTTTCTATGTGAAAAATGTGTTGTAAATTACGATTGAAAATTTGGAATATAACTTGTACGTCTCTTTGATACTCTTTAGACTTTTAATTGCATTTTCTTGATCATATGTGATATTCTTGGCCTGCTTCTAGAACTATACTACCCTCCAAAAGGCTCCTTGACTTTTACAACTCTTTTGTAACAATTAATTGTTTTACAATAATCCTTTTGTCTAAAGAATTGCCTACATAACTAAAAACCTAGCAATATAGGTATTGAGTTGTTGGCTAAGTGGGCTTAAGACTTGACCACATAACGTTTAACATTAGAAGTGTGGTTATTGTGTTACCTTTCTCAACCATTTTGGACCGTATAGCAAAGACAAAATTTCTTGTTTGGGGGATGATAGTCGACAGCGCTACAGTGCAACAGTTGCTAAGAGGTGGCGACATTTGAAAAAAACAACAAAAATTTATCTGATATGGTTATAATCGTTCAGCTCGATCTATGAAGTCCCTAGGATAGATATTCACGAATATGAAACCCCTCATCCTCGAGCTTCAAGTAGTCCTCAAAATACCTCGAGGACTTCCATTGCAGGTCCTATGATACCTGTGGTCGTCATCGGGGTTAGTCCTTGAGTTATTTTGACCAAGGAACGTATCGGGCGTTTTCTTTTGCCAAACTCATTACCGCCTAAACATGACTGATCTTACCTTTCAAGGATTCTAAATCTGTCTAAATGCCTCAACTCAAGACTCCTATGTCTAGAAGGAGTCTATATCGGTGAACATTATAGTCGAACTATGAATAGACACACAACTACAATCCAATACTCATCTCAAGTGGGACTTCTAAGAATCAGGATACTTAGCAACCAAGTTCTACCGGGAATGCACTACCTACCTCTATAAATACAAAGCTTCTATCAATTATTGAGGTACCCTTTTACATAATATTTAGTCTATATCCCATGCATAAATTATCTATCTGACTTAAGCATCGGAGGGGTAACGAGGAAACACATCGACGCCTTTGTTTCAAGTATTGTAAGATTTCGTTCGTGCTCATTCTCAGTTGTCGAGCTCAAAAATCAATAGGTACGATTTTTTGTAGTATCATTATCTATTGCTACATAAATTCGTATCTTGCCCATAATTTTTTGTTTTGGGGACGATATTAGATAGCACTAAAGTGCAACAGTTTCTAACACATAGCGATGTTTGAAGAAAACAAAAAAATTATCTATTGCCACACAAGTTGGTATCTTTCCCGACTAACATATTGGCATTTGAAGGCCTTGCACAGTATGGCATCCAGAGGCTTGAAGGGTCATGCAGTAAGTAAAGGCATCTAGATAAGTAACTGGGCAAGTTTTCTGTTCAAACAATTTGATGTTTGGGTGCTTGTACATATCTCATAAAAGTAGGTTAAGATGTGGGGAGTGAATGGCATTTTAACAGTATAGAAAGATGGCTCGGGACTATTTTGACGGATGACAGTAATGATCTGCGAGAGCTAGCTTTGACTTACAATGAAAGAGCCTACGTCGAGTAGTGGAGAGGTTAGTTGAGAAGCAACTAATGATCCGACCCTCAAGGTTCTAGCATTATAGGCATAACTTGGGGTTGTATTTTAATGCCTATTGCTTGAGTTGATCAAAGGCCTCCGGAGTAACCATAGGCAGTGAGGAACTTGACGTGCATGAGCCAGGCCATGCGAATCCTAGAGATTATATTGGTACTAAGGAACACATGGATTTTGCGGGGCCGGGGATCCAAATGATCCTGAGAGCATAGTTATTAAACCTGAGCCGGTGATTGACCCGGAAAAATCATCAGGTCAATGGGTTAGTAGTTCAACCGGTGGGTCATTGCTTGATTTTAATTTTAATTAAATTGTATTTTTGAAATAATAGGAAACCATTTTCCAAAATATAATATATATATATATGTTTTGCTCACATTAATGAACAAAGAACCATTGGCTGCCATAGTGGTTGTGGAGTTGAAAATTTTCCTTCATTATCCAAGGTGCGAATCCTAGCTCCAGCACATTTAGCATAAAATTTTACTTCAATTAGGTAATCGTCCGGTTCACACATTGAACCTAAGGGTGGGCGCGGGTCGGTTCGGTTTTTTTCAGTTCCAGAAATTTTCGGGTATTTAGTAAATGAAACCGTCGGTTCCAAATATAATTTTGGAACCGTTCGGTTCGGTTCCATTCCGTTCGGTTCCGTACTATAATTAAATTTTTTAACATTTAAAATAATACTACATAAATACACCTGAAAGTAAATACTAATATTAATAACAAAAAGTAGATACAAATACCAAATTCAATCTTAATTTTTACAAATTAACGTAATTTAATTTAATAACATATAAATAATAAGTTGTCAAATACAAATACCAAAAAGTAAATATTACTAATAAAATTTCGATAATTCATATCAATAATTCATTTATTTCAAACCTTCAAGTCTATGTAAAAATGAAATATAAATAAGAAGTCATAAAGATAAAATATTTTAAAGTATTGATAATATTTACCAACTATTTAATGTAATCATCTATTGCTTGACTTTCCATACTAACTATTAAGAAATTATACAAGAAAAAATTGAAAAAAACACAACTAACAAACATAAATAAACTCTAAATTATACAAATAATAAGATTTAATAAGAAAAAAATTATTAATTTGTTTAAAAAAATAAAAGAAATTAATTTATCCAATATTAAAAAAAAATTCGATTGTTATTCGATTCTTCGGTTCTTGGTCTAGAATCGAGAACCGAACCAAACCATTCGATTCTCGATTCGGATACCCGTTCGGGTATTTCATTTTAAAAAACTCGCTCGATTCGGTTCAGTTCGGTTCAGTTCGGATATTTTGTCCAACCCTAATTGAACCCGATCCAGTTCCACTTAAAACCGTCCGGTTTGGACGATTAATTAGTGGTTCAACCGGTTCTTGACCGGGTCATGTGCTTACTTGATAATTTAATGTACCCGGACTAGACCATCGTCCGAGTCAGCGGTTTTCGGTCCGAACCGGCCGGTCCGGTCCGGGTTTAATAACTATGCCTGAGAGGATCGTAGAAGGTAGGAATAACTTGTTGGGAAGTTATCCCAAGTAATGAAGGATTACATGAGGGTGTTGCAAATGCTCGATTTGTTCTTTGATGTGGAGGCCTAGGATGTGGCGGAAGTGGAAGGTCGGTAGAGCCTAAAAAGCTTATGCCTATCTAGGGACCATGAGAATCATGGTCTGGATTTGTGGATGCACTCGTACGTAGTTAAACCATGGCTTTTTGTAGCATTTCCCATAGATGCACCACTTCTTACGACCCAAATTCATACATTTCTCAACCTAAGAAAGGCGAAGACCAAGGAGGGAAATAACCACAACAAGCTCTTTCATTAGCATGGGATGACTTGAAAATGACCAAGTTGGAGATCTTAGATAATATCAATTAGCTTCTCCATACCCGCAAAAATGCAGCAAGGTGATATCTCGCACCCTTCTGATGCAAGAATTAGTCAAGGAGGAGAAAATACTAGTATTTAGAAGCTATAAAGTGTATGATGAAAGCATTGTTAAATAATCAACAAAATGCGCATATTTATACTAACTTGTGGGGGAGTCACAGTAGGATTAGGCTTCTTGACAACGGTTGTGCTACATTAAATAATAATTTACATACATAATATGTAGTGAGATATGATTAAATCAGAATTTCTTCAACCAAATAAAAGAATAAAAACTTCCACTCTTTTTTTAACGGTTTATTTATATGTAAACCGTTATTTAATTCCATTATATACAAGTAGCATTATTTTCTTGACAAATTGTACGTGGCCCATGGGCCTACGAGTTTTAGTAGAAGTAGGTGGTTACACGAAGAGGTACCCTCAACTATAGGCGTTGACGGTCTCGAGGTTGTTAACCCTATGTGATAGTTTGAGATGGGAGCTTGGTGCCCATTCTCCTTAGATCCAATCACGAGGTCAGATGTAGGACCAAATAAACGGGCTTAGGTGACAGTATCGAGCTTACATCACTGAGTGGCGCGTCTTTAGCTCGGTAAAATAGCTATAATGTTCGGTACACTACCTATTTTAATTAGAAACTCTCTTTAAAAACATAAACATAATCAATTTTGGACAACCATGCATTGAAATATAATTAAGAAATGTATTTATAATAATAATTTTTTGTACATATCTCCAGAAATTTTTAAAAATAATGTAGGGACCGTCACCCTTCCTCATTATACTAGACGGCCTTCATCTGACCATTTTTAAAGAAAAGTTGGATAGTAAAAACTAGTTCCATGAACAATCAACTTGATCAAATTAAACTGCTACAAACTCTTTAAGTGGGTGACCTAGTTAAAATTTCCCTTTATTTTATATATGGTTATTGAACATATGATACTGAATATTTGAACTTTTTTTTCTCTCCGAAGCCTCAAATTTGAAAAAGAAAATGTATATTATAGACCTGAACTCAAATTTAGTTGCATACTTTCTGATGATGGAATTTTCTCCATACCTCGAGCACGATGACTAACATGGGTCCCATATCCCAATTTGTAGCCCTTAGTCCTCGGGCTTATACAGTCCTCGAGACCTCGAGGACTAGCCTCTCAAATTGGCTCCAAATTTGTGATAATAGTCCTCGGCATATGCACATGCTCGGGATATTAACTTGGTTTTTTCCGATGTGTTCCGTAATCAAGTGGCTTGTCCTCTTCCCGAAAGGTGTCCTAACCTTACCCAGTTGCCGTTCCTCAAGAGTTCTAAGTCAACAAGGAGTCTACTCTTGATGGTACTCCATGAAGGATAGAAGACGTCTATTCAACACTTATCCATATAATCACTTCTAAAAATAAGGAAATGAGTCCTACTTGAACTACACTATCTACCTCTATAAATACATCACTCTCATTCATTATTCAGGTACATTTACATATATATTCAGCACATATTTTCTTTCAACTTCCCTGTCTAACTTAAGTATCGGAGGTGGGACAATGACACACCTCGACGCCTTTGTTTTAGGTACCGAAAAATCTTATTCGTGATCAATCTCAGTGATCAAGCTCGGAATTCAACAGGTGATGATTTTTGGTAAGATCACTTTCTATAATATAAAGAGTATATACTACAATTTAGAGAATATTTCCAATAAACTTTCTACTTTTAAAGAATATATTCTATCATTTGGAAATTAGATATAAATTTAGATAGTTAAAATTTTGAAGTATTCCAACAATCTCTTTATATTTAACACTTAATTTTATTATCCACAAAAAATATTTATTATTTTTCTTTATCTTTTATTTTAACTAACTTTTCTTTAAATTATTTTATTATTTTCCTACATTGCAAATTGAAACTTTGAATGCATTTAATTATAGAGGGTGAGTTTTGCTCTCCAAATTTGGAGAGTCAAACACACTCTCTAAATTAAAATATTAATTTAAAGAGTAATTTGGAGCATGATTTTAAAAGTTGACTCTTTAAAATAAAAAGTTTCTCATATTTAAAGAGTCTCTAAGAACATTTTCAAGAGACTGTTTAAATATAAAATGTTCTTTATTTTAAAGGGTCAATACTTAAAAGTGAGCTGCAAGTATTCTTTATTTAAACTTTTTAAAATAGAAGGCGAGTTTGGTTTTTCAAATTCAAATAGCCAAATTCACTATTTATTCTTAATATACAATGATTACATTTAATAAATCACATATTTTAATATTATACTTTTAAAACTATTCAAATCACATTTAATTGATTGGTTAATTAACGTATAAAAAATTATGTTAAATAAAATATGAAGAGAAATCAATAAATGTTTATTTCGAAATGAAGAGTCAAAATAGAAAATTTATTGGAGTGTATAAAAATTGACTCTTTAAATTTAAAGATGTCATCTATAATACATAAAATGTTCTTTGTAAATAAAGAGTTTCTTACAGATGCTCTAAGAAATTTTAAGTACTACAAAATATGCTCTTTATATTTAACACTTAATTTTATTTCTTTAAAAAAATATTTATTATTTTTTATCTTCAATAGCTTCCCTTCAAAATATTATATTATTTTCCTCAATTGAAAATTAAAATACTTTAAATGTATTTAATTACAGAGAGTAGGTTTGGCTAGCTAACTATTTAAATTAAAATATTAATTTAAAAGGTCTTTTGAAGTATAATATTAAATGTTAACTCTTTAAAATATAGAGTCTTAGATGTGTTTTTAATGGAATTTTCTTATAATAAATTTTGTTGAGACATGTTATTTTTAAGTAATTTAATTACTTTCTATCCAAATGGAGTGATAAATACCAATTAATTCCTATTGGATTGTCGATTGTAAAGTCAATGTGAAACGGATTTTACCAATGACTCGGCCGACATTCAAGTTCACCTTCCTTTATAGATACATAAACCCCGTTATTCTTTACACGTACGACAGAAGCCAGTGGTCGGCATTCACTGTTCAACACTTTATATTGCTGATTTTAATTTTTTATACGAAATATTATTAGAAAATTAATAAATATTTGTATTTGTTATATTTACATTGAACCTGTAAATTAAATTCTTTGGGTCCGTTTGATTGCGAATGTGGAAAATGGATGGAAAGAAAATGAATTAAAGGGAATTAAATTATTTAGAAATTATTTTATTGGGAATTGTAATTAATTGTATTTGATTAGTATAATTTTTTACTTGAAAAATGTTGAAAGGGTTATTGGCGCAAAACGTCCCTACCTATGGCGGGTAGTGTGGAAAACGTCCCTACGTTTGATTTTTTGGTGCAAAACGTCCCTACCTTTGCATTTTCTTGTGCAAAACATCCTTTTCACCCATTTTTAACATAAAATGACCTTTATACCCTCATATATAAATAAGAAAAGAAAAGAAAAATAAAAAATAAATTGCAATATCCTTATCAACTTTTTAAAAAATACAAATTAGTCCAAAACTTATTAAAAATAACAAAAACACACCCTCCCTCATCTCCTCCACCTCCCTCCACCACCTCCACCCTCAAAGCTGAACTTGGGAATTTTCGAACCAGGCACTGACCATGGCATTACAACCAAACGTAGATAGCAAAGCCACTTTCAACACAACCTCCTAATTTCATCGACTATGGTGGCCGGAATCACTGCTCAAAGCTCGCGGCCTGCAAATCTGAAGTTCGTCGAAATCTCCACATCCGACCACCACCATGAACAGAACTCACCACCAGCGAAAGCCCACAACCAGGCGACCTTAACAATGTCACCAATTTTGCCCCAAACATCATTTCAACAACCTGAATTTATTCCAGAAGTTCTGCCCCGTCGTGAAATTCGAGAAGATGGATTCGAATTTTCAAAATTCCAACGCCGTCCGGTTGACCCATGGTGGCGGACCACATGGGTTATCTTCCTCCCCACATGGCGCACCTGGCCCAACCATGGGTCAGGTCCAATTTTGT
Organism: Fraxinus americana; assembly: GCA_035079005.1. Classification (NCBI taxonomy): domain Eukaryota; kingdom Viridiplantae; phylum Streptophyta; class Magnoliopsida; order Lamiales; family Oleaceae; genus Fraxinus; species Fraxinus americana. Next base: position 11,814,656 of record CM068728.1, on the reverse strand, counting down.
CCAGAACGCGATGAATTCATGGCTGCAGTTAGGGCGCTGTGCGAAAAATCGGGAATGAAGGTTTTTTATGTTTCTAAGTTGCTCCAAATGTTTGATTCGACTACTAAATCTTCAATTGATGATGGACACACCATGGGTCATCAACCAATTCAGCCAATTAACAACTCAAAGTGGCCGGCTGTTTGGTTGTAATGCCACAGTTTGAGGGTGGAGGGAGAGGGAGAGGGAGAGGGAGAGGGAGAGGGAGGTGGAGGAGATGAGGGAGGGTGTGTTTTTGTTATTTTTAATAAGTTTTGGACTAATTTGTATTTTTTAAAAAGTTGATAAGATTGCAATTTATTTTTTATTTTTCTTTTCTTTTTTTATTTATATATGAGGGTATAAAGGTCATTTTATGTTAAAAATGGGTGAAAAGGATGTTTTGCACAAGAAAATGCAAAGGTAGGGACGTTTTGCACCAAAAAATCAAACGTAGGGACGTTTTCCACACTACCCGCCATAGGTAGGGACGTTTTGCGCCAATAACCCAATGTTGAAAGTTTGGTGTTCGTTTGGCTTCATTTTTATGAAAATTGTCTATTAAAGTGATAATTTTTACAATTGAGTTTAGAATTTGTTCCAATTGCCAAATTTTTTTTTTTTTAAATTATCATACCGAATATCATTTGTTTGGCTTCGTTTTGTATGGAAATTGGTAATAAAAATAATAATTTTTTTTACTATTGTGTCTAAAAAATTTTCCAATTGCCAAAAAAAATTAATTTTTTTAAAAATAAAACAATTCCATTTTGCCAAGAAAATTGATTTCCACAACTTTAGCAAGAAAGTCAATTCCTTAAAAACATGGAAAATAGGTTGATGCGACACAAGGAAAGACATTTCAATGTCAATTTTTGTCAATAAAACAAGTCAAAAAGTGAGAAATATAATTCATTTTCCATTTTTCTTGGAAAGTTAGGCTTATCAAACACAACCTTACTTATTACTTGGTGAATTGAATTATGTCCGGTCCAATCAGAATAATTAGACCAATGCACAACTCAACCGGCAATTTGCCCGCTTGAACATGCAGAATTTTGCTCAAATCCTGTGAATCAATCAGTTTAAACTATTCAATTTTTTGTAAATTTATTAATTGTTTGGTGGCCATTATTTTTGAAAAACAATATTTTGAATAGTAATTTTTAGAAGAATTTGTGGTTAAAAAATAAGAAAAAATTTTAAATTTATATGTAGAATATTTTATTGTGTGAAAATGATTATGAATTTTGAAAAAAAATAATATTGGAAAAACCATTGCGCTACACGCACGGGGATTCCCTTGGAAATCTGAAAGACCTCCTACCCCTCACCCCGAATCCGCCAGTCCCATTTTCCCTTGTACTGTACACTGCTATAATTTTGAAATTATCACCCACACAAAATCAACAACCTAGAGAGAGCAAGTAGAATTCAGTAGAAAACCCACGATCCATAACCCATTTACAGCTTCAAGCATTTAGCTAATAATCAAGATCATGCCTTCGGGTGCTAAGAAACGAAAAGCTGCCAAGAAAAAGAAGGACAAGGAATCATCTTCCAACAGCTCAAATCAACCTCTTTCTACTGTTCACTCTCATGGTATGTCTCTATCATCCACCATTCGAAATATATTGAGATGGAAAAGAACCTTTTGAGTTTACTTTATTTAATTTAATCTGTAAAGAACCATGTGCTTCTCAATAATTCTCTTATCTGATTAAACTTTACAGTTGTTTTCTTAATTTTGATTAGTGGGTACCCCCAATTCTGGTTGCTTAACTTGATTTACCACAATTTCCATCTATATCTATGGTCTACTCTCTTAGATTACTATAGATCTTTATTTTAAAGCGTTTGCGAACCTGTGTCTTTATATAGTATTTGAAAATGGTTATAAAGTTTGATTTATATGAGTGGTTTTTGGAGAAGGGCACTTATTTAATTGTATAGAGATATGGACGGTCATTTATTTCTCAATGAATATTGAATTTTATGTAAAAAAATAAATTGTTTTTGTTTGGACGAGGTTGCTTTGTAGATAATTGTTAGTTTGTGTGGCCTTTCTTGATTTTGCATCAAACTTTTCTGAATCAATCAAACTATGCTAGGAGATGATGATTCGAAGCACCAAGATGATAAAGAGACGGATGGTGGAGAGGTCAGCTCTCCTGCGTCTCAGGACCACCATAGCCACCAGCAACATTTCACAGAGGAGGAGGAAGAGGTGGAGAAGGGAGAGCACACTTCAAATTTCGTCTTCATTGAAAGAGTAAAAAATGAGGGTGTCAACGAGCAAAAAATGGTGGTAGAAGAAGGGAGTGTTGTTCAGGTTGAAAAGGAATTGAAGCACGAGGATGAATCAGAAATGAGAGACGTTGTGGTTGAGTACGATGACCTCCCTGAGAAATCATATGATGGAGGTGTATCAGGGAGTTCTAGTAGTAGCAGTAGCAGTTCAGATGATGAATCGCATAATTTTGAAAAGAATAAAGATACCATACACAATGCTTCAGTTGATTCAGCTAAGGAAGAGGATTCATTGTCTGAGAGGCCGGCTGAGGTTATTCATGGTGCTTTGGAGGAACAGGCTGGTGATTCAGTTGTGCAAACTTGCCCTGTTGTTGACTCGGAGAAGGTTTCATTGTTGAACGGGGAAGTGCAAGTAAATATGAGTGCTCAACTTGATATTTCGGAGGCTTCTAATGTGTCTGAATCTGAATTGAAGGAAAATGGGGAGAAGTTGAAGTCTGCCGAAGAGAATGTTGTCTTTTCTGCAGCTGGTATGGATGCGGCATCTGACAGGGAGGCTGTGGAAGCAATTGTTCAATCAGCTGAAAATGCTGCTGAAACTTCAGATGCAAAGGAGTGTGCAGTACAGGAGACTGATGACAAGTTGACTTTGTCATACAGTGTACCTAGAGTTAATGATAATAATGGAGCAGAACACGAGAAAGATTCTGAAGTTCCTAAGGTATTTGACCTCATTCTTCTTTACTTGTTTTACTTAGCCATGCATTTACAGCCGAATGAGAAGCTTAATGAATCACTAATTTATCTTAAACTTTTTCTTTTTCTTTCCAAAATTTTGTGCAGCCAGTGGTAGCTCATACTCTACATCCAGTCCAAACCACTTCCTGGAAGAGTTGTTGTGGACTTTTTGAGTTGCTGACAGGGTCTGGTATAGATAATTCAAGGTAGTATTGTCCTAAGCTTCGAAATGTCTTTATCATGTATCATTCTTGAAAATTTGCTAAAATAAATTAATGCCCTGATGAGCAGTTTCTACTCGAAAACAAAGATGAGTAGCATTTTGTTGATCTGGTCCTATATGCTATTTCACTTTTCATCATTTAATGTAAACGTGATATATACCCCCTTGTTTTTACATGTATTTGGATTTGATGAAACCTTGGATTCATTTGATTGTCAAATTCGAGTATATATGGGATATAGCAAACAATTCAATTGTTCACTACCTTTTTTATGCTACCATGGGGTAGTATATACAGTATGAACATGCAAGTTAAACTTGTTTTAATAGTTAAGTAAACCCAACGGCTGCTACGTATGGATTAACAATGAATGAAGCATATTTGGATATAGGTATGTTAGGAATTAAACTGGTAGGTAAACGCTCTGGTGCAAGTTTGCTATAATTAAAGTGAGAATAGGTAATATGAAAAAAATAAAAATAAGAACATAGGATTTACGTGGAAACCCAAATTGGGAAAAAAATCACAAACGGATTAAGAGAATTCACTAATATCAAAATATGTAAGTAGTACACATTATGTTGGATGATCTCCCAAGAGATATAATTATTCCTATATATAATACAAGAAGAGTCAAAATGTGGAGTCCTAATATAATAGGCATAACCAATAACGGAGTATTTGAGGTTGAGTAGGAGTCCAAAACTAGATGAAATCACAATTAGTGTCCAGGTGGTTAACGAGCAGCGGAGTTACTGAAATAAATGCTCGAGCACCTCCTGCGCGGTTAGCGAGCGTTCTTTCATCGGATTCTTCTCATTGTCATCTTTTACTTTTATGAGACTTCTTCAAAATATATAACCAACTCCCAATAGAACTCTCATATAACCCACATTCTAACAAATCCCAAATTGACACGAATTCCAATGTAAGAAACAAACTTCACTCTTTAAAAAAATTCTCCAACAAAACTCTTCACCTTTTCCACAAAAGCCCTAAAGGCTAACTCAATAACAATTACCAAACAAATCCAAGCAATGATCAAACTTGGATATAGGGAGTGACTTGGTCATCATATCAACGGGATTATCTTTTGTACCAACTTTACTCACAACAATATCACAACGAACAATAACGTTACAACTAACTCCCTCCAAACAAGTAGAAGGTTTTTCACTAGACTCGATACCTTCGGTCACACTCAAAGCATAAGCAACCAAATCAACCACACCGAACCTCTGTGGAGGCCTAATATCTCTTCTTTGTCTTTAGCAATAAAATGCTGTGGCATCGCTGATGGTGATGGTAAAGCGGCATTACCCTTAATTTTTGAACTAGACTGAGATGTATTATCTAATATAGACCCTGAACCAATATCCAATGTTACCCTGCAAGACATATAACTGGAACCTTCTCTGCCCCTTCATCACAACACGAGCACCTTTACTAACTTTCAGGACTCCACTTTCACCAATGTACTTATACCCTTTTGAATCAAGAGTACTCGAGGAGATAAAGTTTCTTTTCAAATCTGGAACATGTCCACATCACCAAGTATCATGACAGTCCCATCAAACATCTTAATTCTGATTATTCCAATATCAGTTATCTTACAAAGCACATTATTTTCCATTACCGCGACACTTTAGAAATTGTTTCATATATAGAAAATGAATTCCGATTAGGACATATATGAAACATGCAAGTTGTATCAAGAATCCAATCCTCGCAAGGTTTGTAATCGCCATCAGAAATAACTAGAAGCTCTACATCTCTGTGGCCATCTTCTATAAAACTGACTTCATTTGAATTTTTTAGTTGTTTTTCCCTCTGTCCTACAGCAACTATTTTTTCTTTATTCTAGAGCTTATAACAATCAGATTTAATGTGCCCTTTTTTGCAGTAATTACAAATTTTATTGTTGGTCTTATAATTTGATCTGCCTCTCACATAACCACCACGAATAACAAGGTCATTTCCATGGGCCTCAGATCCAAACACAAGCTGCTTCAACTTCTCCTTTGAAAATAGAGCATAATATACTTCATCTATGGTGAAAGTATCGCAACTGTGCAAAATAGTCTGAAGATAGGTGATCTAAAGACGTGCCTCCTATCATGCTATGAGAATGCAATCGCTGCTTCAAATGTAGTTTATTGGTTATATTTTTCGTTATGCATAACTGTTCCAATTTTAACCTTAACGTAGCGGTGATTTTCTCCTTTAAAACGTCTCGAAGAATTTGATTTAACGGATGAATTTGAGATATGATCTTTCAATCCTTATGTAGACATCATCCAAGTCCATCTGAGCGAGCATTGCTCATATTTTTACCTGCCACGACGAAAATCTAGTGTTGCAATCCAAAAGTGAAATTCCGTACTTCATACTTGCTATGCAAAAAATCAAACCTCTCTCTGATACCACTTGGTAAGAATTAAACTGGAAGGTACACGCTCTAATACCAATTTGTTATAATTAAGGCAAGAATAGGCAATGTGAAAAAATAATAACGAGAACACAAGATTTACGTGGAAATCAAAGTTCGAAAAAAACCACCAGCGGAGGAGGATAATTCACTAATATTGGAAAGGATTACAAAGTTTGGTTTGTCTTAATATGTGTAGTACTCCACAAAAATATAATACAAGAAGAGTCTAACAAAAGGTGGAGTCCTAATATAATAGGCATAACCAATTACGGAGTATTTAAGGTTGAGCAAAAGTCCAAAAATTGTTAAAATCGCTATCAGAATTCTGGCCAGATAACACGACCACTCGAGCGGCGATCTTGCTGCTAACGAGTGGTCAATCCACCACTCGAGCCCTGGCCAAGCGGTTAGTGAGCGGTGGATTTATTGAAATAAACGCTCAATCGCCTCTTGTGCGATTAGCTAGCGTTCTTCCATCGGATTCTGCTCCTTGTCACATTTTACTTCCTCAGGACTTCTTCAAAACATATAACTAACTCCCAATAGAACTTCCAAATAGAATTCGGATCACTTCGAAATTCTAACAAGGTAAATGCACAGCATCAAGTAGTTAATATCTAGTTGGTTAGTTGTTTTTATTTATTATCATAGCTTTGAGGTTTTTTATTTAACCCAACTCTTGGGCCAGTAAAGTTCTATGATTCTGCTTTTGCCTAGAATCTCAGCATTCTAATATTTCTTCTTATCATAAAAACTAACATGTTCAAAACCCTCAGTTTACAACAACTCAAAAATCAAAGAACCTCTATTTATAATTCTAGAACATACTATTTATGGAGTATCATCAGTCATAACTCAAAAACACCAAAAAAAATTCTCAAAACTTCTCGCTTTCTGTGCAAGTCATTCCAAACCATAAATAATCTCATTGGCCACGAGTTGCATCAATCCCAAAAACACCAAAAAATTTCTCTAAAACTTCTCGCTTTCTATGTATGTCATTGGCGACCCCCCAGAGATAATATCATTGGCCACGAGCGTCAATCCTAACAAAAGAAACCCACGTAGGAGGTTTTATGAGAGAGTTTCTAAACAGTCCTCCACCTCTCTTAAGTTAGGAATTCTACTGGAAAATTCTATGCAATTTGGAGGAATGTGACTGCAGTAGCTGGTTATGTTGATTAGTAAGAGTTTTAGTTTGTGATTGTTGTAGGCTTGTAGCTATGGGATGATACTAGTCTTCTACCAAGGAGAATTATATAATTTTAACTTTTTAAGCTCTGTTTTAGCTATCATTCTCGGCTTATAGGCATCTGGTTAAATTACATTGATCTTGTAGTCAATAACTTATCATTATGTACTGTCAAAAATTTTATGTATGCTTGCTGGTAAACAATTTTGCACAATATTATAAATTGGATGTTCAGATTGGATCTTTCTAGTCAGTTTGAGTAGCTGCTAAAAATCTTGGAGAGTTTTGATACTATTGTAGAAGGTTGTATCAACTACATTTTGATAAATTTTTAGTGAAATTTCATGTTGATCACATTTTGTTTCAAGTTGTTCCACAAGTAATTTTATCTTCTACAAACTGTACTCTCCACAATCTTTTGAGTTTGCAAAGTACTTCGCTCCTGCTAGCATGGCCAATGAATCGGGGCTAGGAACATGGTCTCTGCCCTGAACCTGGCTCGACTCCTATTTTTAATTTTATTTTTCCTCTTTTAGAAGCCTTTTCTGTTTTTATATTTAAATAGTATTTTAAAAAATATATAAATAAATAACAGTGTGGGGAACGTAGATTTTTTTATCCCTGCTCCTCCTGTCGCCCCATTGCCATCTCTCTTTTCTAGGCAGTTTTAAACAAAGTGTAATTAATTTCAATGACCAACTTGAAAGTTCACCAACACGTTAACACCTACTTCCCTTGCATTCATACACGATATTGTCGTAGAGGTTGATCTTTTACATCTTATGCTTCTCTTCACAGTCTCTATATGAGGAGACCATATATCTTTTCTGAACAGCTTCCCAAAATCCTGATATCCTCCTGTTGATGCAGATTCAAAGCATGAGGCACCTTGAAGCAGGAAAGGATTTTCATCAAAGAAGTTTGCAATAAATTCTTCTTCTACGATATACAATGTAGAAAAATGGAGGCAAAGAGTTCTGATGACAGAAACAGAATAATGTTTTTCCTTAGTGAAGTATTATGTGGAAAGCAGCTTTAGATGAGCTTCGGTGTCACTGCTTTCTCATTGTTTTTGCAGCCCATAGGCTTTTTCTTTGTTGTTCTGTGTGTTGTCACTGTTTTAAGTAATGACTGTTTTAAGTAATGACTTCGTTTTAACGCTTTCGTGGAAGCTCTGGAGTTTCAAATTTACAACATAGAATGTTAAAAGGTTATTACAGTTTCTCTCATTCAACTGCGATAGCGTTGTAACAGTTTATGATGACTCTCATTTTGTGGCTTGATGTTCTAGTTGAGATCAAAAGATTATGGCAGTAGTGTGTGGCATCCTCGGATAAGAAATTTTGTGCTTAAGTGATATTTTTGGATGGCTTCAATATGTTCACTGGGAGTATTTTATTATCGTCTCAAGTTTCTTGTGACCTTTATTTGGTGTCCTTTCTGATTCATTTGTTTATACTCGAGCAATCATCTATTCTATTTCTAGGTCCAAATCCTTGTGAATGTCAGCGGATTGAAATCTGAATACCAATAGGAAGTTCAAGCGCCTCTTACTCACAGGCACACCCTTGCATTGGGTTTGACATCTATATTGGTGCTTTACTAATTGCCTTTTATATGGATTTCGAAGGAATGGATGATTGTGTTGGTACATTTGAATTAGATGGTGTAAGCAAATTCACTTGTAATGACATTTTTTAACAGGCTATTCGTCCCTGATCTTAAATTCGAATTTAAGTTCCAAATATTTAAGTTCGCTTGAGTGTTTTGTTAATTATTAATTAACTTCACATCCAAGTTTTCACAAAAAAAATATCCCCAGTAGTTTATATGGAAGTGAACTTCCTACTAGGCCTTACTAGAAGTAGGCATCTTAACCAGAAATGAACCTCTTGAATCGGAATTAGAGGTTCCAATCCCATTTTTAAAAAAACTAGAATCGAGAATTAAGATTGATAGTCCCAAATGATTCTTGAATTAGAACAATGGATTCTCAACTAGGGAACTGATTTTGTCATTTATTTACAAACCCAATGTGAATTATGTGATTTAACAAGTTTGCAAGACCCAAGTAGTAAGTATTACAATCAATCGAATTCATTCATTTGAATAACTCAATCCAATGCATCTCGTGCTTAGTCGCTCCTAAACACACTTTATACGCTGCCCGTTCCACAAACCCAGAACCAAAATTAGATGTTATTATGCTAGATATTAAATACTATTTGGCGACATTTGCAATGAACTAAGAAATTATTAAAATATGTATTTTAGTGGCATTTTATTTGTTCTATCTCTACTAGATATTGAGATAATTTATCGGTAGAACCGAACTCAAATCAACCCAAAGCCAATCCTACGCCCGACCATATTCCCGTATTCATTGTAATTTTGGGAACCGAACACCAACAACCCACCAATCGGATCAGGGATAAATTCACTATACGAATTTATGAACATCGCGTTGGTGCCAAAAATTGCATTCATGTTCAAATATATGTACATACTAGTGTACAAAATAAGGTGCTCATTTGACATCTTATTGGAAGAAGTTAAAATCTAAAACGGTCAAAATCACCTCAATACAATTTCATATGTATGTAACGGAGGATATAACCTTCAAAGTGAAGGATAAGACTGCAAGGAAAATCTACGACTCCACAACATGGAGAAGTGCTAAGCCTAAAAGCTCATTCATCTTCCTGACTACGCAACCTAGCAAGCTTGTTAGTGACAACAACATCAAGCTGGGAAGCTCTCTCCACAATTTCTTTCCTCTTCTTGGTAGATACATTGTGAGCAATTTCTGCACAATATGTCCTGTTTGGATAGAGCCAAGTCAATTAATTTATAGCAAGTAGATATAATAGACATAGTATATATCCAAGTAAAAGTATAATAGACGGTGTAGTATATATCCAAGTAAAAGTGGAGTAATCCAAGAGGGATTTGGGACTTATTTTATTACCTGTTGTGCATCATCAGTAGCTCCAGTTCTGTGGCGTTATGCACAAGAAACTTCTTGAAACCATTGGGAAGATAGTGGCGAGTCTTCTTGTCAGAACCATATCCAATATTAGGCATCAAGACGGACCCCTTGAACTTTCTTCGTACCCGAGAGTCAATACCCTTCGGCCTACGCCAGTTTGGCTGTCATGGACGTATTAAAGATGGCATCATTAGTCAAAATTTTAAATTATATAAACCAGACGGCGCGAAACGTGAAGTAAGGGAATTTCGGAACTTCAGTTCACTGAAATTGATTAGAAATGTAAGCAGGATTAAAGTAACAGAAAGCTTATGAATAGAAAAGCTAACTGTGTCGCAAGAACTGCTCTCTAGCTTATTTGTGCCCTCAAAAACGAAACATCCAGAAACTGAATAAGTCTGGACATTAGATACCACGGGCAAACACTGTTCTATGAACTTTACTTCAGGACTATTTTTTGTTAAAATAAGTAAAATGAAAATCAAATTTGTAAAGCAATCTCAGCCGAAAGATGGTGAATATTTTGGTGATAATCACAGGAAAATCAGTATGTATCGTTAGGCTTCATCATGGATTGCATGACCAGATTTCAAAAATGTGAATTGAAAAATAAATAGAAAGAAATCTAAAAAATAAATAATATTCAAGAAATTTACGAATTTTTTTGAGAAGCAAAAGAGATCAGATGGTAGTGCATGTTTTTATGATCATCATTCAATTGCAGAATAGATGGATAACAATCATCACGCCTCTTTATATATATATATCAGTGATAAATAATATTGAAAACAGAAAAACACGATATTACAAAACTCAAAAATCTATGAACAATACAAGCAAAATCAAATTAGAAGAGGAATCAGATCGAATGTCAATCACCACATTACATCTAGTGGATAGATGCAAATTAAGACTGGGGCGACAAAAATTCTATCATCACTTCCTCATCGAAAAAAAAAACAAAAAAAGAACTAGGATCTGCAAATTGATTTGTCCTTCAAATTATTCACCGTTATGATATGAATCGTTTAAAATGAAAATAAAATACCTTGAGCGAAACATAACGGTCGCTCTGGGTTCTCTTGAATTTCTTGACCCTTTTCTTCACAATCTTCTTTCCAAGAAGAGGCACCGCCATCGCTACTCACCTACACACAGATTCAGAACAAAATTACACATTTATACCTACAGATACATGTATATACTTATGTATACAGATAATATAGATTTGCAAATGCATTAGGGTAATAGGGAGGAATAAGAGATTCGTACGACGGGTGTCTTAGGGTTTTGTGTTCTGCTCAGCCGCCCCAGGATCTCGAGAGAAGAGTACTTCTACGGAACTTATATAGAAGGGGGATGTTTATCGCACTAGGGTTTTGACTTGAGGGTAGACGTAGTCAAACATTTACAGATGAGAGTGTATCCAGCGGCCTTCGTAGACGGATATCCGCATAGAGATGGCAATTTTCCCCGTCCCGCCCCGTCCCCGCGGGGCCCCGCCCCAAATGGGGCAAAAAAACCCGCCTCAAACGGGTTGGCGGGGTGGGGCGGGGCGAGGTTCGCCGCCCCGTCGCGGGTCGTGGGGCGGGGCGGGGTGGAGATGCCCCGCCCCGAACCCGCCCCGTGAAGAATTAAAAAAAATAATAAATTTGTTTTGGACATTATTTATTTTGGACATTTTTTGTTTCAAGTGTTTGCTTTGAATATTGATATAATTAGTTTGAACATTATTTACTTTGGATTTTAAAATTTTGAATTTGTATTTTAAATTAAAAAAAAAAAACAAATGGGGCAAGAAACGGGGCAAGTCCTCGCCCCGTACCCGCCACACCCCGCCCTGACCCATCTAAGGCGGGGAGGAGGAATGGCGTGGTGGGGCGGGGTGGGGTGGGGTGAGGGTGCCCCGCCCCGAACCCGCCCCATTGCCATCACTATATCCGCATCTGATTATTTGAAATTTAAATATTAGGGTTAATATCATCAGCGGTCACTACAGTTTCAGCGAAATCTCAATTTGGTAACCATATTGAGTTTAGTGACCCAATTGAGACACGTTAAAGTTTAATGAACAAATTGAAATTTCGCTAAAAGTTCATTAACCGGAGGTTAAATTTTCCCAAAATAATACTATTATCTTTTTTTGATCAAAAGATATTGCAAAAAAAAAAAAAAATTTATTAGTTCACAGTTTCGCTAAAATTTTAAAAGTCACAATTTATTCATTGGTCACAAATCACAAAATTTATAAGTCACGCAACTTATTTTACGATCACAAAACATCAAATTAATTGGTCACAAAGTTATTTCGAGGTCTCAAATTAAATATTTTATAAGTCATAATTTAATCCATTGGTTACAAATTAAAAAATTATAGATCACAGTTTATCGATGGGTCACAGTGAACCAAAATGTCGATCACATACACCAAACACCCCACCCCAGTCCGGCAGTCCCGATCCTCCGTCAATGTTTTGGTCACAAACCAACTAAATAATTGGTTACAAACACTACCCAACTCCCGCCCTCGCTACAGTACCACGCAAACTACCACCGTCACCCCCGTCACACTACCACCGCCATCACCTGCACCGTAACACCATAAAAATCGCGATCGCCTTTCGTTCACCCTCTACAAAAACCACCACAACCACTGCAACAATAACAACACCGTCTGCAATGACACCACACCTCTCCGAGACCATCACCAGATCTGTCGCTAACAAACAAAGCCAACGCTACAGCAGTAACCGCCACCCCAACACCACCACAAACTGATAACACACCCAAATACCACATCATCCCGGCCATAAGAGGCATACCACAGCCACACGAGCATCACCACCACAACACCACTGTGCACATCCCCGCAGCACCCATCACCACACCACTCAAAACAAGGGGAAGAAGAATTGAAGAAGAGACAGCCAACGTCGCTTCACTCCTCGACGTTCGAATCGCGCTGCTGAAAAACAACTGGATCTGTGGCTCTCGTACGCAGTCGAGGAGATATGCGATTGGGCAGCGGATCTGTGGGCTCTCGCGCGGTGAGGAGATATGGATCTGGATTTGTAGGTTCAAATCGCGCTGCTGAAAAAAACCACAGATCTGAATCTGTGGGCTCTTGCCGGCGAGGAGATATGCGGTTGGGCGATGATTTCTAAGCACAGAGACGGGGAGGAGAGAATGGGATGGAAGGGAGAGAAACTGTAGGCTCTCGCCGGCGAGGAGATGTGCTATTGGGCTGAGATGGGGAGGAGAGAATGGGACGGATGAGAGAGAATGGGACGGTAGGTGGAATGAATTTTAGGGTTGATCTGAGTTATTTTAATTGGGATGAAA